>OZ038323.1:499455-549485 GCA_964035795.1 Pterobdella sp. o SKG-2022
TGCCACAAGCATTTTTATTTTCACCTTTCTTTTCAGTTTAATATTGGTATATTTTTTAGTTTCAAATCATCAAAAACTTACAATCAGCTCTGAAAATACCTTTCAAAAGATCCACATTGATAACAGAAGAGCTTAAGATCCATCTACACTGCTTGCCATCAGTTGCCAGCAGCATAACTGTTGTGACTCTGAGCAGAGCACTTCTCCCCAATAATAATATATCACTCTTGAGGTTTTCTGCTTCGAACCTTTCGGCAAAAAGAGTTTTAAGAGTCATAAAAAATGATGAATTTAGACAGTCTCAAAGGAAAGGAACAAGAATATTTGGAAATGAGAGGGGAGGGTAATGAAGGATTGAGAGGGTCATAGGTTAGCACCTTTAAGAGGAAGTGAAAGTTTGGAAAGATATAAAAGTTAAATAATAAAAATGTATAGTGGTTTGAGCAAGTGCTTAAGAAGTCCAATAATATTGAAGACACTAGAAAGTAGGTTATATAAGAGTTGGTGAGATGGGGCAGATAAGATGGTGAGCGTGGTCGTTGGAGACTATGCAAGCAGCAAAGTTGAGAGTGGGAAAGTGATGGTTCAGGAAAGAAAGAGTGGAAGTAATAATTTAAAGAAAGCCATCAACAAAAAACCTTTAAAAAGAATTTCAAGAAAGCACCTAGCTGATCACTGGCAAGTTTAAAAATAACATCACAGCAGATTATTAGATTAACTTCTCTTTCTGCAGTTTAGTGCACCTGGTTGATAAATGCACAAGAAGTGTTGTGGATTGTTTTTTTTTGATGTTTTTGAGATTTTCCTCCACAGATGTTGCAGACTGGTGAAGTATCAACTTTTTAATTATTTAAAAGTTTTATGCCTTGCCTATTTCACTTGTGTGCAGAGAGTTCAAAGTTTGCTTTATTGTTTTTTTGTAGTTCTATCTTTTATGTGATTGAAATGAAAGAGCTTGAATGAGTTTTTTGAGTGAGGTACGATTGCTGTAGTATTGCTTGGGCGCATATTTTTAGAATTAAAGCTCTGCCCGCCATGTCACCTCGAATGCTCAATGCACCCGCTTCCATTGCATGCCATCCAAACAGCAACTGCATGCTCCAATCACTTTATTAAATTTTTGCTGTTTCAAATCTTTTCTGTGTATTAGATAAATGTTGATTTTACAGATTATCGGCCAATCACTTTGGGAGAAAACAAAACACAGTCCGAAGGTTGTATATTCGTTAAGTTGTTTGAAATATTTGTGCAATTATTTTGTCACCGCCAAAACCTCATGTTTACAGACCCAAGGAGGGACTCGCATTTCATGACTTCTCTCGTCTCCATCGTCATCTTTGCAGTTCTCTTCTACCTTCTCTATCACAACAAAAACAAGGTTTATACAGTTCCATCTAGTCACGTCACCTATTATAAATATTTTGTTTAATTGACTGGCCAACACAGATACTGGCATACATAATCGAGGGAAGGAAAAGCCGGCCAATCAGGAGACGCCGTGGCAACTCCTCTAGCGTGGAGTACTCTGCACTTTCGAACCAGGAGGACTCGGCACAACCAACCGTTGTCAATGATAACAAAAATTTTATATTTTAATTAATTTTTATTTTTGAAGGTGTTTATTATTTTGGTAATATTAATTTGGTATATCGAATAGTTGTTTCATAGGCACTTGTCTTATATGATATTATCACACGCCATTTTGTGCTTTGAAATACGTTTAAAATTTAGACACATATCTATCACATCTTAGTTCGTTTACACTCTTACCCTCTTATTGATCATTTGATATTTTGGAATATCATTAAAAAATTATCACGGTGTGTTGTTGGAGTTTGTAACTTTCACCATCTGAAATATATTTAACTATGATATTTTTTTAAAAATTATTGAATGTTTACTTTAATAAAATTAAATATTTTCATTGATTTTGACTTAATTGTGTCTTACCATTGGTAGCCCCTTGTAATAAGTGTCGCGCCAAGTCAACTTACGTTGAGCCTTATAAAGGTTCTTGAAATTTTCGTCGATTTTTAAAAATGCATATTATGCTTTAGTTAGTCATTTTGAAAAGAGTTATGTAAATATAGTTGAAATAATGTGTCTTATTTCCAATTTTGCACAATAATTCTTTTGAGTATTATATTGGGAAGCTATGTGGCATGGTGCTCAAATGCTCAGGCACCATAATTATTGGAACAGGTTGACGTTTTATTAAGATTTTTTTATAATGCATCAAAAAACATTAAAGCTCTTAAAAAATAAAAGTAAGAATGTGAATTAAGGAGAGAAAAAAAGATATGGATAGTGTTGATGTTTTGTGTCGGAGTGATGCTGTATGCTTCAAGGACTGCCATGCCAGTGTGTGCAGTTTCAGTGGCCTCTGAACTGCAACTTTCCAAGACTCAAATTGTTTGCTTTGTTTATAACTTCAAAATAATACATTTTATTTGTTCAATCAAAAATTTGAAAAATCAATCATTTTTAAAAGATTTCATGTTTATTTAAAATTTTATTATTATAGGCAATGGTGCTTTCTTCATTTTTCTGGGGTTACATCACAACACAGGTTTGCAACCAAATGCCTAATAATTTTTTTAAAGTCTATTTGTTTGAAATAAAATTCAAAAAATAAATAACTACACTACAAATTTATTTTAAACTAAAATAGCTTAAACTTGAAATTTTGAATTTATAAAAAATGGAAAAAAATTTTTTTATAAAAAGTGAGAAAAAAACTTATTTTCATAGAAAACAAAAAATTTTTATAGCATGATCCATTATTTTTTTTGTCATATGCCATTGCTTCCAACTCACTTTAGCTGTGAGCCAGCTTTCAGGCCTCTTTTCCCCTTTTTTCTTTTTTAAGATTAAAGGTTTATTCAAGGATGATAGATTGAGTTTCAATTTGAGTCTGAACTGAACTTGATCATCTCGGAGCACCCATGGCACATTTCATAGTGTTCACAAGAGTGCTGCCCAATATCTAACCAAGCTCAAATTTTATTTTTAATTTTCACAATCAACGGGGTTTTTCTTGAGCAATTCAATATGTTTCACTTTTCAAACATAAATGAGGGTACCTCAGGATCTAAGATTGTTCAGCTTTTTCAAACTCCAAAAAATTTAAGGTTTATCTTAACATATTCAAAACTTTTTAGAATGCGTTGAGGCCTAAATATATACTTAAACAATTATATATCCAAACGAAAATATGTCGGTTATATTCCAAAAAAGATGCATCAAAATGTTCTCTTTATGACTCGCATTTCACTTCGCCAACGTCTCATCTTAATGAAAAATAACCCAAGTTTGGACTCTACCCAAACTTTCACCAATTTTTACTGTTCAAAAAATTTTAGTATATTTTTATTTATTAAAATATTTCATTTAAAAAATTTTTAATACTTTTATTTGAATTTAAGTGAAAAATCAAGAGGTTTTATTTATATATTCTAGTGAAACGGTTAGACGATGCAAACTCAGGATGCACTTCAAACCTAGGGCCTATAAGAGGAAGTTCACGCTACAGTCAGCTGAAGTCAAAGCTGACTTTCAGACTGGCTTATAGGTCAAGCTTGGAAACAACAGCTTCCTACGAGATTTCATTTCCGAAACACTGGTAAAAACTGAAAACTACCATTCTGCAGACGTCTGAAAAAATCTTTTGGTTTGGCATTAAAAGAAGTAAACTGGTTTTGACAAAAATAGCGAAGAGATCCGGGAATTGTTAGGAAAAAAAAGATCAATCTACCCGTCTTGTCTTGTGTAAAAAACTGCTTTTTGTCAAATCCGGCATAACCTCCAGCTCGTGCCCTAAGTTATGCAAAACGAATAGTGGGCCAACCTCGCAGTAAGAACTCAGCATTGTGCTGATGCTGGTGACTTCAGGTGTTTTTATGAAGCCGTCAAGGCAGTATATGATCCCCCACATCAGACCCAGAGTTCTTTGCGCAGTGCAGATGGACAGGCATTCCTCAAAGACAAGACACTCACTTTGTACCGTTGATCTGAACATTTTCAGGCCTCCTTCAAAACTGATTGAGTTTTTCATGACTCTGAACTACTCTGCATACCTCAGCTGCCAGTCAAAGTAAAAATGAACAAACCGCTCACAATGCGAGAACTTACCAAAACCATAGAGCGGGTGAAGGGTGACAAGGCAGCAGGGGTTGATGAAATTCCATCTAAGCTTTGCAAAAGTGGAGGTCCAGCGTTACACAGCAAGCTGCATTAATTTCTTCTGTTGTTGGGTACAGGCCAAATAACCAAAAGTCCATCGGCCCATATAGCTCAGAGGTAAGGCATTAGATTAATTATCTAAAACTATTTGGTTCGATTTCGCGTGGGCCGACAATTAGCACCTGTTCCACAGAGTGTTTTCGCTACATTAACTTTTTAGCAAGCGCTTTGATCTATGAGTAAAAGCGCTTTATAAATACCCCATTACATTAAATTACATTACATTATCTCTGTAATGCAGTAATTATCACCTTATGCAAGAATAAGGGGAGCAAGTCTAACTGCTCAAACTGCCGAGTGATCACTCTACTCTCCATTGCAGGCAAAATCTTTGCACGTGTGCTTTTGAATAAGCTAGTATCTATCCTCACAGAAGACCACTTCCCAGAAACTCAGTGTGGCTTCTGAGCCAACTGGGGTACCACATATATGGTTTTTTTTTCTCCGGCAGCTCCAAAAAAAGTATCGCACTGTATGTAACTTTTGTCGACTTGACCAAGGCGTTTGACACCGTGAGCAGAAAAGGCCTTGGGCTAATCATGAAGCTCTTCGGTTGTTGCCCAAAGTTCCACAATATAATCATGCATGAAGACCAGCACGGCCAAATTAGGTTGCACATCGATTTTTCTAAACACTTCTTCTTTGTTGACGGTGTGAAACAGAGTTGTGTCTTGGCTCCAACTCTGCTCAGCATCCTCTTCAGCATGATGCTCAAGCAGGCCATGGAAGACCTTGACGATGAAGATGCTGTATACATTCTCTATCGCCTCGACGGCAGTCTATTCAACCTTAGGAGGTTGCAGGCCCATACAAAGACTCGTGAGCAGCTGGTTTGACACCTTATATTTGCCGACGACGCTGCCCTCATTGCACATACCGAAAGAGCCTTACACCAGCTGACACAAACATGGCACTCTTCTTTCACGGACGACAGAAGCCAACTCATAACCTCACTCATCCTCAATTCAAATCACATCATTCTCAACCAAAACACTCCCACCCGACTACCATTCAACCAAAATCAACAACCCACCTCCCCGAACATCACCACAGCTGACCTCACTTGGCAAACACTTAAAGCCTTGAACTCCGACCATTTTCCCATCCTCATCACATTCAAAAACAAATACAAAATACCCACAACTAAACCCCTCAGAACTCTCACTAACTACAAGAAAGCCAACTGGCCCCAATTCACCAAACACATAGAACACACCCTCAAAAACACCCCTCTCCACGAAGACCCCCACACAGCTAACCTCCTCATCACAAACGAATAAACATCCCCAAAGGAATAATAAAACCCACCCACACCCCACTCCCCGAAAGCATCACTACACTCATATCGAAACGAAACCACATCAGAGCCCTCAATAACAAAGATCTCTCACTTCCCACGCTCAACCAACACATCATCCACCTCATTCAACAACACAAAAAACAAAAATGGGAAGAGCACTTGAAAGCCGACTGGGACCACAAAAAAAAATCTCACATTCTATGGTCCACAGTAAAGGCCCTCAACCCCAAAAAACCTACAGCTTCCACCAATACAACCATCACTCACAACAACAAAGCAGCCCACACACACACACACAAAAAGCCAACACACTAAATAAATATTTTAAATCAACCACAAAACACTCCTCCAACTCCACTCACAGAATAACAAACAAACTCACCAAATCACTCACGTCTACCCCAATAACACCGAATCAGATACCATCCTCGCTATAAAACAATCTAAAAATAACAACTCTTTAGGACCAGGCAATATCAACATCAAACATCTCAAACACCTAGGACCAATAGCCATCAAACACTTAACCAACCTCTACAACATCACAATCAACACAAACACTATACCCCAAATATGGAAAACCTCCAAAATCATCCCCATCGCTAAACCCAGCAAAAACCCTTCTCCCCCCTCTTTATACAGACCAATAGCCCTACTCTCTCCCATAGCAAAAACTCTAGAAAAAATCATCCTCCCACACATCACCACTAATATAATCCTCCCAACACACCAACACGGCTTCAGAGCAGCACACTCCACCACCACAGCCCTACATCAAATCAATAACACCATACTCACTGGTTTCAATAAAAAAAACCCCCGATAGAACAATCCTCACCGCCCTCGACATGACCAAAGCATTCGACACGGTCAACATCCACCAACTCATCCACAAAATACACAATACCCACATTTCTACAACAATAATCAAATTCCTGGCCAACTACCTAAAAGGCCGCCGACAATATCTCATACAACAATCAAATCTCAAAACACACAAACATCAAAGCAGGTGTTCCCCAAGGGGACGTCCTATCACCCACTCTCTTCAACATATACCTCTCAGACATACCACTCCCCAAAATCAGTTCACTCAACCTCATCACCTATGCAGACGACATCACCATAACATCAACACAGCTACCCAGAACTTCCTACCATACCTCAATGAAATACCCACATGTGCTCACAATAACAACCTACAAATCAACCCTACCAAAACCACATCAACTCTCATGACCCCAGACCCATCAGAATATAACAGACCTCTGAACATCCACATCAACAACATTCCCATCTCCACTACCTCCAACCCTACCATCCTTGGCTTAACTTTTGACCCCAAACTTAAATTCTCCACCCACACAGACAACACCATCACTTAAGCAAAAAAAAACACTCAATCTCTTAAAACTCCTCACATCAACACACTAGGAAAAAAGCAAAGAAACACTCATCACCACATACAAAACATTACTCCTTCCCATCATCGAATACGCCAACACCATCTGGTCACCCATCGTCTCATCCACCTTCCTCAACAAACTCCAAAAAATCCAAAACGCAGCCCTGAGAACAATCACTGGCTGCACCCTAGACACCAACACCCAACACCTCCACTCAGAAACCAAATCCTCCCACTCCAAAACCATTCAACAACATCAACTACACCCTAAACATACCCTCCTCCCAGAACACCTCTCACACACAAATTAGAAACAACATGAAAACAATACACACAAAAATAGTACATGACTACATATCATCCTCTCAACAAAATCCTCAGCAAGCAACTCCCACCCATTCATGAATCAGAAACCACCCTAGACCACCACACTCGCCGCACTCTCGCCCAACTCGGATCAAATAAATCACCTTTCATCTTTTCACACCTTAACAAAATCTCACCTTCACCTCATCCCTCACCTTCATGCCTACTCTGCCAAACACACATTCACGACACCCCTCACCTCTTCACCTCCCCCAAAATAAATACCACACTGGGTCCCGAGAGTCTGTGGACCGACCCCGCGAGAACGGCTGAGCTTCTCGACCACTGGACGGTCTTGATGGGATGGAGACATGAGGAGCTCCCAACAAGACTAGGGTGCTCGGGGTTAAAAAAAAACCAGCTGACATACTGCAGAAACTCTTTGGTCTCGAGGTCAGTCTGAGAAGGATGGAAGTCTTGCACCTCAAGAAAAGTATTGCCTTCCTCACATCACTATTGGCGAGACCGTGTTGAAGACCGTTCACCTTGGGCTGTACAAGCACATCAGATGCCAAGATCGACAAAGATGTAGACAACAGACTGGCCAAGTGAAATAACGCTTTTTGTGCAAACTTTACAAGAGAGTCTAGAAAAACAAGCATCTGAAAAAAGGCACCAAGGTTAGCGGGTACAAAGTCCTTATACTAACCGTTATAATACGGCTCTGAAGCATGGGTAACGTATCCTCACAACCCGCGACTTTTGGAGCGTTTCCATCAGCTTTGTTTCCGCATTATCCTCAACCTTCACTGGACCAAATACGTCACAAATGTTGAGGTTTTTGAACAGGCGGAGATCACCAGTATTGAGGCCATGCTGTTGAAATCACAGCTACGCTGAGCAAGACATGTCTCCAGAACGGACGATTATTGCCTAGCCAAGATGGTCTTGTATGGCGAGCTTTCCACCTTCCACCGTGACAGAAGCGTTATAAAGAATCCCCGAGGAAGTCTCTCAGTACTTGCCATATTGACCATAACCAGTGGTCTACTCTGACTGCCGACCACGGCACTTGGCACCACATCATTCACCAGACTGCCTCCTTTTTTGAAGATCCTCGTAAAGTCAATCTGAAGGAAAAACGCCGCAGAAGGAAAAATTGTGAAACTTCACTTGTCGTACTTGACATGACCTTTGGTTGCAGTCGCTGTGGTCGTGCCTGCCTATCTCGCATTGGCTTAGTCAGCCAGGAGCGCACTTGCAGTAGACATGGGAACCCCTCTTCATAAAATCTTCGTTCGCGAAGTCGAGCCAAGAGAGTCAAACGACTGGTTAAAGTCTGTTTTTTGATATTTTGAAATCACCTGAAAAATTGTAGAAATCCGAGGTACAAAATTTTCCAGTTCTTAATCGCAATTTTCGATGGCCGGCTTTATTTCTTTTTTGTTGCAAAGCTTCTCAAAGGGTACTGCTGTAACCTGGATATCGAACATGACCAGTAACTGGTTAACAGCAGTCGGCTTTGATTATTGATTCTGATGCAGTAATTTTTAATTATAATCCATTTCTATTAACTGCCAACCTGAGCTGACGTCTATTGCGAAACTATCGGAATTCAAGATCCGCCGTTCCCATACTTGGACAGTTTTCCTTGTCATCATCCACTATCATCATCGGCCAAATGACAACGATACCAAAATAAGTGTCGATGCCTGCTACCTGGGTCTCCTGTTACGCAGGTTATGACACGAAGGTAGCCTTTAAATACAGGCGCTTGTTAAAAAGCATTTTAAGGTTGGCGTCCAAAAGCTGGGAACGAGGAATAACTCGCACAGCAGAAGTTTGTGGCAGTAAGGGCATTCAGTGAGCACAAGTCTCAATTTCATTAATGAAGTGAACTTGAACCAGTGGTAATTTGGCAATGGTTTGAGAGTATTCTGCTGTAGCACTTGTTCCACCGTGTGTTTTTGCGTGAGACCTTATAAAGTAGTAACATAGAGACGATGGGCGATGAAAAAAATGTAAAGCCACTCAAGTTTTTAAAAAATTTAAAAATATGTAATTTCTCTAATGCCGTTTTAAAGGGAACATGAAATTAAGTTGTCGTGATGATAAGGGTAATAATCATCGAACACAACTCACTACACCACCATCATCAGCCTGGTGAAAAAACCCACTTTCTCGTGGTGCCGGGTGTGCACTCCAACAAGAGTGTCGAAGAGGTTCTAAACCACGTCAGCTTCCAACCACAAAGCATTTCGAGAATCCATCCATCATTTTTCACTGCTCGCCAAAAGTCACAAATAACTCGAAGCTACAAGTTTCTTTCGGTACTCGCTCCAAAGATTGTCGGAAGAGTCTTTGGAAGTTGGCGCTCTAGAACAACAAAAATCATCATCATCATAGTTTTTTGCCATAGGCAAGTTCCTCAAATCAGGTGTCCATCTTTTTCTGTTTTCAGCCTTTCTCTTCATCACTTTAAAACTATTCAATCATTTCATCTTGCGTTTTTGTTCTGATTCTTCATCCAATATCCTCTAGTTTTTTCCAATCAATACAATCAAATGTTTTCTCATAATCTACGAAGCACATATAGATCTTTATTGAATTCTATTCTGCACTCCACTAGGCACCTTATCACTCATATAGCTTCTCTTATGCCTTTTTCTTCATGGATTCCTGGGAATTCTTCAGCCTTAGTTACCAGTCTCTTTATTATTTTCAACACCATTTTTGCATGGAACTGATGGTTCGAAAATTTTTACATCTAGCAGCACTCTTTTATACCATTTCCACTGATAATCTTCTTCTGAAATCTGATGGCCACGAGTATGCGCTGAAGTTGGTATATGAATTACTACTGAATTTAGGTCTACTCGATGTGCTCTCAACCTCATTATCTATCACTTGCAAAATTCACTTCTTTCAAGGCTTTTGCAGCCTCCCTGATATTCTTCATCTCCTTGATATAAAATTCTTACTACACTCTTTTTAATACCATCTTTTTCTTTTTGTCTTCCCCATCAAGCTCACGTTATGCTTTCTTATCTCATTTTTTACACTTTAGTGATTCCGACTTGTTGCTATTCTCAGCTCTCCTTTATGAGGGTTTTGCAAAGAAACGGTTTCCACCTGACATTAAAAAAATTACACGTTTTTGATGTGGTTTCTTGTTTTTCTCTATTTTTTTGCATTCCTGTAGCTGGAATTGCTTAGTTTTTTCCAGTTAAAAATGAAATTTCTTTTGACGCACTTTTCTAGAGGGTATCTCTTTATTATTAGATAATCTTAGTGAGAACTCTCTAGAATAATTCATTGTAGTTTTAAAATATACTAATTTAACCTATATATATTTTCCTATTCCAAAATGTATTATCCAACTATTTGAGGGCTAGTTACTGAATTTGCTAGCTTTAATAATCTGGCAAAAATTGATTTGATGAAGTTTAAAGTTGTTTTATAAATGTAAGATGCAAGAAAACAAGCCGCACTTCCATCACAGCACAGAATTAATTGTTCCGAGTTCTAACAACAACTGCGGATGCTAAGTGACCAATTACTAAATAAAGAGATTTTTGAACACTATTAGTTCTTATTGGAAATATGAAGCTTTTCGTTATCAATGTAACATTTGAAAATGTTGATAACTCTTGCTGCACAGATAATTGGAGGTCACATGGCCGACAAATACGGAGGAGAGTACACAATCATGACGTCGATGGGGGCCTGGTCTCTTCTCACCTTTCTCACCCCTTTCCTCATTCGCTGGGTGCAGCCCTCTCATGCCCTCTATTGCGCCCTTGTCATGCGCTTTCTCACTGGGTGTTTCCAAGGTTGTAAGAAGGTGGTGTGTGGTATTTTTTGGGGTGATTGAGTGATGTGGGGAAAAGGATTTATTGGGAGGATTGAGGGGTATGGTGGTTATTTGAAGAGGAGAGGGATTGAGGAGTGTGTGGTGGTTCAATTCCTTCGCATAGGTTGTTTTTTCACTAAGGTTAAGGCATTAAATTATTTCGAAATTAGTTACCACTCAATGGAGATCACCGTATCATATCGAAAAGCTCAGTGTTTTCGAGTTATAAAAGTGTTTGATATAATTTACAAAAATAATTATTTCCATGTATTCAATTAATTCCATTAATAATGTTTAGGTTTGATTTTAAGCTTAATAGTAAGCCCAACTACCATAAATAAAGCTTACTCTAGCACCAACTTGTACCCTACATTTGAAATATGGGGTTCTAACAAAAACATCATTTTCCATCTAGTTAAAGTAAAACCTATCAATTTCTTCCAAACTTTACACTAAAAAAAGCTGATCAAAATTCAGAGAATTAATTGGATGAACAAAATGTATCATTTCAAATGAATTTGAACGAATTATCAACTGAAAAACTTTTTGATAAGCTCTAGTTTTCACCTCAAGGCTCATTTATAAAGTTGTTTTGTTGTCCTGTGTAGCTTATTTTGCAGTCATCATTTCATATCCAATTTGTGAGCACTTCAAGGGCATGAAACCGCTGACGAGATAGGATGAAATAAAGTTAGTTCTCGGTATGGCGTCATGAAGTACTCATAGCTGGTGGGGGGTTCCACACGTGGTGTTTCATCCATCTGCTCAAGCTAAATTTATAAAGAAAATTATTCATCAGCAAAAAAAGCATTCGCTGGCCAAAACTGACAGTTTAGGATGGCATGTTGGTTTCTTTGACGGAGGAACGTTGGTTGGTGTTGGTGTTGGTGCTTCACACCCGCTTTTATAGTTAATACAATCTACTAACATTACATTTTATTAACATAAAGTAATTTTAAATAATGGTCGATCACTGACACAGGCTTCTTCTTCCCCTCCCTCTCAAGCATCTTCTCTCACCGGGTGCCTCAGTCCGAGAGGGCCTTCAGCTACAGCTTTGCCGTCTCTGGATCTCATATCGGGTTCATTTGATGCAAAATTTCCAATCAACGTTTTAAAACATTTTTTCTTGCATGGGGTCCATCTTGTGAGGCTAGTTGTGTCTAACAACTTTCCATCACCCATCCATCTTTTTCTTGCTATGCAATTAACTGTGGTTGTAAGGCGTGGGTTAATTGGTCTGCGCTGAATCAACGAAGTTGATATCGTGATTAAAAAGGACAAGCATTTTAATCAGGACTAAATTTATCTAAGACTGCTAGTTCAGTCTTACATACCACTAAAATTATTTGAAATCAAGATACGCCGTTCCCATTCTTGAACAGTTCTTTGCCGTTGTCAGCCAGGACCATTGGACAAATTATATCAAAACGATAACATCAGTCGGGCGATATCTGCTACCAAAATCTGCTCTTATCCAAGTTATAAAAGAAAAGCACGTTTAAGCTACAGTCAGTTAACGTCAATTTCCATACTTCTTCATCGCTTGGGCTTATTCAGCTGCTTCATCACATGCAATTAGATTGCACGTTCCTTCCCTACGATGATGTTTTAACAATAATTTTATTGTTTTGAATATCATTTTTATGCTGGCCAAGCATATTCCTCTGAATTGAGTGTCGCCATCACTAAACCGCAGCACAGTCCTGAGTGGAGTGGTAGGCTCTCTACTGAACACCAGTGCTGGCTGGAACTACACTTTTATCATCATAGGTAAAAATTAATACTTCGGAATTGCGCATTTGAGACTTGAAGAATGGCACCCAAACTGCAGGTTCCCTCAGCTTTGTCCTCTTTCTTATCTTCTGCAGTTTCAACCAGGCCACTTCCTCCTACACCAGAGATTCATCATCAATTTTGAAAGAGCAGGAGGAAGTAAAGCATTATTACACTGATGGAGAGGTAGATGTACTGAAGCACACAGACATACAAAAAACGAAGGTAGTGGTGAGTGATGGGGAGAAGGAGTGGAGGGATGAATGGCCGAGACAGCAAGGCGGTCTAGAGTGGTGTGTCCTTTTCTACAAAGTGCCATTCTGGTAAGTCAACAATGCATTGAACATTTTTAAATGGGATATAAGAAATGAACATTTAAAAAGATGTTAAGACACCGCAGGGCCTTGCTGGTGGCAAGCTTCTGTTCAGGATGGCAGTTCTACATCATCCTCTCATGGCTGTCCACTTACTTCTCTGAGACCTTCCCTCACTCCAATGTGCGTTTTTTGGTTATGGATGGTGTTGCATGCAAATATATTTTTTGTCACCGTATGTGGTATCAACATATTTCAAAAATATTAAAGATTTTCAAAAAATAATATATAAATCTGTCTTGAAATGTTTCAAAAAACAAAGCAACTAACAAACTAAAAAACCCAGAAACAATTAAATTTAAAAACAAAGTCAATAAAATCAGAAACATGTGAGAGATGAATTTTTCAATTGATGGTAAAATTCTAACAAGGATTATGTTTGAAATTATTTTTCTTATTATTGTGAGTAGCATTATGGGTCTAGTATTTTTTTCACTAAGTTGAGGATCTAAACACGCCTTACATTTGAAGTTTAGGGCAGAAGCCTATTTTCTTTTCAGGCCACTACAGCGTTTGTGAACCCAGTGGTTACATAGAGTGCAAAGTATAGAGCTGGCGCTAACACCTTTAAAACACACTCCACAAGATTGTTTTCCAGACTGGAAACTTGGACCATGATTCAGAGCACTGACCATAACCTTCGTTTTTTTCATGTTCACTCTAAGACCCTTGCTTTAAATACTGTTTTCCAAGAACAGTAACTGTCCTCTAACTCTTTCAGGCTTAAAGCGATAATCACAAAGTCATCAGCATACAGCAATTCCCACACGGACCTATTTCTGCATTCACTGGATAGCGCTTCTAGAACAATGATGAAGAGTAAAGGACTCGGTACAGAACCTTGGTGGATACCAACCTTCACACTGAACTTGTTACCCAGCACATTATTTATTCTGACTCTACTCTTGCTACCAGAGTACATAGCCATGACCATCCTTTCTAACCACTCCATCACCTCAAGCTTCCTCAAGGACCACCCAACAACTTTTTTTGGAACTCTATCGAAGGCTTTTTCTAGGTCAAAAAAAGGCAAAATACAGTTTTTTCTTATTGCAACTGTCGAGCTATGAAAATAGCATCGATGGTACCTCTACCTTGCATATATTACAGTTTGTAATTTTATTAGCAAAAAAAAAACCAAAGGGTTGCTTAAAAGCCGCGAGAGACATTTAGTCTGATACAGTATAATGTAATATGATATAATATAATAAAGGAAGGCTTCATAGGAGTTTTTTATTTAAAATATTTTGTTTCAATTTAGTTTTAAAAGTAATTGTTTTTTGTAAATTGTTATATATAAGAAAACTTACATTACATTAAATTGCATTCAAAGTTCATAATACTCAGTGGTCTGGAAACTCCTAAAGTTGATGCCACTATAATCATACTCGTCATTGATTTGATTTGGCATTTTGCATAAGCGTCTTTGGAGTCGCCATGGTATTTCTAAACGCACGAAGGTTTATAATGCGTGTGTTCTAACTGTCCTTCTTTATGCTAGTGAAGCTTGGACCACATATAACAGGCACCTGAAACAACTTGAGTGTTTTCACCAACAGTGTCTGCGTAAGATTCTGGGCATAAAATGGCAGATGAACATCAGCGACACCGATATACTTGAGATGGCAAATATCGGTAGCATCGAAGTCCTAATTTCCAAGCAACAGCTCAAATGGAGCGGACACTTAGTAAGATTGCCTAACGAACGGATTCCAAAGCAAATATTTCACGGGCAACTTACCGATGGCAAAATGGTTGGCTCACAAACCCAAAAAACGATTCAAAGATAGCTTGTTACAAACCTTCAAAAAATGCGACATAAACTCCGAATCATGGGAAACACAAGCGCGAAACAGATTAACTTGGAGGAACTTAATTTTTGAAGCAACCGATCGTTTTGAGGAAAGCAGACGGGAACACGCTAGACTTAGACGCGATCTCCGAAAAGGAAACATTACTGAGTATGTAACAGAACTAACTTGTGGTCAATGTGGGAGACCATGTTTGAGCAGAGCGGGTTTTCTGAGTCATTTAAGGTCTCATCGACGTCATGTTTCTTCGGCCAAGCATGAAAAGATCAGCTGAGTGCACACTACCCGTCAAAATCCTATTTGCCCAATGCCATATAGCAATATTTTTAACATTTGTGGCAGCCTGCAAAGGTGCAGGTGCCATAAAAAGGCATGAAAAAGTTCATATTTCTTATCTCGACTTTTTTCATATATGTGGCAATTGTGGGAAGGTGTGCAAGTCCTCTGCGTGTTTGAAAAGCCACCTTCGAGCCAGAAACTGTTTGCAAAGCAATGGCAATACTTGAAGACGAGTTGCTGCCACCATATATAGCAGAATTAGCATTATTTAAGCATTGAAAAATCTCGGTTTTTTTTTATAAAATCAGCTTCTTTTTCCCATAGCTTCCAGAGCTTGTTCATTGCAACTATGGATAGTGCCTTACGATTTAATCTCTTCTTTCATTGCTAATATTGATCCTAGTTTTTTAAATTTTAAATTATCTATAAAAGAAATAAGTTCCATTCTGTCGATAAAATATCAGACTGTTAACGTCAGTATAAAAAGTTTTTTGAATACCGGTGAAACTACTAAGACTCAAATGGGAGATGACAAAAAATCCAAACTTCCTCCAGAAGTGAAAAAGTCACTTGCAACACGTTGATACAGACTACACGAAAACTATAAAAGGAACTTAAAGAATGGGCTCAAAATGAACATATGATTGAAGTTTTTCTGAGCACAATCAACTGGGCACTTCGAAAGTATTACTATACTTTGAAGAACCTGACAATAGTTCCAGAGAAAAAGAACTGTGGAAATACAAAAGAGAAGAGAGAAAAATATGCCGGAAATTTCAGGATGATGGAGGCGACTAACGGAAATGTTTTTTATTCAAATTTTTCGAAACATTTTCAGGATTTAAAAAAGCATTTTTTGAGTTTTTTTACCAAAAATATTTTTTTTTCATTTATCGAAAGTGCTTGAAAAGTGATTGCAAAAATTTGAAAAGTGATCGGAAAACCCTCTAGGATTAATTTTTGAAAATGGAAATGAATGGTTTATTAACAGAGCACAGTATTTAACACCATTCCATGGATCTTCGGGCCTCCATCACAGTGGTTGAGTGGCTGGATGGCGGACACCTTGATCAGGAAAGGTTCCTCAACCACATTCGTGCGTAAGCTCATCCAAGTGAGATCATCGCTTTTTTATCATTACCGATGTATTTTAAAACTCATCTAAAATCTTCTTTAGCCAAAGTAAATAATGTAAATGTAACACTATATTTATAAAGCGCTTTTCCTTATAGATCAAAGCTCTTGCTACAAATTTAATGTAGCGAAAACACCGTGCTAATTGTCGGTCATCGCGGGATCGAACCCGGTATTTTGGATGATTGTCTAACGCCCAACCATTGAGCTATAGGGGCCGGCAAATTATTTGAACACTGAATGTACCTTTATTAAGTACAAAGCTTTTCGTTAACAAAGTGACATTATCAAGCACGTTAAAATTCAAAGACACCGTTGTTTATATTCTGACCAAAGATAAAATTAAATTGAAATTAAAAAAAACAATGTTACTTTGTTAACAAAAAGCTTTGTACTTAATAAAATCACTTTTATTGTTCAAATAATTTGCAGTACAACTCATTTAGTTTTAAATGTTCAATGTGAGTTGATCTTTTATCGCCACATTCACCCTTTCTCATGTCTCAATCCCCCATCTTCTCACCACATTCCCCATCATGCCACCACATCCCCCATCTTCCCACCACATTCCCCATCATGCCACCACATCCCCCATCTTCCCACCACATCCCCCATCATGCCACCACATTCCTTATCATCCTATCCCTCTAGACCATAGCATTCCTTGGATCTGCAGTGTCTTTGTTATTGATGAGTCATTCCCACTCCTACATATCCGCACTGGTTTTGATGACTCTGGCGATCAACTTTTCATGCTTTCACTACAGCGGACTGAGCATCCTCACTCAAGACATGGCACCCTCCTTCGCTGGAGTCGCCTATGGTGGGTTCATGGGGGTGTTTGTTTCGATTACGATTCTCTTCTGCAGGCTGCATCAGCCTCCGACAGCCTCTTTATCTCGATCTCACTTTGAAAGATTTTACGCCATCTTGAATATTATTTTTTCACAAAGTTGTTGTTTGAATGTAGGAGTGCAGTCTTTGCTGAAATCGCACTCTTCATGGCTCCAAATTGCTTTTTTTTCTTCCTTTTCTCATTTTTTTTCACATTAATGACATAATTTAATTCATAATTACTACTCTTGTAACCATCATATGATTAATAATATTTATCAAATGCGACCAGCGTCAAATAAAGCAGCCAACCACAGGCATCCAGAACATGGCAGGCTCCACTCCAGGCTTTCTTGGTGTCTATGTCACTGGATACATCCTGGAAGTGACCAGAAGTTGGACGCTAGTGTTTGACCTCACTTCCGCCATTCTCTTTTTTGGCTGCTTCGTTTTTGTGGTCTTTGGTACCGGTAAAAGAATACTCTGATGCGTTCAAATGCTGCCTTTCAATTATAATTCTCCATTTTTTAAACTATTCTTATAACGTTATGTTTTTTAGAATTAGGTTTTCAACATATATATATCTTTCACTAATAATTTTAAATGAATTTTAATAGATAATGTCATTAAGGCTGCAGAGGCAAACACCTTACACGCCCAAAATATAACCTCAGCATGAGTTGTTATTTCAAATAATTTTAATTTATCATGAACATTTCATCCTGGCATATACCAGCAAACAAGTCTCACGAGAAAATGATCAAATCATTTTTAAATATGCTTATTTGTTCAAAAAAATCACTGCCTGCTTTTTTTTGTTTGTTCGAGATTCAAAATTGCCTGATCATAAACGTCAGTTATCCAACAGACCCTATATGAGTTTTGTGCTTTTGACTGCGGCATGCAGAGTATCATTTTCACTTGCCTCTTGTCATTCCTTATTATTGTAACTTAAGTCAATTTGGTTTAATGCTCCCAAACCTTCCCGTTGTGTGTTTTTTAAAATGTTTACATAATAGTCATATGCGTCAAGATGTTGACTTGTGGCATTGGTGCCAATTTTCCAAGTTTTGATCATCACTGCCCAGTCTCCGCAGCTTATATTACTTTCAACTTTGAGTTGTTGATGTCGTCATTTATTATTTCTTCGTGGCATGCATACATTTTTTTTGTTCGGTTTGGTTTACTACATAGGTTTGGTTCACTACTTAGGTTTGCAAAATTTGGAATAAAATTATAAAGTAAACCATATATGGAAGCATTCTTTTATTGTTAATTATTCAAAAATTGTGAAAAGTTCAAAAGGTTCAGGAAACAAAGGCTGCTCACTCTCAACTTAAATTTTATAATACAAAATTTTAGAAACCCCTCACTACAAAGTTTCAAAACTGCATCAATGAAAAATAGCATTTGAACACAACTCCATGAGGAACAATGGCTTACTCGAGCCAAGGTGAAATAGAGAGATTTTTGAACACTGGTAGTTTTTATTGAAAATATAAATTTTTTTGTTATCAATCAGAAATTTACACCGAAGAGTACTTTAATAAAATTTATTAGTGTTAAAAAATATCTGCATCAAGTACATCACTTGATGCTTACAAAGGCATGCGCAATCATGTGGCCTAAGATTCATGTCGCAGAAACATCGAAACTGCTAGTTTGTATAGAGCCTTTTATCGCAGTTTAAAGCGCTTGCTACAAATTTAAAGTAACGAAAACACAGTGGAACAGGTGCTAATTGTCGGCCCATGTGGGATTCAGTTAATTAGAGAGATATGGAGGTTGGAGGAGGAGAGATGAAAAGGTATGGAGTTTGAAGGGAAAAGTATGGAAGAGTAGAAATGAGAAGGTATGGAGAAAGAAATATGGAGGGGAATGAAAGAGGAGGTATGGAGAGATGAGGAGGTATACAGAAAGAAAGATAGGGAGAAGGAGAGATGGAGAGGTTAGTATATCATATTATTTTCGAGATTCGTGTGGTGATTAGTAAGCAAGTGATTTTTAGATATACTTATTCATTCAACTGAAGTATCTGGTCTTTTATTGGAAAAAAATTTCTAGCTTTGGCATTTTTAATTCGATTTTATATACCAAGATTTATTAAATAGTTTTCTCTCAGCATAATGGGTATTTCTGAATCATTTTTATTTCTCTTCTTACTATTAGACTCGTTTCGTCACAACTTGTGCCATGCTTTTCTCATAGTTGATTTTGTCGCTGATGACATGCACTTCAAAAAACTTTCAAAACCCATCGTGAGAATTTGTTCAGATTATGAATGAATCCGAGTTTTTGAAGAGACGACTGCATTTTAGTGTATTTTTGACGCTGTCCTTATTCATAATATATTTGTAAAAACTAACGGTATTTTAAAAGCGATGTTGTTAATCGGAAAAACTTGAAATACATGATTAACGAAAAAATCTAAATAAAATTATTATTTTTATATAAAAATCGAGCTTATGCGTTTTTGTGCGTTCATTAGTTTTTTGTTATGAACCAGGAAAAATTTTATTGAAAAAATTAGTCAATTAAAAATTTTATTTGTCTGAAAGATCACTACTAACGACTTTGCCACAATGCCATCATGGACAAAGCCCAGTGTTCATTATCCAGTGTTTCAAAATGCGCAGTCGATCAAAACACACAAGCCATAACCTCACAAAAACATATTTGATTGGTTGACAAAAATTCACAAAATAAATAGAAAAATTAATTTATTCGGGTATTATTATTCATCAAATAATATTTATATAAAAAATTTTGTTTAATAATAAAAATGAGTTGAGATTAAACGGTAAGAACGACAATTTATTGTAGCATATTTATTTTGTGAATTTTTGTCAATCAATCAAATATGTTTTTGTGAGGTTGTGGCTTGTGTGTTTTGATTGACTGCGCATTTTGAAGCTCAGGATAATGAACACTCAAAGCCCAACCCCAAAAAGGCTTCACAAGCGTGATATTAGGAAAAAGTTTGTAATTCTTTTAAAGGTCATTCTACGGATTTTTGAAGTGAGAATTGTTTTATTGAAATATTTTTAAAATAAACGATAATCATAAAAGTTTTCAATTTTTTTCTACAAAAAACTCGAAAAAAACAAACATTTTGATGAGATGAGAAATATCAAATCAAAGTTATTTAATATTTCCATGATCTTTTGAGCTCTTTAAAAAATTTTACCTTTACAACCACTGTTTAATGTTAGCTTGAAAAAACTAAATAAAATATATTGGCACCCCTTATATAAGTCTACAACATCTACCACAAAACTCTGATAAAGTTCTATTTGAAATTTATTTTTATCAGATTTGAAACTATCCAAAGCAGCATGACGTTAGTGAAGAGATTGTATAATGTTCCAAAGAGCTTTAGATTTTTCACATCTCTCTTACTTATGAAACTATTCTTTTAAAATATTTGCATCAATTTACGTAATTTTTCGTGATTTCTTGATCTACTATAAAAGCAGTTTTAGAGAATAATAGTTAAGGTTATCTTTGATAGACTATAGGACATACTTTTGTATTACATTACTTTTTCTTCATCTTTAACTTTTTGATTTATTTATTAATATACTTTTAAATAAATTTTAGTTGAATTATATAGCCAACATGTTTTTCAGACTAGCAACAGCACGTGAATATTTAAAAAAATTAAATTTTTAAAAATTTATTTCTTAATTATAAATTATTAGCCTCAAAAGTGTCAATTAAAAAAACACAATTTAATATATGCTCTGTTAAGTGAATAGTATTCAGGCTTATTAATCTCATTGCAGACATGTACAAGGCACTACATTGTCCCTTTTTGAACCGCATGTCAGTGAGTCAAGTGAAGCAGCATTCGGTGCAGTTGTTGCAGATGGCTGATCAGTGTCCCATGTTGGCTCGCATCTTTAACTCGTCCACTTTCTCTCATGGTCTCTCATTTCCTTCATTGATGCTTCAGCATATTAAATGTGAATTATGATGCAGGCAAGGTGGAGAAAGCAATAATGGAACACTTCTCTGCCAAACAAGGTTCCTGAATCATTCCCCTCAATAACATGCCTGAATTAGACTAGCAGGCTATAAAAATATGTCCCAAATAAATTTTTATTTCCATTTGTTACCTTGTAGTAGTATTGATAACCTAGGCCAACTTTTGTCAACCCAAGTTACTGAGACATGTATAACAGTATATGTAATGTAATGAGGTATTTATAAAGCGCTTTTCCTTATAGATCAAAGTGCTTGCTACAAATTTAATGTAGTGAAAACACACTGCAGAACAGGTGCTAATTGTAAGCCCATGCGGGATCAAACCTGGTAACTTTAGATAACTAGTCTAATGCTCTACTTCTGAGCTATATGAACAGATTCTTTCATTATGATCTATTTAGATTATAAATAAGAAGATACATTTTGGGAGAGCATGAAATCATGTGAGAAATCACTTTTTTTTGCTTTGCTCAACATGAGTTTTTTCTAAACACAATTAGCTGCATACTCAGTTAAAGACATTGGAAATAAGCTATGAGGAGGCTAGGGCATTATTCAAGTGCATTTGAAATGACTCAAAATATTCAATGTACGTCTATTTATTTATTTATATATTCATATATTTGCTTTTTTTTATATTTATACTTATTTAGTCTAATGTATAAATATATGTGCAACTCTTGGTAAATGAAAGTGGGTTATAAAAGGATATGCTTGATACACAGAGGCTGAAGAGGTTCCATGGAACACTACTGCATGCAGAAGGGTGTCGTCATCAGCTCCTACCAATACCCCTGTGGCCGTCAATGCTCAGTCTCCTGAACATCTTTTTGACTATGAGGACTTCTTCAAGGGCCAACTTGATGCCAAAAAAAAGGACAACACCTATCGGGTCTTCAAAAAGGTGGTTTGTAATCTTTTGATTATAATCCTAATATATATTATTCACTCACAAGTATTTTAGTACATGGGATGTAAAGTAAATTCTAGCAGAGAGTGCTGATATAATTCCTGGATCCATGCTAAGTGTGCAAAGATTCTAAAAGTGTCTGCAAAACTAGCTAAAGATTTCATATGTTTGAAATGCAAAAGTAGCACGGACTTCAGCGCACAACCTGTAGAATCTTTATGCGATGGCATTGAGAAAGTGCATGCTTTTCTGTACATAGGAAGTAAAGTAGATTCTATCGGAGATTGCGAGGCGACTGTAACTGCAAGAATGAGCTCAGACTGGGCGAAGTTCAAGAAATGTAATGATATTTTATCCAAGTTTCTCTCTCAAAATCAAAGGACGAGTTTATGCAAGCTGTGTTAGATCAGCAATGCTATTTGAGAGTGAGGTTTGGTGTCTAAGACAAAATGAGTTTGATTTTCTGAAAAAAAAACAGAAAGGACTATGGTGAGAGCAATTTGTAGAGTGAAGTTATCCGATAGGTTTAAAAGTAAATCTTTAATTGATAGAATAGAAACAAACACTATGGTTTATTGAAAAATTCATTACACAAAACTTTTCGTAAGAATATCTTACATTATCGAGTGTTCCGAGAGGCAGGCCTACACGTGGTCGGAATGTGTTCTCAAGGAGAACCAAATCTGCCTTAACACCCCCTTTCCTCTCTCTCTCTCTCAACAAGAGGAGGACCTCAAATCAGGCCATCTTTTTATGGCCTGCCTCCACCAAAACCCGGACTGGTGAAAAAGGGCTCACCTGCTTCTCACAGGAGATGTGGAAAGCAACCCGGGGCCCATGTGGTACTGTGCTGTATATACACATAAAATCATTCCATATCAAACTTCCATCCAATGCAATTATACCACCTCTCACTGGATTCACTTCAAATGCTCACACACCAAACTCAAATCCTACTCACTCATTCATATGTCACACACATCAAATCCACACTCCAAAACTTCTCGCACACACAATTCAACACTAAAAACCCTCTACACACATCAACAAACTAAACCAACCACCCAAAACCAATCAACTCTCCACTCACTATCCCCATAACAACACCAAACAACATTGACATAATACAGCTCAACATCAACTCAATCAACAAGAAAACAACTGAACTCACCCACCTAATACACAAACAAAAAATACACATCATCACTACAAGAATCCAACCTCAACAACAAACACAAAACCCCACACATCCCTAACTTTTCATCCATTAGACTAGACAGACCCTTATCCCAAAAAGGTGGAGGTCTGCTAACCTACATCAACAACAACATAACCTACTCACAAATCCCCACCCCCACAAACCTGATCACCAACAACATCGAAGTTCTCACCATAAAAATACATTTTAAAAACACCAATCTACACATTTCAAACTTCTATATCCCACCCAACACCAACAACATAGATAATTCAATCACCAATCTTTTCATCCACCTCCCAATTCCATAATCACGGGTGACTTTAATGCCCACTCACAAACATGGCACTCTCCTTTCACGGACCACAGAGGCCAACTCATAACTTCACTCATTCTCAATCAAAACACTCCCATTCGACTACAATTCAACCCAAATCAACAACCCACCTCCCCCAACATCACAATAGCAGACACCGCAATATCAGCCAACTTCACTTGGCAAACACTTAAAGCCCTGAACTCCGACCATCTCCCCATTCTCATCACATTCAAAAACAAATACAAAATACTCACAACTAAACCCTCAGAACTTTTACCAACTACAGGAAAGCCAACTGGCTCTAATACACCAAGGACATAGAACACGCACTCAAAAACAACCCTCTTCACGAAGATCCCCACACAGCTGACCACCTCATTACAAACGCTTTACTCGCATCAGACCGCAAAAACATTCCCAAAGGAACAATAAAACCCACCCATACTTCACTCCCCAAAAACATCACCACACTAGAAACCACGTCAGAGCCCTTAATAACAAAGATCCCTCACTACCTACACTCAACCAACACATCACCCACCTTATCCAACAACACAAAAACAATAATGGGAAGAGCATCTAAAAGCCGACTGGGATCACAAGAGAAAATCCCACGTCCCATGGTCCACCAATAAAATTATCACCCACAACAACAAAACAGCCCACAGACACAAAAAGCCAACACACTAAACAAATACTTCAAATCAACCACAAAACACTCCTCCAACCCCACTTACAGAATAATAAACTCACCAAATCACTCACATCTACCCCAATAACAATCACTGAAACAGGAACCACTCATGCAATAAAACAATCCAAAAACAACAATTCCACAGGACCCGATATAAACATCAAACACCTAGGACCCATGGCCATCAAACACTTAACTAATCTCTACAACGTCATAATCAACACAAACACCATACCCCAAATATGGAAAACCTCCAAAATCATCCCCATTGCCAAACCCAACAAAAACCTTTCTCTCTCCTTCTCATACAGACCAATAGCCTTATTCTCTCCATAGCAAAAACTCTAGAAAAAATCATCCTCCCACACATCACTAATATAACCCTCCCGACACATCAACATGGCTTCAGACCTGCACACTCCACCACCACAGCCCTACATCAAATCAATAACACCATACTCACTGGTTTCAATAAAAAAAACTCATAGAACAATCTTCTGCGCTCTCGACATGACCAAAGCTTTTGACACAGTCAACGTGCACCAACTCATCCACAAAATACAAAACACCCAAACACCTACAACCATAACAAATTCTTAGCCAACTACCTGAAAAGCCGCCAACAATATACCACATACAACATCCAAACACACAAACATCAAAGCAGGTGTTCCCCAAGGGGGCGTCCTATCACCCACACCATTCAACATATACCTCTCAGACATACCGCTCCCCAAAATCAACTCACTCAACCTCATCACCTATGCAGACGACATCACCATAACATCATCCCACTCCAAAACCAACACAGCCATCTAGAACATTCTTCCATATCTTGAAGAAATACACACATGGGCCCACAATAACAACCTACAAATCAACCCTACCAAAACCACATCAACTCTCATGACCCCCGACCCTTCAGAATATAACAAACCACTGAACATCCACATCAAGAACACTCCCATTCCCACCACCTCCAACCCTACCATCCTTGGCTTAACTTTTGACCCCAAACTTAAATTCTCCACCCACACAGACAACACCATCACAAAAGCAAAACAAACACTCAATCTCTTAAAACTCCTCACATCAACACACTGGGAAAAAGCAAAGAAACATTCATCACCACATACAAAACATTACTCCTTCCCATCATCGGATACGCCAACACCATCTGGTTACCCATCATCTCATCCACCTCCCTCAACAAACTCCAAAAAATCCAAAACGCAGCCCTGAGAACAATCACTGGCTGCACCCTAGACACCAACACCCAACACCTCCACTCAGAAACCAAATCCTCCCACTTCAAAACCACCTCAAACTTCACGCATCACAACTCATACAAAAAGCCTCCCACTCCACTCATCTCCTACACCCACTCACCACACAAGAAGCCCACCCTAGCTACCAAAAACTATCCACATTCAACAACAACATCAACTACACCCTAAACATACACCCAACACCTCCACTCAGAAACCAAATCCTCCCACTCCAAAACCATTCAACAACATCAACTACACCCTAAACATACCCTTCTGCCAGAACACCTCTCACACACAAATTAGAAACAACATGAAACCAATACACACAAAAATAGTTCATGACTACATATCATCCACTCACAATAAAATCCTCAGCAAGCAACCCCCACCCATTGATGAATTAAAAACCACCCTAGACCACCACACTCGCCGCACCCTCGCCCAACTCAGATCAAACAAATCGTCCTTCATCCTCTCATACCTCAACAAAATTTCACCTTCATGCCCACTCTGCCATACACACCTTCATGACATCCTTCACCTCTTCACCTGCCCCAAAATAAGAACCGAGAGTCTGTGGACCGACTCCGTGAGAGCGGCTGAGCTCCTCGACCACTAGACGCTTTTGATGGGGGCATGAGAAGCACCCAACAGGACTAGGGTGCTCGGGATAAAAAAAAAAACAAACATTATCAAGTGACACCATAGTGCTTGTTTCTATTATATTGCTTTCCGGCTATTATACTTCAACTTTAATCGATAGGTTAGGTTTAAAAGAAACTTTAGCTGAAGCTAGCGGTGCGAGATGGTTAGGTCATGTGATGAGGAGGGATGAGGGGAATGTTTTAAGAAAAGCACTCACTTTTGAAATTGATGGTTTAAAAAAGAAAAGCAGGCCAAAATTTAAGTTAAAAAACAAAATAGTTTCAGAAATTAGTGAAGTTGGCTTGAAAGAGAAAGATACATTTGATAGGAAGAAATGGAGATTAGGAATATTTAAAATTGCAAAAATGTTTTGTAAATGGAGTAAATCTGGCCGCCCTCAGTATAGTAGGGGTTAAACCAGATTTAAAATCTTGATATTTATCTATCACAAGTGCTTCAGTACTATATGATCGCTGTGATTGCAGGTGAGTAGAAGGGCAACTGACTTTCCAAAAGCCCGAGAGCATTCAAGCGGTGTAAAGGACATCACTGTGTGGTGCTCCAATGATTACCTGGGCATGAGTTGGCATCCCAAAGTGCAACAGGCTGTCAAGTGGGTGCATTTCATTTTATCATTTAACAAATTTTAAACAATAACTTTGTGAAAACAGGAATGCAGTAGACTTGCACGGGGTAGGTGCTGGAGGAACACGCAATATCTCAGGAAACTCTCCATACCATGAGCAGCTGGAGCAGCAATTGGCAGAGATCCACCAGAAGGAAGCTGCCCTTCTCTTCACCTCGTGCTATGTTGCCAATGACACCACTCTCTTCACCCTTGCCAAGCTGCTGCCGGGTTGGTTTTAATGCTTAGGTGACATGATGATTTATGAGACCACATCTTCAGGATGCCAGATTTTCAGTGATAGTGGAAACCACGCATCAATGATCCAGGGAATCAGGAATTCTGGTAACTTTCCAATATTTTGATAGCATTAAAATGCATTATGGAGTATTGAACTGCAGGAGTGCCAAAGCATGTGTTCAGACACAACGACCCTGAGCACTTGGAGAGCCTTCTCAGTCGTGTGGACCCCTCCATCCCAAAAATCGTCGCCTTCGAGACTGTTCATTCCATGACAGGTAACCACTGTGAATAATCAAAAATGATCTTTTTAAACCCCATTAACCAAAATTTTTAAATTTCAAATGGTTACATTAAATACAGGCTCAATCTGTCCCTTGGAAAAATTGTGTGCAATATCCAAAAAGTATGGAGCACTGACGTTCATAGATGAGGTGCATGCGGTGGGATTGTATGGGCACCATGGTGCGGGAGTGGGTGAAAGAGATGGCTTGCTGCATCAGATGGATGTGATCAGTGGCACTCTTGGTACGTTTCATAACACTCTTTTATTTGTCCATCTTTTCTTATAAAATCATTTCGCTAAATATCAACTTATCAACAAATTATGGTGACCAGGCAAGGCGTTCGGTAACGTGGGAGGGTACATAGCAGCTTCAAGCAACTTGGTGGACATGGTGCGTTCCTACGGCGCAGGTTTTATTTTCACCACCTCTCTGCCACCCACAGTTCTTTATGGCACCATGGCTTCCATTGACGTGAGTACCTCTTATGTACTTGAAGTTCTTGAATGTCATCCAATCAACGACAAAGGTGTTGAAAAGTGAAGAGGGCAGGCAGTTGAGAGCCAAACATCAGGACAACGTGGCATATTTGCGCAAGAAACTTTTCGACTCAGGCCTGCCTGTGGTGCACTGTCCCTCCCACATCATCCCAGTGCAGGTTCATCCCGTCCTTCACTTGCTATCTCAGTTTGAAAAAATTTTTTGTATGATAGGTTGGTGATGCTAAATTGGTGGTTGATGCAGCCAATCAGTTGATGACCAAACATGGCATGTACCTGCAGCCAATCAACTACCCCACTGTGCCGAGGGGGGAGGAGCTTCTGAGGATTGCTCCCACTCCACATCACACGGTCAGTCAAGTCTTGATCATTTATTTGTTGATATTCAAAAGTGAGAGACAAATGTGCCTCATCAGTAATAAATTTTCACAAATTTTAGCCTTATCATAAGTCTTCTGATAAAGATAAAATTTGTGTTGTTTCAATAAATGTATCGAAATCTCATGTGAAATTTGGAAGTTTTACTTGGCAGGAGGCCATGATGGACTTGTTCGTAGAGGCCATTGTCGACGTGTGGAACTTCATAGGACTTCCTTACTGCAACCACAAGTCATCTCTGTGCAACAATTGTGAAAAACCCCTCAACTATGAGTCGATCAATGCAGTGGTCAGAGGGGGGCAGTCATGCGATGGCACCCAGTGTGGTGGCTTTCTGAAGGCGTGACCAGCGTGCTGTTGTTCTTAGAAGTTTCATCATTTCATTGCTTCAACCTTTAATTAATTAATTTTTTTCAAGCTTTTCTGGCATTCATACTGGTTCTGTAACTTTCGATATATTCGAAATTTCCGTTTCTTTGAATCTTTATCCTCCATTTTTCCAGTTTCTTTATAACTAATTTACTAATGATTCATGAGAAAGTTGAAGTTATGAAAAATTTATTTTTTTTAAACAATAAATGTATCTAGTTTCCTCATTTTGAAGATTATGAAAATCAAAAAATGAAAAAGTTAAAATGCCCAAGTGCTTGGACCAACTAAGTGTTGTATACGCTGAGTGACTTATAATATAATGAGTTACTTATACAGCGCCTTTTACGCATCGTTCAGAGGCGCTTTGCTATGAAGAAGGTTTTTTAAGTTACTAATAAAAATAAGATAGAGTGAAGATTTAAGATTAGGAGGAAGAAAGTTTCAGAGAAGTGGATCAGAAAAAGAAAAAGCAGTTCTAGTGTAGGAATGAGAGGGAGAGATAATGAAGAGCTGAGAGCGAGTAAGGACCGTAGGCCAGCACGCTTAGAAGGTAGTAAGGTTAGAAAGATAGAAAAGTGAAGTAGAATAAGGAATTTTATTCATGAAAAAACAAATTTTGAAGGAAAAGTGAAGAGGTAGCAGGTGAAGATCGACAAGAGATGATTTTAGGAGTATGAGAGACCAGGTGTGCAGCAAAATTGAAAGCTTTAGTTAGAGGGTAGAGTAGATTTAGGAAAATTAAAGTACAAAGTGTTGCAGTAATTAAGTCGGGAGAGAACAAGTGAGCAGAAATAAATCTTAAGAGAGGCATTATCGAGATAAGAAGAGATCTGTCTGATGCGACGTAGTTGAAAATAACAAGAAGAAACAACAGTAAGAATTTGAAGATTTAAAGAAGAAAGCCAAGACAACGAATAGTGGAAGAGGGATAGATAGTACGGTCAGAGATCGTAATGGGAAGGAGAGAGGAAAGAAAAGATTTGGACTTAGAAAGATTTAGTTTAAGATGCATGGGATCACTCCATGAAAGAATAGAAGAGAGACAGAGACTAAGCTTTTCAAGAGTAGAAGAAAGGGGAGAGGAAAAGAAGAGAAGATATAGGTGTCGTCAGCAAAAAGCTGTCTTTGAAAAGAAAAAGATTCAATAAGACAAAGGAGATAAGAGGTATAAAGAATAAAGAGAAAAGGCCCGAGAACAGATCTCTGAAGAACACCAAAAGGAACAGAGATAAAAGAAAAAAAGTTAATAGAAACAGTGGAAAAACGGTTAGAAAGATAGGAGGTAAGCCAGAGAAGTGAGAAGCCGGAAATACCAAAAGAGGAGTTAAGATGCTGAAGTAAAAGTGAGTGGTCAACATTATCAAAAGCAGAAGTGGAGTCAAGAGAAAGGAGAAGGGAAAGCTTGCCAGAGTCGTAAGCTAGAAAAACATCATAAGAGATTTTTAGAAGGCAGGTTTCAGCAGAGTGTGAGGGTTGAAAGCCAGATTGGGTAGGGGGAAGAAGATTGTTAGAAAAAAGAAAGTTTGAAAGTTGGAGTTTTTCAAGAATTTTGGAAAGAAAAGAAAGGTTAGAAATAGGACGGTAGTTGGAGATGATAGGATTCAATACTGGAGTAACGATAGATGATTTAAAAAAGGTGGGAAGTTTAGAAGTAGCTAGAGAAAGGTTCATAAGATTGAGAATGATGGAATAGAAGAAGAAGGAGAGATCATTAAGAATTTTGGGGGGAATTAGATCGAGGGAGCAGGAAGATGAAGATACAGATTTGATGATCGTAATGAGGTCTGTGAAGGTGATGGGTGAAAAGTGAGAAAGAGGCAGAAGAAGAAGCTGGAGGAGTGTGAGATGATGAGCTATAAGTTCTAATGAAAAGAATCTTGATGTGGAAATAAGCATGAAAATCATAAGAAGAAAAAGCAGGAGGAGGGGATTGTTTGGAAAGAATGCGATTGAGATTTTTCCAACGAGATGAAGAAGAGGAAACAGAGTTGCTGGAAGAAATAAGAAAATTTGAGTGTTTGGAGTGGAGAGCGATAGGTTGATAGGTGAAAAAACTGAAGAACATGAGAAGAAGAAGAGGGTGAGGAACGATAAAAACGTTCAAGCTTGCGTAAAGTACGTTTGGATGGGTTTATATGCCGGTTGAGAAGGTCTATATGCTGGTTGAGAGAAGTTTATATGCTGGTTGAGATGCTAGTTTCATCACAGAAATCAAATCAAATCAATGACGAGTGTCTTTCTAGTCTCATCAACTTCAGGAGTTTCTAGACCACTGAGTATTATGAACTTTGAATGCAATTTAATTTAATATAAGTTTTCTTAGATATGACAATTTAAAAAAAATATGCAAGTATAACTAAATAAACAAGATTACTAGTTACAACAAGTTAACTAAGATTATATGAAAAATAAGTCTGTTAATTGAAACAAAAGCAACCTTAATAATACTTATATAAATGAAATTTAGAAAACTGAGTTGGTTTTATGACTGCATAAAAATAATTAAATCTGTGATAATAAACAAAAAAATAAATATAGATGGAACTTCAAATAAAATATTTTGAGCAATCAAATGTTAATTTTAGACAAAATTTGAACAACTTCATTGTCTTCATCTTTTTTCTTCAATGGGACTTCCACATCATCACAGTTGAAACCAGAAATTGCTCATCTTTTTCTTTATTGTTACATTTTTTGATATTAATTAAGTGATGATATTTTATTTTTTATCTTTTATAGAATTTCCATCCAAGTAATGCCAGCCTTTATTACTCCCAAAAAACCATGAAGTGTTTATCTTTGTTGTATAAGATGAAGTTGTTGATGTTCACAATTTATCTTCCTATGTAAAGCAAAAAATCCGAAATCCGTAGTTCTTGTGTGTTATTGTACTAAGTTATTGAATTTTGAAATAAAATTGCGAAATTAGTTTAAATAATAATATTTTGACATTTTAAACTGAATTATGCAGTTTTTAAGTATAAAAATCGACTATTCGAGGCGCCATTATAACTTCGACAAGCCACCTTCGATTGGCGCCAAAAAATTTATAAAGATGATGATAATAATAATAATGAAAATGGGGGTAATAAAAATAAAAATAATAACAATAATAATTATGCTAATAATAAGAATAATATTATCGGTATTAACCCGTTTGTGCCCAAAATGCTAATGCCAGTAATTTTCAATGGAACTTCTGTTCCTACTTTAAAATAACCTCACATGAACACCAAAAAAAACAGATTTTAATTTTGACAAAAAATAAGCGAGATACAGGGTGATCTCATATGAGATCAATGGGCACAAGTGTTAGCAAATGGGCTTTAAACGCTTAGCATTAAAAAGAGTAGTTTGAAGATTTCAATTCACTTCAATTTTATTTTTTTAAACAAAATATAAAAATATTTCAAATTCATACATTTAAAGGTAATTGAAATTTTCAAAAAGTTCTAAAAAAATATTTTTTCTTCAAAATTATTAATGATTTTTCACTGTTCTAATATTCAAATAACAGAAAACGAAATTTCACATATAATAACAGAAAAACTCATCAAATTTTTTGAAAATAAAAATTCTCATTCTTATCTAAGATTAAGATATGAATAAATCCAAGCTACGCTCAAAGTAACCGTGCATTTTTCCAAAATGTCCGTGGTATAGTGGTGCATGGCTTGTTTTGGCAACTTCTTTGTTCATTTTTATTTATTGAATATGTCTTTGAAGATTGAAACAGGCATCATTAAGAGTTTGTGGAGGCCTTGAACATTGGTATCTTTTGCTTTTTTGTTGCCTAAATGCAGAGTTTTTGAAGTAGGATCAAATCAATTACTCGGATAATTGCTTTACTAAATGTAAGCAAATCCGTTTTTGAGCTTACGTATCACTTTCCTCGTCTGACCAGCTATATATTATTTAAAAGTTTATTAATGTCATATTCAGTGTTCTTCACCCATATTTGAGCCATATATGCTTTGAATATTTTAGGGCGTGGAATTAAACCTTTGGTTATAATTCCTTTTTCCAACGAGTTTCTTCATGTATAAGTTCAGCTGTAGGATAATTTGTTCCACTGTCCACCTTATACCCACCTCACTATTAGACTTTCCTCTTTGATATTGAAACTAGCTGTGACCGCCTTTTTTTTGCTTATTCATTGTTTTTTTGTCGGTCAAAGGGCCTTTTCTTAACCTGTTATCTCGTAACTTCCCCTGTTGCTCAAAATCCAAAACTTTCCAGATGAATCAATAATGGATAACTTGGAAAAAAAGGTAGTGCGATTGGATTCCTTCTACCGCATTCAACATATTCAGAACAACTTGTGATCCTAGTTGTAGGTCTTTCCGTTGGTCTGTTAAGCTTTTACCACAATACAGCTCAAAGTTAGAGCAATAGCTTGAAGAACCGCACAATGCCCAAAATTTGTAGCCAAATCTACTTGGCTTGCTCCTAATAAACTGAGGGCGCGATGTCCAAAATATTTTATGAAAGTTTCTATCACTCAATTATAAAAATAAACTCATATTTTAAAAAAATTATTTTCATTATTTATTTTTTGTAATATTCTGCTTTTAAAATTCAAATTCCACTAATTATAATGTATTTTCTGTAAAACGCCCATTTGTTAACACTTGTGCCGATTGATCTCATATGAGATCAGTAAATTTTAATGCCTTTTATTCTGTTAATTTTACATTAATCTCAAGTTTTAAAGTTTTATAGTATTAATTAAAGATAAATTCAACATATTTCCTTTTGCTTCATCATAATCATAAAATATTATGCCTTAATTGAATGTTTTTCAATAAACGTCCGTCAAAGTGAAATTTGGGCAACTTTATATCATGAAGTACAAATGGAAACTTCGAATAAAATTGTTTTAATACTGAAGATATAACCCTAATTAATAAAAAAAATAATTGGATTTTGAGAAAGTTTAACCAATAATTAGTCAAACTGTTATATGTGAGTGGTCTCATATGAGATCAATGGGCACAAACGGGTTAATGGTAACAATGATGATGATGATGATGTTGATGGTGATAATAAAAATATTTTTTAGTGATAATAATTACAGAATTAATAGTAGAAATAATCATAATGATATTAATAATAGTAATAATAATAATGTTGATAAAAACAAAAATTATAATGATATAGAAAAGATAAAAATAAACGACTAGAAGAAGAAATACTGAAAAGATATAGAAGTGTAAAAGAAATACCAATGTATAATAAACAAGCAGTTCCAAAATTAATATCTGACCAAAAAACTAAACTAATCTTAACATTAGTGAATGGAGCAATTCATCAATTGATAGCTAAATTACCACTAAACTTGTCGCTCACAAATATTAACCATTTGATGTATGCAGCTAGCTGGGTTATAATTGATTCTTTGAAAATCAAAATAAAGGAAAAGACAGATTCAAATAAAAATCAAAAGCCTAATTGGCATCGAAAAATTGAAAAAGAAATCAGTTGCTTGAGACATGACTTATCTATTCTGACAGAGATAAAAAATGATAAATATTCAAAAATAAAGAAAAAACAACAGTTATAACAGAGACATAATATAAATGCTCTGACAAACGTACTTATCATTATAGAAAATTCAAAACAAAAAATACAAGTAAAAGCACAAAGACTTAGAGGGTTCAACAAACGGAAAAACTTTTTTATGTACAATAAGATATTTAGAGAAAATGCAGAAAAGTTTTACAGAAAACTGAGTGCAAAAATAATAAAAGTAGAAAAAACCCCGAACCTACTAGAACTAGAAAACTTCTGGTGTAGTATATGGGAAGAACCTAAATATTATAATAAAAGAACAGAATGGGTTAAAAAGTAGAAAGATATAATGGAGAAAAAAAAACAACAAGTATGGGAAGATATAACTATCGAAGAAGTAAAAAATAACATCCAAAAAACAACAAACTGGAGAGAACCTAGCATTGACAAAGTAGATAACTTCTGGATCATAAATTTCACATTGCTGCATGAGCCAAACCAAAGCAATCAAAGTGTGCTTCTGAATCTAGAACTCTGTCCCACGTGGCTTACGACGGGAAAAACCCTTTTAATACCTAAATCGGAAGAAACTAACAAAATTATCGACCAATTACTTGTCTTCCCACGTTTTATAAAATAATAACATCGGTTTTAAAAAATAGAATAAACCACCATCTTACCTCAAAAAACATGCTGCTTATCGAACAAAAAAGGTGCCAAAAAGGAAGCTATGGATGTAGACCAGCTTCTTATCAATAAAACCATCCTTGAAAAAGCAAAAAAAAAAAATTTGAGTACAGCATGGATAGATTCAAAAAAAGCATTCGATTCTATACCACATGATTGGATAATCAAATGTCTCCAAATGTACAAAATCTCTCCAATAGCTATCAATTTCCTGAAAAAAAGCATGTAAAAAATGGAAAACCTTTGTGATTTTGTATCACCAAGAAGGCAAACTCGAATCTAGAGAGTTCAACATTAAAAGAGGAATCTTTCAAGGCGACTAACTATCCCCACTTCTGTTTTGCCTCGCTCTAGCTCAACTGTCAACACTCCTCAACAAAACTGGGTATGGTTATAAAACAAAAGCCAGAAACAAGGTCAGCCATCTGCTACATATGGGTGACCTAAAAAAAATAACAATGAACAAACTGGCATCGTCAACACTCTTAAGAAATTCAGCAATGATATCAACATGGATTTTGGACTTAAAAAGTGTCCCGAAGCAACCTTCCTCAAAGGAAAGCTAACCACATGGCAAAACGTCCAGCTTGATATAAATACTACAATAAAAGACCTAGAACCAGGTGAAGCGTATAAATATTTGGAGTGGATGAAGGAGATGGCATACAGCATTCAAAAATGAAAGAAAAAATAAGAAGAATGCCTAAGACGAATAAGATCCATAATGAAAACTGAACTTAAGGCTAAAAACATAATAATAGCAATTAACACTCTAGCATTACCGATAGTCACATATAGTTTTAATATTATAAATTGGAACCTCAATGAAATCAAAAGACTAGATGCAAAAATAAGAAAACAACTCACATAAATAGAATGCATCATCCAAAAGCAGACGTAGATCGACTGTACATACCGAGACAAAAAGGAGGAAGAGGTTTAATACAACTTGAACTCAGCTATGACTTCAACCATTGCAATCAGCTGTAAGACTTCAACCATTGAACTCAGCTATAAGACTTCAACTATTGAACTCAGCTATAAAATGCAGGTTCTGTGGTAAGAGAGTTGAAACTATTTACCACCTTATATCTGGATGCTCTGTTCTCACACTCGGAGAATACAAAAGAAGACACGATAGGGTAGGTCAATACCTTCACTGGAAAATCTGTAACCATTTCAAGGTGAGTACAAAGAAAAACTGGTACGAACATCACTTGGAGCCAATTACTGACGGTCACAATTTTACGATTCTTTGGGATTTCCTAATCCAGACGGACCGCACAATACAAGCCAACCAACCAGACATTGTTGTGAAGGATTTTCTAAACAATGTCTGTTATCTAATTGACATGAGCGTGCCATCAGATAAAAATGTTTCATCCAAAACATTTGAAAAGCTCTCCAAGTATAAAGACTTGGAGATTGAAATTTGAAAAATGTGGCGCCTCAGAGCTAGAACTATCTCAGTTGTAATAGGTGCAGTGGGCCTGGTAATGTAATGTAATGCGGTATTTATAAAGCGCTTTTCCTTATAGATCAAAGCGCTTGCTACAAATTTAATGTAGCGCAAACACACTATGGAACAGGTGCTAATTGTCGGCCCACGCGGGATCGAACCCGGTACCTTTAGATAATTAGTCTAATGCTCAACCATTGAGCTACAGGGGTCAAGAAAAGATGCGAAGATTTTTTTGATAAAATACCCGGCAATCCTTCTCTTCAAGAAATCCAGAAGATAGTTCTAAGCGGCCCAGCCCATGTCTTCAGAAAAGCTCTATTAATATAACTTCCAATTTCACTCATCTGAAGTCACTGATAGTAACCCGATGTTTGATCTTATTATTAGCATTACAGAGGATTGAAACAAGAATAATAATAATTTTTAACGGAAATAGGTGAAAAGTTTTGAAAAAATACAGTTTTTCTTTTATTGAAAAAATTCAACTACAAAAAAATATTTTTAAAAGTTATTGCTTCAAGAGGATTTTTCGAACATCAAGAAAACACTGAAAACTCTGAAATAAAATTATCAGAAAGCGATTTGAAAAAAACAGATTTGCAAAGTTGAAAATGAAATCTGAAATCGCGTCATTCAATAGGATATTTCAAGTTTTTAAACCTTTCCGAAAAGATAAAAAATGGCCACCGACCAAACGGCCATGTTTGACCATAGAGAAGAAAATTGACAAGCAAAGAAATTAATTAAAATTTAATAATTAGATAAATAAATAAATAAAAATAAATTAATTAAAAATAATTTTAAAACACAATGACGGAAAAATTTGGTTAAAATAAAATATCACGGAAAAATGAAGCGCATACCGATGATAGAGAACAACGAAAGTTGGGGTTTAGAGACTTCTAATATTATTGGTAATGAAAATGATCATACAGCAATGTATGGTAATATGTTGGCTTGTGAAGGAAAAAGTGTTAATAATGATGTTGGGGATGCAAAAAATATGAATATATATAAAATAAGTTATGAAAGAAGTATCGAGAGAGCTGACAATAGCGGAAAAAAGACCGACGATTTTAAGCAATATAAATCAAAAAGATAAAAAATAAAGAAAAAAACAGTCACTAGATCTTATGATAATGAAAACATTTCCCGCATCGTCCTTCCCGCGGTCGAACAAGGGACGCGCCCCTCAGTGAGTGACCAGGCTGAGAGCGAAAAATATGCTACTAGGTCTAACTCTTCTCAAAATCACAACCCATATGAACACCAAAGCGGTATTATTCCAAAATCTGGCTCTATGGGTTCAACACCAAATCAAAAACAAAAGAGAAATAAATGGACAAGAGAGTATGTGGAAGTTATATATTGTTATTATTATGCTTTAGAAAAGCTTGGAAGAAATAACACTAATGATTCGTATACAAAATGGTGTTCACGAATACAATAAGCGATAAGTTTGATAAACTAAATGCTAACAAATTGGCAAATCAAAGAAGATATATCATTCGAAATAAGAAGCTAACAGATATTGAATTGATACAAATAAAAGAGCAGGTTATGAATGATATACATACAGAAAATAAAAATAAGGAGGTTAAAAAAAGGCAGTTGCAAACGCTGATTTAACTGACACTAAATCTGACATGAAGGTAAAAGATTGGGAAAAGATATGTGAGGTTGAAGATGAGATGAAAGAAAAAACTAACCTGGGCAATATAAAGTTTAATGGGGGGAAAATCTAATGAATAATGTTGAAGTTGGCAATATTAGAAGTGGTAGTGAAAAGTTAAAGGTGACATGCAATATAAAGGGTTTTGATGAAGTTTGTGATAGTGAAGAAGAGGAAAAAAGAAAAACTAACGATTGTAGCAATATGGGTTTTAATGGAGAAATGGTACCAAGTAATGTTAAGGTACACAGCAATACGGTTAATGACGAAAACGTAGAGGTAACAAGAAATGTTAGGATTTGTGATAAGGTATGTAATGATGAAGAAAAGATAATGAGCAAAACTAACTTTGGCGGTAAGATAGGTGGAGGCGAAGAAAATGTAATAAATAACGTTAATCTAAGTGGTAATATAAAAGATCATACTGAAAGTAGTTATAATGAAATCTTTTTATTGAAAGAAGAAATAATAGAGGAATTAACCATTGTTAAAAATATTCATATAGCCGATAGAGAACCTCTAATGAAAATCAACCAAACCAATAAATTTAGGAAGCTATTTATCATAGGAAATGAAGCCCTGAAACAAATATGCGAAGTTTTAAACCCTGATTTAACCGAATTGAATCAACTTATATACTGGACCTCTAAAATACTTCAACATAAATGTGGAATTAAATCTAGAATAAGAAAAAAGATCAAAACCTAGATGGCAAATGAAAATCGAAAATGAAATTGGAAATTTAAGAAAAGAAATATCTATTTTTGATGAACTACAGAATGGAAAACTATTAAAACCAAAAAGAATTATCAAAAAGTACCACCTAAAGGAACATCAAATCTTCACTATCAAAGAAGAGTTAAAACAAAATTTACAATGTAAAGCTCAAAGACTGCGTCGTTTCATTATAGACAAAACAAAATATTTGAAACTGATGCACAAAAGTTCTATCGCGAAATTGGAAAAAATATTGTACGTGTAGATAAAATACCACCAGAAAACCAAGTCAAAGAATTTTGGAAAAATACTTGGGGCAATGAAAAAAATCAACAAATGATACTGACCATCCAAAAAACTATCGTCCAATTACGTGTCTTTCAACAACATACAAGCTTTTAACTTCGATACTATCATAAAGAACCTACAAACACATGGAAGAACATAACCTTTTCCCGATAGAACAAAAAAGATGCAGAAAAGGGTCTTATGGTTGTAAAGACCAACTTCTCATAAATAAAATGATTTTAAAGAATATAAAAACAAAGCATAGTAACTTGAGCACAGTATGGATTGATTATAAAAAAGCGTTTGACAGCATGTCTCATACATGGATAATAAATTGTCTTGAAATATTCAAATTATCACCCATTTTCATCAACTTCATCAAAACTACAATAAAATTACGGAATACAAACCTTTTTCTTCCTCACTCTAATGGCATCTTTTCTTTCTTTGGTTTAAAAATAAAATGCGGTATCTTTCAGGGCGATTCTTTATCTCCAGTTCTTTTTTCTATGGCACTCATACCTTTATCAAAACTCTTGAACGAAACCAGGTATGGTTATAAGATAAGAGGAAAAAATATAAACCATCTGTTCTATATAGATGACCTAAAAATTTATGCTTCAAGTGATGGAGAGTTAGAAGGAATGCTAAAAACCGTCAAGAAGTTCAGTGACGATATCGGTATGGAATTTGGTCTCAATAAATGTGCTAAAGCTTCGTTCAAAAAAGGAAAACTATCTTATACTTCTGGAATAAAACTCAGTGATGGAACTATTATTAGAGAGTTAGAGCAAGAAGAAGTATATAAATATCTCGGAGTAAACGAAGGAAGTGAAATAAAACACGCAATGATGAAAGAGAAACTAAGAAAGGAATGTATCAGAAGAGTAAGAATCATTATGAAGACAGAATTGAATACAAAAAATCGAATAATCGCAATCAATACAATAGCAGTACCCGTAATATCTTATAGTTTTAACATAATTACTTGGAATTTAAATGAAATAAAAAGAATAGACACTAAAATTAGTAAGCAATTAACTTGTCACAGAATGCATCATCCAAAATCAAATATAGACCGTTTATATTTGCAAGGTAACAATGGAGGAAGAAGGTTAATTCACTTGGAAACTTTTTATAAATCATCAACAATAGGACTTTTTCATTACTTAAGCAATACTGAAGACAGGATGCTCAAGCTAGTTCATCTCTATGAAAGTTCAAAAAAACTTCACTCAATAGTTAAAGAAGCCAATAAATTCTCTCGGAAACTTTACCTAAACCTTGTGGACTATAATAATGCATTAAAACCGATAGAGTTCTCAAAAAGATTAAAAAAAATTGCAAAACATGAAAGTATGAAAAGGCTCGAAATAAGCTGGCAAGAAAAACCTCTGCATGGAAAGTTTGCAACAAGATGTAAAAATGATGATGTTGATACTAAAGCAACTCACCAGTGGCTCACCAGCTCTGGATTGAAGGCGGAGACCGAAGGATTTATATTTGCGGCTCAAGACCAAAGCCTTGTCACCAAGAACTTTCAGGCAAATATAATCCGAAACGGAACAGACTCCAAATTTAGGTTCTATGGTGAGAAAGTAGAAACTATTGACCACCTTATTTCTGGATGCTCTGTTCTCACACCTTGAGAATACAAAAGAAGACAAGATAGGGTAGGTAATATCTCGACTAAAGAATCTGTAACCACTTCAAAGTGAGTACAAGAAAAAATTGGTATGAACATCATCCGGAGCGAGTTACTGATGATCCAAATTTCAGCATTCTTTGGGACTTCCCAATCCAGACTGACCGAACAATACAAGTCAACCGACCAGACATTGTCGTAAAGGATTTGCTAGACAATGTCTGTTATCTAATTGACATGAGCGTGCCATAAGATAAAAATGTGTCACCCAAAACATTTGAAAAGCTCTCCAAGTATAAAGACTTGGAGATTGAAATTGGCAAAATGTGGCACCTCAGAGCTAGAACTATCCCAGTTGTAAGAGGTGCACTGGGCCTGGTAAAGAAAGGAACCAAAGAATTTCTCGATAAAATACCAGGCAATCCTTCTCTTCAAAAAAGCCAGGAGATAGTTCTAAGCGGCACAGCCCATGTCCTCAGAAAAGTCCCATCAATATAACTTCCAATTTCACTCATCTGAGGTCACTGGTAGTAACCTGATGTTTGATCTTATAACTAGCATTTCAAAAGAAAGAACGATAATAATAATAACAATAATAATAATAATAATAATAATAATAATAATAATAATAATAATAATAATAATAATAATAATAATAATAATAATAATAATAATAATAATAATAATAATAATAATAATAATAATAATAATAATAATAATAATAATAATAATAATAATAATAATAATAATAATAATAATAATAATAATAATAATAATAATAATAATAATAATAATAATAATAATAATAATAATAATAATAATAATGATAATAAGTTGTTCGTCAATCGTGTTCGAATATGAACATGGCAACAAAGAAAAAAATATTATTATTTATTTATTTATATATACATATATAATCAGCACTCAGTATAGGTGTATTTTTTGATGACTGTGGTCCATAGAGGCACTTGAGAGCATCATAAAAACGCCTCATGTCATGGCTGCCAACATAACCTTGTATTTCATCGGCTTTTTGGCTGAGCCATGTGTTTTGCAGATTTCGAAGCTTTTTTTGGACTTCTCCGCGCATATTGGCAAAGGCATTTTTCTTTGATTCCAATTTCGGGTCATTCTGGTGAGCTCTGAATAATAATGATAATAATAATAAGTATAATAATAATATTCATTTCACAAAAAAATTGACAGATAAATGTGATGTAATGCGGTATTTATAAAGCGCTTTTCCTTATAGATCAAACCGCTTGTTACAAAGTTAATGTAGCAAAAACACACTGTGAAAACTGGCGCTAATTGTAGGCCCACGGGAGATCGAACCCGGTAACTAGTCTAATGCTCAATTATTGAGCTATAGGGCCCGACAAATCATTTATTTCATATTGATTCGATAGTTTCCAGTTGATTATGTTTTTAATGTTTGATTTTTTCATTTTTTTCTGAGCTTTTGTCTTGTCTTCATCCAGGCCCATGAAACGCTTTCCTTCATTGTATTTTTTGTTACTGTGGCTATATTTATGTGTGGACGCCTTTGTTTTTTTTACCACTGAAGGCATTTTGAAGCTCTATTGCCACCGGAAGGTTTGGCCTGCGTAGAATATGTCCAAGGTAGTTCCATCTTCTTTTTCTTATCAATTCTCTTATGTCTTCAACGTTGTTTTTTTCTAGGGTTTCGTTTGAGATGCGGTTTGGGTAGAATGTCCGACATATTTTTTTAAAAAACTTTTTTCGAAAATCTTTAGATCGCTTTCAAAAGAACTCCAGATTGGTCTTATATAGATTTCATTCATTTTAATTTTGTTGTTTAACTTTATATTCTTTGATGTTAAAATTTTATGGTACTTGAAGGCTGTTATTTTTGCTTTTTGTATTCTTTAATTTCTAGATGAGTATTATTTTTGTTTCTAATATTTTAACGTTATCTAAATTTGTCATATCGAATCTTTCAGTTTATGCTTTGTTCACTCTAAATTTGGCATATGAATTTTTTATCATGTTTTGAATATATCAATTATAGCGCCTCCATCTTGTGAGTAAAAATTCTGGTCATCTATATGCGTTATTACATATATATTCTTGAAATTCAGCTCTTTTCTAAATGTTTCGGTGGTTTTGAACAGATAGACAACAAAAAATTTTGGAGAAAGGCTGCTTCTTGTGGCACGCCTACATTGGTTTTCAGAGTCTTACTGCAGTGGTTTCCAATTTTCATACAGGCATTTTACCTTTGACATATCTACTGATAGGACAAAATGGTTGTGCTTGAAGTCTCCCCATTGACTTTGCAAAGCCTTCAATGTGTAGACATTGTCTGCTCTTCATCTGTTTACCCGATAGGCTGATTGTGATGATGGCAGAACTTCATCTTTCTTATTCTTCTTAGTATTATAAGTGAAACAATTTTTCTTGTTGTTGTAAGGATTGTTATCGGTCTGATTTTTTCTATGGTTTTTGGTTTATGAGGTTTCGGTATGAGTATTATAAGAGCTTTGTTTATATCTATTGGTTCTTCATGAAACTCAAAAATTTTCTTGAAAAGTTCTTCATATTTTGGAGCTAGTATTTCTGCACAGTCTTTCAACATTTCAGCTCTGTTACTCTGTCATGTCCTGCTGCTTTGCCATTCTTCAATTTTACACTAGCTCTAATTATTTCGTTGCTGGAAATTGCATTATTGAGAAGTTTAGGTGCACCCTCAAAACATTCTTTGAATTCTTTTTCAATAAATTCACTTATTTTATTGCGAATTATTTCTTTATTTATTGATATTATCTAAATTTATATTGTGAATTGTATTGGCTTATGCTTTATTTTTCATGGATTTCTCGATTTCATGGAAAGCTAAGCTTTCATTACTCACCTCTTTTATTGCTTTTTAATTTAGTTTGCTCTTTTTTGCAAATTTTTTCAATTTATGGAGCATTTCATTTTCTTCTATTCATTTTATTTCGGCGTTTTTCTTAACCACATTCATTTTTTGTTAAAGCTTTTTAGGCTCTAGTTTGCAGCAATTCTCCAATTCTCGTCTAAGTTTGATTTTATCCATTTTTATATATTTTTGAAACAATCCTTTCTATTTTTTTCACCATGGTCGACGAGTGATGCCGTCGCAAGAACCTTACGAGCTTTCTAATCAACTTTCGAGAAAAAAATGTGGTGCAATGGAACAATTTAAATACTTCACATGTGAGAGTATTTGTTGATGGGGTGGGGTTAAAGGAGCTCTCGAATTGTTTCCACCAAGTTATATTAAGAATTTCCTTCTTTTTGTATCAAAAATTCTTAAAACACACACACACACACACACACACACACACACACACACACACACACACACACACACACACACACACACACACACACACACACACACACACACACACACACACACACACACACACACACACACACACACACACACACACACACACACACACACACACACACACACACACACACACACACACACACACACACACACACACACACACACACACACACACACACACACACACACACACACACACACACACACACACACACACACACACACACACACACACACACACACACACACACACACACACACACGCACACGCACACGCACACGCACACGCACACGCACACGCACACGCACACGCACACGCACACGCACACGCACACGCACACGCACACGCACACGCACACGCACACGCACACGCACACGCACACGCACACGCACACGCACGCACACGCACACGCACACGCACACACACGCACACACACACACACTTGGACTTGGACTTGGAAGTGCGTTATCCACTTGACAGCAGGTGCACTGAAGATTGATTTCTGGAACATTTCTTCACGTGGTTATGAAGTCCTTGTTTTTTGAAAACGTTATTGCAATTCGGGTAATGTTGTAATGATGGTGCTTTGTGGACTTGGCGGATGTGGTTTGTTAGACCTGCCTTTTTGACCGCTATTTTGTTGCAACCTGGATGCTGGCATTGGAATGAAGAGCTTTTGGAGTGAACATCAAAAATATTTTTTTTTCAAATCTTTTTTTGATTGCTCGTTTCTTTCAGCTTCTTTATTTGTTTTTTGCGATAGCGATTTGATATTTTTGCGCCAATCGTTTCTGTTGCGAGCTTCTGTTTTCCAGGTGTCAATAATGTTTAGCTTTTTTAGGTCTGTATATATTAGGTCATGCCATCTCTTCTTTTGACCACCTTGAGACCGTGAACCTTCAGCAATTTTGCTCACCATTAATTTCTTTTGGAGCCTTGAATTTTCCATTCTTTCCAAGTGCCCAAGCCACTGGAGTCTTCTTCGTTGAATCATCACGTCAACTCGCTCTATTTTTGATTTACGTCGTAGTTGGGTGTTTCTCAGTTTGTCCCAAAGAGAAGTCCCCGTGATGATTCTCAGACACCTGTTTGTGAACACTTGGAGACGCTGTATGTGGCATTGAAGAACATTCCAAGTTTCGCTGCCGTATAATAGCGTTGGTATTATAATGGCTTTGAAAAGTTTTAGTTTGGTGGAAACTTTTATTTTTCGTTGATACCATACCAACCGAATAAGGCTGCGAAAGACTTGGGATGCTTTATTGATACGTGATTCAACTTCTGCATCGACCGTGTTGTCACTGTTTAAGATACTGCCCAGGTATTTAAACTGTGTCACTTGTTCGATGTTTATATCGTTACGTATTGCCAGCGTTGTGTTGAGGCTTGGAATTGAGTTTTTTGGCAGAATGGTCATGTATTTTGTTTTGCTGAAGTTTATTCTCAGTCCAAATTTGATGCAAACGTCATCTATTGAAGTGACGAGGCATTCCAGGTCTTTGATGTTGTCGCTCGTGATCATTTTATCATCGGCATAAGCTATTGATTGTATTGTTATAGCCTCTTCTAGCTTATAGCGACTGTTATGCATCAATGGGGCATTGTGGCTATATTCAATGCGAATGCCTTTGTCTGGGTGATTCTTGAGTGCCACTCTTATCACAGAGTCGAGGTATGTATTAAAAAGGATAGGAGCCAGCACATCTCCTTGTTTCACCCCAACGCTGATGGGAAACTCATCGGACAACTGTCCATCAGCCCGGATCGCTCCTGTTGTACAGCTATGGAGAGCTTTAAGGATGCGAACTATTTTTTCTGGCAAGCTGAAGGATTTCGACAGAATTTCCCAAAGAGCGTCTCGGTTGACTGTGTCGTAGGCCTTTTGGAGATCAATGAAGCAGAGATGAATGGGCTTTTGAAATTCCTTTGCCCTCTGCATCAGGATCTTCGCTGCATATATTTGGTCGCAGCAACCTCTATTCGGCCTAAAACCACATTGGTTTTCACCCAGTTGTTTTTCTATGACGTTTTGCATTTTTTTTAGAATGGCTCTGCCAAACACTTTGCTAGCCACACACAGTAGGGCGATTCCTCGGTAATTTTCACAAAGTGATCTTGCTCCATGCTTGTGAATTGGAACTATTATTTGGTTTTTCCAATCACTTGGGATTGTTTCCATTTCCCATATCTGGTCTGAGATCACTTTTAGCCAATATACCGTTTCATTGGCGCCAATTTTGAGCATATTTGAGCTGATTCCATCTAAACCCGGAGCTGTTTCTAATTTACATTGCTTCAAAGCATTTGTTAGCTCCATTATGGAAGGAGGCTTAGATAGATCTGCTACCTCTTCATCATCAAGTGTGATTATAGAAGGTAGAAGCTCGCTGTATGCCGTAGTGTCTACTGTGGAATCGGAACTGGCTGCTGATGCAGTGTTCTTTCCATCTTATGATTTTATCTTCTGATGAAAAGAGTGTTTGTCTGCCATCTAAAGATTTCAAATTTGTCGAAGGTTTTATTTTTGTGTGTTTTTCTTTTTTCAGTAGTTTGAGAATTGAACCTCCACGGCCCTGTTTGTTGGTGAGTTCGGTTGTTTTCTCAGCTTCTTCAGTCTTTTCTTCCCACCACGTATCGATAGCTTTTCTGCAAGCTTTCCTGGATGCAGTTTTTATTTCTTTGTAGCTGCTAATCAGGTTTTGTGGGATTGCACGACCGTTTTGTTTGAGGGCTTTTATTTTGAAGTGGAGTTCAGATTTTTCTGTTGAAAGTTTTTTAACCTCTTCATTTACCCATGGTCTTTTAGGCATTTTATTTTTTTTTGGTAATTGCTTTGAGGCGTTCAATAAACTTTCTTTGAAGCATTTCCACATCTCTTCTACTGAATTATTTTGGTCTATTTTGTTCAAATTATATGTTAATTCTTTTTTAAATTTGTTTATGTATATTTTTTCTAATTTTTTTGGGTTCGTTATTTTATCGTGGAGTATATTTGTGTTATTATTTGGGTTTTTATTATATTTTATTTTATGATTCTTCAGTATCAATTTGGATATAACCATATTATGATTTGAAATATGAATTGTTTTTCGAGTGACCTTGGTATCACATATGTTTGCTCGTAACTGATGACTGATGAGCACATAATCAAGGACATGTCCTTTTTTTTGATTCGGGTGATACCAAGTCCATTGGTGTATTCTTTTGTGTGGGAAGATGGTGTTTGTTATTATCAGACCGTTGGTGTTGCAGAAATCAACTAACCTTGAGCCATTCACATTTCTTTTATCTGGGTTATGACGGCCATGGAGTCGTGATGGGTTTTCAAGTGGTCCAACACGTGCGTTGAAGTCTCCCAACACTATCACATGTTCTTTTTTGTTGATTCTGGCAAGTTGGTCTTGCAGGGTTTCGTAAAAGTTTTCAGATTCTTCTTCATCGTCTACCTCTGTTGGGGCATAAACGGCTATGAAGTTTATGTGTTTGTCTTCAACTTTTATTCTTGCTTTAATCACTCTTTCTGAAATCATGCTGTGAGTGCCTTCTTTCTTCCAAGCCTTTCTGAGATCACCTCTGAGAGCAATAGCTACTCTTCGTTGGTTACCATTTTTTGGTTCTGAGAGCCCAGAATAAAGCACTGTTGTGCCTTCGATTTCCAGAGTGCCACTGCCTGCCCATTGCACTTCCGACATTGCTAAGAGAGAAGTTTTTTTCTCTCATTGTTGCAATAACGTTTATCAGTTTTATGCTGAACTTCGTTGGGTTGCCCATGCTTTTGACGTTCCAGCATCCTATTTTTGTGGTTTCAATCTTCATTTTTACTAAGGATTTGGTGTGGTTTTGCACTGGTACGTTATCAGCAATACGCAGTGATTTTTCTGTGTTTAATGCTTTTTGAATATATTTGGATGTTTGTTTCATATTTTTTTTTTTTCAAGTTGATGTATAAGTTAGGTAATTAAGTTTGAGCCAGCTTTGTATGTTCTTTTTTTAATCCGCTCTGTTTCACCTGTGAACTTCGTTTTGCGTTTCAAAAATAACTTTTTTGTTTCAAAATTTTGAAGCGGTATCTACTCAATTTCCAAAAACTTATATTTTCAACAACTCGTACAAACGTTTTTTAACAAAAAATTCGCAATGTATCCAATATAAAACTCAAAAAAACATCGGAGCTTTGAACACGTTTCGCGGGTTACACACACACACACACACACACACACACACACACACACACACACACACACACACACACACACACACACACACACACACACACACACACACACACACACACACACACACACACACACACACACACACACACACACACACACACACACACACACACACACACACACACACACACACACACACACACACACACACACACACACACACACACACACACACACACACACACACACACACACACACACACACACACACACACACACACACACACACACACACACACACACACACACACACACACCACACACACACACACACACACACACACACACACACACACACACACACACACACACACACACACACACACACACACACACACACACACACACACACACACACACACACACACACACACACACACACACACACACACACACACACACACACACACACACACACACACACACACACACACACAACACACACGCACACACACGCACACACACACACACACACACACACACACACACACACACACACACACACACACACACACACACACACACACACACACACACACACACACACACACACACACACACACACACACACACACACACACACACACACACACACACACACACACACACACACACACACACACACACACACACACACACACACACACACACACACACACACACACACACACACACACACACACACACACACACAAATTTTGGGAATCGACCTTGTTCTGAGGGGAAAATGATTTGTGATGTGTGAGCAAACGGATAAAATAATAATAATTTTGGCAACGCTTCAAAATGGCCGATTCGTGCTTACAGAATAAAATTTAGTTTAAACTAATTAATTTATAAGTTATAAGCTAGTTCTTTTAGTTTCCTCAAAGCTTCAAATGTCATTTATGAGTTTTATGGAAATTCTGCTGGGTTTGGATACAATACATTAGGATTTGGCCAGTCTAACAGGACCCTTTCAGATGAGTTTTTTTATATACATATTACCATTGTTTTATTATATTCTTATAAATAAGCCGTAAACGTTACCATAGATCTCTTGCTTCATTTTTGGCTTAGTTGAAATTTTTTTCTTATATGTAGTATAATATTTTTAGATTTAAGTATTATATATATATATACTTTACTATATATGCTATAATAATTAAATATAGTTCAATACATGTTTCATAAACATAGAGTATCAACATTTGAAATTAAAAACTAACATATATTTATATGCATTCATCTATATATCCATATACATGTTTATTAATAGATATGTTTTGTAAAAGTTTGTAAACAAGCAAGTTTTTGTGCACATTCACCTGAATACATTAAATGTTTTCATACCATAATAAGCTGGAATTAGGTGTTAAGCTATATTAAATGTAATGTATTTTTTCTTATTCAAGTGAATGATTTTACCTGTATTATTATTTCCTTGTTTATGATTATCAACCCCAAATGAAATAATTTCCTAAAAGTTAGCAATCTCATATAATAACCCTTTAGTGTTTGGATCATTTAAAGGTTTCTCTGCTTTTTTATTGGCTCGTCCTAGGAAGTTGTGAGAGATTTTGAAGTTGTTTTTATTTGGATGAAGGGAGTTGACTTTTCCTTACATTTTTTTGTTAGTTTTCTATTTTTTCCCATAATTTTTGAAAGTTTTTTTTGTGTGAGTATGCGCTGATGTTAAGGGTTTGAGAGATAGTGACTCAAGAATAGTTCAAAATCTAGAGATTATTTTCTG
>OZ038323.1:549685-944021 GCA_964035795.1 Pterobdella sp. o SKG-2022
ATCTAGAGATTATTTTCTGTATATATATATATATATATATATATATATATTTTTTTTTTTTTTTTTCTATATACAATTGAAAATACATATACATAAGAGTATTCATTTATTTTATATAAATATTTGTTATCATTAAAAATTTTAAATGACATTCATACCATTCAACAAAAAAGTGTTCAATGTTAGTAATGAAAAGAGGGAAAAAAGTTAAATCAGATGGAATTACCCGACGACACATGAAGAAATGAAAATCAAAGTCTTCAATGAATACAAAAGAAGAGTGCAGAAGATTGTTAAAACAAAACTGAATGGAAGAAATATTGTTAAGGGTATTAACACTTGGGCCATCCCTGTTTTGAGATATTCAGCACCTTTCTTTAGTTGGACAAGGACTGAGCTTCAGTCAATATATGGGAAAACAAGAAAACTCTTAACAATGCATAATGGACTGCACCTACGAAGTAATGTAGATAGGTTATATATACCAAGGAAAGTTGGCGGACAAGGACTGGCAAATGCTGAAGATACTGTTATCAAGTAGACAAAGAGTTAAGTTGGAGATGGCTGAGAAAAGGCGATTTGAAAATCCAAACTGAGTCACTTTTATGTGCGGCGCAAGAGCAAGCCTTGAGGACCAACTATCTCAAATTCCATATAGATGAAACAGTTAATAGCCCACCGTGTGGAATGTGCGGCAACAAAGGTGAAACCGTTCAACACATAATCTGCGAATGTGAGAAGCTCGCTCAAAAAAAGTACAAAAGACGTCACAGTAACGTTGCTAGAAGACTCCATTGGGACTTGTGTAAGAAAAATGGATTAAAATGCAATGTAAAGTGGTACGAACATGAGCCAGATAGTGTTGTGGAGAATGATGACTTAAGTTGCTATGGGACTTCAATATACAATGTGACAATATGATAGAAGCCCGTCGACCTGACATTGTCGTTTTACACAAGAAAGAGAAAAAATGCTTGATTGTGGATGTTGCTGTACCTGGAGACTGCAGAATCAATGAAAAAGAAAAAGAAAAAATTGATAAGTATCAGGATCTGCGAAGAGAAGTTAGCAGACTATGGCAGCAAAAGAAAGTGCATGTGGTACCAATTGTAATTGGAGTCCTTGGAAGTATAAGCAAGAACTTCATATGCTTTCTCCACCAATTAGAAATTGATACAAATATGGGAGTTGCAAAAGGTGGCATTACTCGGTACCGCAAGAATCTTGAGGAAAGTTTTGAAGCTGTAGGCAGACTTAGTAAGACTCTGGACATTAGTTGACCCGTCTTACTAAAATTTTTTCAGCAAAATGCTTGATAAATTTCATATAATAATAATAATGATAATAATAATAATAATAATAATAATAATAATAATAATAATAATAATAATAATAATAATAATAATAATAATAATAATAATAATAATGATAATAATAATAATAATAATTGTAATAATAATAATAATAATTGTAATAATTATAATTATAATAATTATTATAAAGATATAAATGTTTCTAATAATAAATATATAAGCTTTATAAGAAGCTCTTAATGGTTTTGCATTTTGTAAACAAGAGAACAACAAAACACGGAGGGAGGGTGAGTCATACGTTAAAAGTGAACTCCTGCCATTGTTTCTAGAACTTTTCAGTTGATAATTCGAATAAAAAAAAAATATTGAAGTTGTGGAGAAAAGCATCGAATGAGACTTTTGAACTTCATAATCAAAGAATCATTGGAAAATAACTGTAATTTTATCAGAAGTTTCCCAAGTGAGATGTACAAACGACGTGTGTTGAACAGCAAAGTTCGCTGTTTAAAAGTTTAGCGTGCATACATCGGGTTGTAATTCTTTTCAGTTGCTGTGCTCCTTATTGTTCTCACCAAGAAGAGTTGGAATAATTTTGCAATTTTGACCAACTTGGAACATTCAATCTGAACAGTTCAAAAACAATGGAGAGTTTGCACTTTTGAGGATACAAGGACTCGTTTGATGAACCATTACTGAAAAGTGAGAGGTGTTCCAACTTGCGCGATGTTTTGCTTGGGGGGCATCAAGGATACAAGTAGGAGGCTAATTGAAGGTTCTTTATGTACTAATGAGGATGATGATGATGATGATGGTGGTGATGATGATAATGGTGGTGATGATAATGATGAAGATAATGGTAGTGGTGATGATGAGGATGGTGATGGTGATGATGCTAGCGATGCTGATGATGGTGGTGGTGATGATGATGATGATGATGGTGGTGATGATGATGATGATAATGGTGGTGATGATAATGATGAAGATAATGGTGGTGGTGATGATGATTATGATGTTGGTGATATTGAAGATGATGATGATGATGATGTTTATTGGAGTAACTCAAATAGTAGGTCTAAATAATTTGAGTTTTGATTATTATTTTGAGAATTGTATAGTTGAAATTCAAAAGATGAGTACATAATTCAAATGGCAATAAACACCAGCTCAACATGCCCACATGTGCAAGCACCTTCAGCTGTGATGATCACCTGAAGTGGAAGCAGCTGAGGCTTACACTTGAAAACATACAGCCATGCTTTGAGACTAGGTTCTTGTAACAAAATAGGACGGAAAGTCGTCTGCGAAAAATATCCGAATCTGCTTTGTGTTTAAACACTCGGATTGAAAATGATGGAATGCTCTTATGGACATAGTGTGATGGTAATGATGGAAAACAAACAAAAACTGCATTGTACTTGGGAACGATGATGACTATCAGTGAGGCCCTCGCTTACTGCCACCTTCGGCAACCTCACGGAAATGTGGAGAAAACAAAAAGGACGTGAGTAAAAATGTATAATAGGTTAGTGTGGCCTAAACTAACCCACAACGCTGACAATGGGGCTAGAGCAACGACCTGCAAAACCTAGATGAAGACAGAAGAGAAATTGTTCGCCGAAACAAAAACTAGTTGCATGAGCAAAAAAATGATTTTCTCAAGAAGTTGCCAAGTCTCCTAATCCTCAGCTCTTTGAAAACTAAAACTTTTGCAAGCTCTCTAAGAGCATTCCAAACTCAACCTCACACCCAAATTCCCACCCACTTTGCAGTTAATGTTACGATAAGACGTGGCGGGGCTTAAAAAATCAAACCGTATACATCCATGAGTCGAGACTTTAACTTTTTTACCCCTCTTTAACATGCAGTGGCACTAAATATCCACAGTTTTTGCTGTATTAGCTTAAAACTTCAAATCTTTGTTGTGAGTAATATTTAATGCTTTGTCTCGTTATCTTGAATTTTACCAGTAAAACTTAATGTTAGAAGAACACGTAGAGAAAATTTTTATTTAGCTAAAATTTTCAACAAGCAAAACCTGTCTTAATTCAAATAAACATTTTCTTGACGGGTTCTTATAAATCTTCATAATTTGTCTCGTTATATTTTAACTTTTTATGTACTTTTGAAGTTCTTAAATTTTGTCAGTTTCCAGTGAAGAATTCGGGATTTCGTTCCTAAATTCGAAATGTGTCAATTTCTTTCTTACAATGCAATCTCCTACGACAACAATGATTGAAAAAATTGAGGAAAAGTGGCCGTTTGCACGTGTAAGAGGTTTCTGAAATGCCTATTCACCAGATCAACATGTGCCATTTCTTCATGAACGAAAGAACTGAGAGAGGCCTGCTCTTTCATAGGCTGTTTAATCAAAAAATGGGTTACATTGGTTGTAAGTGGAGAAAGATGTTTGTGAAGGCTTTTGTGGGCTGGATGATAGAATGTCATCTTAGAGCACTAATGCAACAAAGTGCAGAATGTTGTTGAGAAGATTCAATGACAGCAATAACAACATTTGTCATAAAAGTAGAAATAGTGCAAAAACAGTTATGATGATATTGTTCTGAAGGACTAGTTCTGAAATGATTCAATAACGAATAGAAGATGTTTAATTGAAGATCCAATGTCATCCAAGTGGAACTTCGTTCGAATTGCAGTACAGGATGCCAAATTGCTATACGACCACCCATAACTAGTCTGTTCTATACTTTAAATTATTTAAATTTTGATCAATAAAATAAATAATTTGAAAAAGTGAAAATTCCAATTTTATCAAAAAAAACAGTCATTTTGAAAAATAAATGTGAAAAAGCATTTTGAGGTGCGAAATTGTTATGCGTGTACCTTGCGGGCCAATCAGTTTTTTATGTACTCAATTGAAGAATTTTCCCAAGCAAAAACTATTTGTTTTTTCAAACTTTTCTTCTTCTTCTTAAAACTTCGTCCGATTTCATAAACATTTTGCACCATTGACCCCCAAACATTTTCTATTGGGTTTAAATCAGATGAACGAGCTGGCCAATCTAATATAGCAACATTATTCTCCACCATCTAGGTTTCAGAGCATATTGAAGTATGGATGGGTGCATTATCTTGCTGAAAAATCCAGCATTTTTTTATATCACTCTGTTCATATGGTAGTAAAAATTCTTGTAATGTAGCAATAAATGCTTTAGAATCTTGCCTCCCTTCTAAAAACGCCTAACGTGTTTTCCCGTTGGTGCTTATACCTCTTCACAGCCTTGATCCATTAACGCCCATGACGTTATTTACCCTTCAATTTTTTTTTTAAATTTCTAGAACCAATGGAAAAAAATATAAAATAGTGTGCAATTTGAAAAAAATTTTTTGATAAATTTTTTAAAAAGTTACAGGTGTTCTCTTAAGAAAACGCAGACATTGCGTATAATAAAGCTCAAACTATAATAGTCTTAATATTATATATATTTTTGAGAATTATCGTTCATTTGGCATGAAAATCATACCAACATTTTATATGTAGTGAGGCTTCACATGTTTTAAATCTTATTTTTGTATGTTTTTTACAATGTGAGCATCTCCCTTAATCACAAGATTCCTTTATATGATCCAGGGAATTATCTTTTCTTATAAATGGCGTGACTCTTTCTTTTGAGCCACATTCAACACTTATTTTGGCAAAAGTTCAGCATTTTTCTAGATAGTATTGGACAATTTGGCGTCGATATTGGCAATATTTGATTTTTTTCCGCTGATATTTTTGTATAAATCCCAAGCATTCTGGCGCGAAGCATCTATACCAAAAGCAAACAGTGGAAACCACTATTTTTTACCCTTGAAAGAGATTCTCTGGGCATGTGTATTTTTGATCGAATCAATCAACTCTTCCCATATACGAGTTGTACATGGATACCACTCTTACCACCAAGAAATAAAGTCGTCTTTTTTTGGAATCTATTATTGCAACCCTGCTAACAATCGATGTAGGGTGTATTGAATAGGCATTAGATACCAAAGTTGCTACCTTAGTATCTTTCCATGCTACAACAGAGATATTATCGGTGGTAGCCATGGCCATTACACCTCTTTTTTCTTTTTTTAACTCTTTCAAATCTGAAGGGCAATTTCCAAGTCTGTTTACTTTTATAGTGCCTCTACCAAAGTGGCCTAAATGTGTAAGCTTATCCAAAAGGGGAAAAATAGTAAAGAATCGATCGAAAAATAAGCCATATGATGGTCTTTGCCATAAAACCGATAGCATTTCCAAAACCACAGAAGCCCCTAAACCAAGTATTCTGTTGATGTGCACAATGACCATATCTTATATTCAAATTCAATAGGCTTTCCATGTATGTGCTGCTTTGCTCCATGTTTTCCATAATAGGGAATCTTTGGTTCATCTATTGCGTATTTAAAGCTTTTGTCGTTTATGAAATTATTTTTGAAAGACTCGTTCAAAAGCGAAAAATATAGAAAAACTTTGGCAAATTTGTCATCAAAAAGTTTTGTGTTATCACATGTGTGTAAATATTTGTGAATTTCGAAGAACCTATTTCTTCTCATTGCAGATGAGACCAACTCATTGTGAGTGTCCTTCTTCAATTCCCAAAACATTCTTATACTTTTAAAGGAAGCATAGCCCATCAAAAGAAGGATGCCAATGTAAACCTTCATTCAATATAAGACTGAAAAAGTTTAAAATTTGGCTAGTAAATGATATCATATTACACGCAATAACAATACACCTTTTTGACTGATTTGAAAACATTGTTTTGAAAAAGAACCAAAACGATAGCTTGAATACACAAGCTCAACGATGAATAAACGAACAGGAAGGAATCGATAAGGTGATGTACCTACAAAAACTAAGTTACATTATATAAATTAAATTTATTTTTTAAGCTTATTTCAAACATAAATATAAATAGAAGAAATTGATAAATTAGTTTTTACAAAAGAAAAAATAATTTTAACTAAAACATACTCGAATCTCATCCGAATTAGATAAAATACCAAATATGTATGGCTGCCAGCGTCGCCTCCAGACTACATCTATTCTTATATAACTCGCTTAATTTTTAGCCAATTTTTAATTTTCTCTCAAACTATTTCGGATCAAAGCTTGATAATAATAAAAAATTTTTTCAGAATTGATAACAAGATTCCATTTTATTTGAAACCGTTTTTGAAGGGCACACACAATTTGGAAAATTTTTAGGGTCACTTGTTTCAAATATCTGCACAAAAAATTTATTTAAGTTGGAACAAAAAACATGAACAAATTATTTTTTTGAGTTTATTTGCATTTCAAAAATGTTGTGGTCTTCAGACTACGCTGGGCGTTAATATGTTAAAGAACACCCCCCCTTCCCGGATTGTCTTTTTAGGTACAACTTTGGTGAGTGCCTAGAACCTTTACAGTGGTACTGACACTCAGCAGGACCAGTTAAAGTAAAACTCTTTTTATCATGAAAAATAAGTCTTGTCCAATCTTCAAAGTTTTTTAATTTCTTTTCAGGCCACGGAACTCTACCTTCGCGATGCCAAGCGCTCGTCTACGGAACTCGTTTACGCATGCCATACTGCTAAAATTTTGAAGTGCTCGAAAGTTGTTGTATACTTCATTTAGACAGAGGTATTTCTTGATCTATTTGAAGTTGGCATCGTGCCTATACTTGACGAATCCGTTTTCTTGTGGCCTGGGAGATCATTTTCGATCTTTTACCCTCTTTTTGCGTTTCTATACTAATCAGATGATTTCAAAAACATAAAATAGTCTTCACTAGTCCAATAAACTATGCATTGTTCTATTGGACTTTCCAACTTGATCTAAGGTCAAAATCTTGACTTGTTCTTCTGATGATACAAGTGGTCTTATAGTAATTTCATAGCCTAATTTCAGTATTGAAAACTCTGTGTTAGAAATTTCAAAGCTTCAAAAAATGCAAATTTTGAATGTCAATTATACATCGTTTTTCCATATTTTACAAAAAAATTTCATTGAAAAATCTTTAAAATCTAATGAAATATTTACTAAACCATGGGTGGTCATATGACAACTTCGAGCTTTGTACAAAGGCTGCATGATTGTTACAACTTGCATTATAATGACGGGTAACTCCAGAATGAGACAATTTGAAATCATCCAAAAAAACGACTAAGACATGTTATGGGCTGCTTTGATCATTCGTAATACACCGATGTTTTGCATTCACTCTCAACATCACCTTATTCAACAGAGCAAGACTTGGTATCTCAAATGAACAGCTTCAGTGTGCCACAACATGATGGTAAGTAGTTTAAACAGGGAGTGGGTGGTCTAGAAGAATAGAGGGAGGTCTAGAAAAGTGGAGTGTGGTTTAGGGAATGAAGGGTGATTTAGAAAAGTGGAAAGTGGTTTAGGGAGGTGAAGGGTGGTCCAGGAAAGTGGTTGGTAGTATAGAAGAGGGTTTGATGGTCTAGAGGAGTGAAGGATAGACTAGGAGGGTGAAGAATGGTCTTGGGGGCTAGAGGAAAGTTTTGGAGGGTGGGGGAGGGGGGTCTAAGAGGTAGATGTGATTTAAGAGAGTGGTTGGTGGTCTAAAAGAGTGGTGAGTAGTGTAGGAAAAAAGAAAATGAGTGGTTGGTGTAGAATGGTGGTGGTAGGAAGGTATAATGGAGGTGGTAAAGGGTTTATTGTTACAACTGGTGTCATAATCAATTATACAAAATTTAAAAGCTAAATAATTAAAAAATATTGATTTGGTGTTGAGTATTCAAAGGAAGAACTCGGGTAGTATTGCAGAAGGATGCTGAAGATGAAGATTTTGGCATCGAATTCAACTTACGTTAGTTGTCGTTTGCTTTCGTTCTTTCAATTTTCACATAAGAATTAATGACATCAAAACAAGATTAATCAAAAATTTGTTAGATTCTTATCAAAACCACCATGACAATTACTCTCACCACCACTCTCCCAGTAGGACCCAACAACCTTCCTCGAATTTGCAATATCAAACCATCTTCTTGCGCAGATCAGTCAGTAGATGGGTTTTATTTGTTTGTTTGTACACTTCCACACTTTACTCGTTCAAAACATTTCTCTACAAATACATTCTTAAAATTATTCTCACTTGTCACAGTTGTAGGAAAGCGCTTTTGAACGCCACGGTAAAAGCATCATATGAATGGCTTACTACATTGAATATTACATATTCTTGTAGACCAACATTCATTTTGACGCATCAAACAAACACTAAAAAGGCTATAAAACTCATAAAAATAGTTATCTCAATCGTCTGATTCTTATCGTGTTGGTATGCACTTCAAACCTATCACACACCCACTATCAAATCCCTCTCACGAAGCATATGAGTGGTAACTGAAAAATTGAAACTGATGAAACGATGGCAGGGAGGACAACATAGAGGGTGGAGAGGTGGTGGTGTCCTTGGACGGCAGACCCACTCACTTCATGAATCAGACCCAAGTTTCCAAGTTGCTCAAAGGTACTTCGAGCACCACTATGAGATCATTTTTTAAAAATATTTCAAAAAAACTTGAGTTTTGGAAAAACAATTTTTTTGTAGAAAAGAATTGTAATTATGAAAAAACATTCGAGTTTTTATTTGTGAACGTCAATGCTGCAGGGAGGGCAAAGAAAGAGCTGGAGTTGGGGTTGGAGTATTGTCTGCCATACCCAGGTGAGCTATTTCCATCTCAACTAGAAAAAACTTGCAAAGAAATGTTTTGACAGCATCACCAGCTTCTAACTAATCATCATTCACCTAAGGGAGCTACCAGTTTTCTGTGTTGAAAAAACGGATTGAAGTGAGGTTGGAAAAGAGGCAGAGGCTGGGCATGACCTTGAGGGGGGGTAAAGGTTGTCATGGAGACATGCCTCTAGTTGTCACGAAAATTAAAAGTGGATTTGCAATTGATAAGTGGAAACATAATTTCTCTTTTCATTCATTAAACAATTCCTATATCAACTCATCCTCATACCCACCAACCCATCCTCACATCGACCATCTCATCTTTTATCAAGAATCCCATACTCACATCCACTATCTCATTCTGATCCATTGTTCTATCTTCACACACACAAACTTATTCTCACCTCCACCCTCAAATCAAATCAATGAAGAGTATGATTATAGTGGCATGTTTTTTCTTCAATGGGACTTCCACATCATCACAATTGGAACCAGAAATTGCTCATCTTTTTCTTTATTGTTACATTTTTTGATATTAATTAAATAATTTTTTTTTTTCTCTTTTATAGAATTTCCATCCAAGTAATGCCAGCCTTTATTACCCCCAAAAAACCATGATGTGTTTATCTTTGTAATTTTTGTTGTTGTATAAGATGAAATTGTTGATGTTCACAATTTATCTTCTTTCTATGTAAAGCAAAAAATCCGAAATCCTCCTAAAAGAAGTAGTTCTTGTGTGTTATTGTACTAAGTTATTGAATTTTGAAATAAAATTGCGAAACTAGTTTAAATAATAATATTTTGACATTTTAAACTGAATTATGCAGTTCTTAAGTATAAAAATCGACTATTCGATTCGCCATTATAACTTGGACAAGCCACCTTTGATTGGCGCCAAAAAAAATCTCATCCTAATCCATCATCACATCCTCACACCCACCATCTCATCCTCACACCAACCAACCCATCCTCACACCCACGAACCCAACCTCACACCCACCATTCCATCCTCACACCCACAATTACATTCTCATATCCACCATCCCATCCCATCCTTACATCCACCATCCCATCCTCATACCACCTTCTCATCTTTACACCCACCATCTCATCCTCACACCCAGCATTCCATCCTCATTCCCAACATCCCATTCTCACATTCACCATGCCATTTTCACACCCACCATCCCATCCTTACACACAGCATCTCAACCTCACACCCACCATCATATTTTCACACCCACCAACCCTTCCTCACACCCACCAATCCATCTTCACACCCACCAACCCATCAGCACACTAACCATCCCATCCTCACAACCACCATTTCATCCTAACACCCACAATCCCAAGCATTATCCACTATGAAATTTTTCCGCACACCATCCTTACCTCACACATACCATCCCATTCTCCCACTCACCATGCAATCCTCACACTCACCATCAGATCCCCACACCTACCATTCAATTCTCAAACCCACCATTCTATTCTCCCACACAGAATCCCATACTTTATCCACCATCCCATTCTCACACCTACCATGCCATCCTCACACCCTCCAATGCATTTTCACAACCACCATCCCATCTTCACACCCACCAACCCATCATCACACCAACCATCCCATCCTCACACCTACCATTCCATTCTAACATCCACAATCCACCCATTCTCACACCCACCATCCCATCCTCACACCACTAACTCATTGACAGAGAAGGCACAACGAAGGTTGGTGACAGACTCTTGTCTTTCAACCACGTTAGTTTGCAAGGAAAAAGTCTGGACGAGGTGTTGTTGTTTCTAAACTCCGACTACCAGCGCTGCGACCAAAGCAACAACGACGACCACAACGAGGATAAAAAACAAAACGTATTTCTGATGGAGTATGATGTTTCAATCTTGGGTGAGTTCTTCATAATATTTTTAAATACCTGTACGAGTAAATCGACCATTGGTCCGACCAAACTGGGAAATCGCATGCGAAGTTGTTTACATGGGTGCACCAGGGCGCTGATGGAAAAATAAAAACAACAAAATAGCAAAAAGATTTCAAAAACCATTATTATCATTTTGTTATAGTCAGCATCTTGCTCTTTAACAAGGGGTCACTGACTTTTTTCCATCACTTAACCCTCTTCTTCCACCCTTTCAAAAGCATTTCCTAGTCCAAGACTACCACAAATGCTTGCTATCACGTTATGCTGCGTTGACCTTGGCTTGACGAACACAAGTGTTGATAATTTCGCTATCAAATTGGTAGTCCTTAACCAAAAAGTTCTCTATTATGAACAACTAGGCTATTTTACACAAGCAAACAATCTTGGTGAGTATCGAGATGCATTTATGTTCCAAGAAATTCATTTCAAAAAAACTCAAAATTCGCTTTTTTTTCATATGGACAGTTTGCTTAGACGTTGTCAACTGAAATCATTCACTAAACGAAAAGTCGTGTGAAAACGACAGACTTTAAATTCAATAAATGCGGTTTTGAGATGGCTGGCAGTCAAATGAAATGGTTTGTTTAAAAAACTTTAATTTAATAGGATCAATAGACTAGGCCTACTGCTGTCAACTCCAGTTACTGGGACATGTAAATCACATATGAATGATTGATAATAAACGTGAAGCATGAACGCTTCTCCAGTCACACACCGAACTTCAATCCAACCATCAAAATCTTCTCATGGAAGCCCTAACAACTAAAAAATTTCAACGATCTTGTTCATTGCGTTCAAGCCCTACCCCATGCACGCAAGATGACCACCACCATCATCATCATCATCATCACCATCATCATCATTATCACCATCACCATCATCATCATCATCATCATCATCATCATCATCATCATCATCAACACTAACACAGATGTAGTGCAGCACGCCACAGGACCTCTCCTGGTGGAAGTGGACAAGCACGCACACAGCCCTCTAGGTGTCATACTCATTTGTGTTCTTTTTGATAGAGTTGAAGTTGTTTTTGAAGGTTATTACTGATTGAGTCGAGACCAGTTTTGCTCTAGAGATGTGCTTCCTGTTGAGTCGGGAGAGTTGAACATGGTTCAAAAAGCAAAAACTATGTTCATCCTCCGTGACTTCATATTAGAAACTGATAATGAAATTAAATAAATTATAAATGAAAAATAATAAACGATTTGAGGAGTGACCTTGAACGAAGGATTCTTCAGAGGTCACCGCATCATGTACATCTCCTCTATCGAGAAAGCTTCAATTGCTGACAGGTGTGTGTGTGTGATAGGGAGTATGGTTTAGTGTGAAAAGGTGTGATGTAGTGTGATGATGGGGTGATGTGACGTGGTGTGATGATGTGGTGTGGTGTGATGATGTGGTGTGGTGTGATGATGTGGTGTGGTATGGTGATCTGGTTAGAGTGTGATGCAGTGTGGTGTGGTGTGGTGTGATGTGGTGTGGTGTGATGATGTGGTGTGGTGTGATGATCTGGTTAGGGTGTGATGTGGTGTGGTGTGATGTAGTGTGGTGTGATGATGTGGTGTGGTGTAATGATGTGGGGTGGTGTGATGATGTGGTGTGGTGTGATGAGATGGTGTGGTGTGGTGAGCTGGTTATGGTGTGATGCGGTGTGGTGATGTGGTGGGGTGTGATGATGGGGTGATGTGATGTGGTGTGGTGGAATGTGATGTAGTGTGATGGTGTGGTGATGTGATGGAGTGTAATGATGGGGTGATGTGATGTGGTGTGATGATGTGGTGTAGTGTGATGTGGTGGGGTGTGATGATGGGGTGATGTGATGTGGTGTGGTGGAATGTGATGTAGTGTGATGGTGTGGTGATGTGATGGAGTGTAATGATGGGGTGATGTGATGTGGTGTGATGATGTGGTGTAGTGTGATGATGTGGTGTGGTGTGGTTATGTGGTGTGGTGTGATGATGTGGTGTGGTGTAATGATGTGGGGTGGTGTGATGGTGTGGTGTGGTGATATGGCTATGGTGTGATGCGGTGTGGTGATGTGGTGGGGTGTGATGATGGGGTGATGTGATGTGGTGTGATGATGTGGTGTGATGATGTGGTGTGGTGTGATGATGTGGTTAGGGTGTGATGCGGTGTGGTGTGGTGTGATGATGTGGTGTGATGATGTGGTGTGGTGAGCTGGTTAGGGTGTGATGCGGTGTGGTGTGGTGTGATGTGGTGTGGTGTGATGATGTGGTGTGGTATAATGATGTGGGGTGGTGTGATGATGTGGTGTGGTGTGATGAGATGATGTGGTGTGGTGTGATGATGTGGTGTGGTGCAATGATGTGGGGTGGTGTGATGATGTGGTGTGGTGTGATGATGTGGTGTGGTGTGATGATGTGGTGTGGTGTGGTGATGTGGTGGGGTGTGATGATGAGGTGATGTGATGTGTTGTGGTGAAGTGTGATGTAGTATGATGGTGAGGTGATGTGGTGGGGTGTGATGATGGGGTGATATGATGTGGTGTGATGATGTGGTGTGGTGTGATGATGTGGTGTGGTGTAGTGATGTGGTTGTGGTGTGATATAGTGTGGTGTGAAGTGGTTTAATGGAATAATTGTGGTGTTGATCATTAATCAATACTAAAATTTTCATGTTAATACGAAAAAATTTGAGGAAATAAGAAATTAACTTTGAAGCAAATATGCCCCACTAAGGTGTGGAGCTTTGCACCATGGTGACCACTTGCTGGCTGTCGATGGTTTCGGCCTAGAAGATATGACCATTGAAGAAGCTAATGTTCTTTTCAAGGTGAGACTAACATGCGTAAATTTTTTATATTCAAACAAGTATCCTCTTTGTGAAAAACAGCTTAATCCTTCTCACTGTTTTCACATCAAATGTAGTACACCAAAAAACACAATTTTTCATCTTTTTTAACTACATCACACCACACCACATCACACCACACTACATCACACCACACCACATCACACTGCACTACATCACACCACACTACATCACACCACACTACATCACACCACACTACATCACACCACATCACAACACACTACATCACACCACCTTACATCACACCACACTGCATCACACCACACTGCATCACACCACACTACATCACACTACACTAAATCACATGACACGAGACCACAACACACCACACTACATCACACCACACCACATCATCACACCACATCACATCACCCCATCATCACATCCCACCTCATCACACCATATCACCACATCACACCACAAAACATCACACTATATCACAACACATCAAACCATATCACCACATTTTACCAAACCACATCACACCATATCACAACAGATCATACCATATCACAGCACATTTCACCAAACCACATCACACCTCACCATATCACACCATATCACCACAATTCACCTAACCACGTCACACCACATTAACCCACATCACACCACATCACACCACATCACACCATATCACACCACATCACACCATATCACACTACAACACATCACACCATATCACCACAGTTCACCAAACCACATCACAATACAAAACATCACACCATATCACACCATTTCTCACTACAACACATCACACCACTTCGCAACATATCACACCATATCACACTACAACACATCACACCATATCACAACACATTTCACCAAACCATATCACACAATATCACAACACATCACACCATATCACCACAGTTCACCAAACCACATCACACTACAAAACATCACACCATATCACACTATTTCCCACTTCGACACATCACACCATATTACAACACATCACACCACAACACACCATATCACACCACATCACACCTTATCACCACATTTCACCAAACCACATCACAGTACAAAACATCACATCATATCACACTATTTCCCACTTCAACACATCACACCATATTACAACACATCACATCACACCATATTACACCATATCACACTACGACACATCACACTATATCATAACACATTTCACCAAACCACATCACACAATATCACAACACATCACACCATATCACCACAGTTCACCAAACCACATCACACTACAAAACATCACACCATATCACACTATTTCCCACTTCGACACATCACACCATATTACAACACATCACACCACAACACACCATATCACACCACATCCCACCACATTACACCATATCACCAAAGTTCACCAAACCACATCACACTACAAAACATCACACCATATCACACTATTTTCCACTTCAACACATCACACCATATTACAACACATCACACCACATCACACCTTATCACCACATTTCACCATACCACATCACACTACAAAACATTACACCATATCACACTATTTCCCACTTCGACACATCACACCATATTACAACACATCATACCACATCACACCATATCACACTACAACACATCACACCATATCACAACACTTTTCACCAAACCACCTCACACCTCGCACAGCGTAACACACAACATCACTTCACCTTACGCCACACCACACTACATCTGACCACACCACAGCACATTACACCACATTACACCACAACACATCTTTTCACACCACAGCGCAACACAAGCAACCTGGTGCAGTTAGAGATAGTGCCAGCGAAATTAGTTTTGCATCAGACCACATACACTCGGTTTCCTATTTATGCATATAGTCCTCCATCTTCTGTCCACCCTTCTATTCAATCTTCTAGCCAATCTTCCATTCCACCTTCCATCCAATCTTCCACCCAATCATCTAACACTTCTTCAATGCCACAACAACCTTTCCCTCATCCTCAACAAAACCAACTTCTACATCACCAAAAAAACTTTCAAGAACTTTTTGCTCCACAAGCTCCATGCAACTCAAGCAAACACAGACTACAACGTCAAAATGAGCTTTCAACGCCCGACCACTCCCTCACCACCCAAGACTATAACTTTCGCAAACAACAAATCATTCAGCAGTTTCCCCCTTATGTGCAATTGCAGCACTCAGATTTTTGCAGACGCACCACTCTTCCTCCAGCCAACCTCCATCTTCTCACCACATGCCATAATGATACTTACAACAGCAATTTCAGCATTAATCACAACCAAATTGATTTCACCCAGAAAACCATTTTCCAGAACCACATCCCGACAGAGCAGGTAGGCTTGCCTTCTCCAAATGCTGAGTCATCCTGCCAAGTTCTTCAAGAACAACTTTCCTTCCACTCAGGTTATTTGCATCATTTGGAATTTTGTCATTTTGTTCTCAAACAGCTTAGATCAGGAACCAGCTGTATCATTCATCCATACACCAGTTTCAAACCTTCCTATACAGCGTCCCAAGAAGAAATGACGTCATCAACCAACTCTCTCGCCACCCAAGACACTTGCAACTCCATGACTACACAAGTCCTTATTGAAATTTCATATACTTCAACTGACTTAAACATCATAATGCTCCCCAGATGGGCTCGGCACTCATTCCCGTCAGCAACTGGCACGCCCTCAAAAGCAGATTTGCCACACGTCTCTATTCTCTTTTGCTTATTTTTACGGATATTTCATTTCGAGAAGTTTTTTATTTAAGCTTATTTTATCACTCTTTTCAGACAATCCGGGCACTTTTCGACCGATGCCTCACACCCAAATTTGCCACGTTGATGTTGTTGAAATCTTATTGGTTGAAAACCTGGAAGACAACAAAAGCAGAAAAAGATTTGGTCTGCAGATCGACCCATCCCAAGGAAGATCTTGTATGACGTCACAACATGGCTGTCTGCTGACCCCCCCAGTGATCTCGGTGATAGAGGCGGGCAGTGCGGCTGAGAAGTGCGTTTTATGGATTTTTGTTTGTGAGTTTCCAAGAAGAGTTTAAAAATAAAATTTTTGAATCCAAATTTTTGGCATAGATGTGGCGTGTTGCAAGAAGGAGATCGAGTTTTGTCCATCAACGGAGTCTACCTCGAAGGTGCTTTTACAATCTCATTATGAAACCAAACTAATCGCAATGAAATGACAGACAAGAGCATAAGCGAAGTTGATGAGATGGTCAACAGCTGCGGAAGAAGCATGGTGTTGTTGGTGGAGTTTGACGTCGCAGGTAGGATCATGATGATGACGTTATGAGATGTATTGAGGATGCTGTGGTGTTTCAGAGTCGATCGTGCCAAGTAGTGGAGTGTTCATCGTCAAGTTGGCTAAAAGATCCGCTGGCCTGGGAGTCACTATCACATGTCAGTCTTCATCCAAACATTTTGATGTTGTGATCAAACAAATGCACACGCAGGCGCAAAGAACAGGAAGCCTGGTCAGCACCTCGTCATCACCAAGGTCAAGAAGGGCAGTGTGGCTTACAGGTTTACCATCCCACCTTTAATATGCAAGCTCAATAAAATTAACATTTAAGATTTTCAATAAATCGCCAATCACGTGAGATACTTGATGGACAGAACGGGGTCTATCCAGCCAGGAGACCGCTTGTTGGCCATCGACAACGTGCGACTCGATGATGTGCACTGCTCTTTTGAAGACTCAGCCAGAATGCTTCGAGACACCAGGGACATAGTCAAACTCACTATCCAGAAAGACGAGAGTTTCGCAGGTGAGTCGATGTAATTTTCATGAGTACCTTCAGATCTGAGCACATCCACCAGATGAACCAGACCCCAGCCAGCTCATAACATACACAGTGGAATTGCCCAAGTTTGCAGGACCTTTGGGCATCACTGTGGCTGGCTCCGACGAGCCCTTTGAGCCGATCTTCGTGTCCTCTCTGCTTCCCGGAGGCATGGCTGAAAGGTGAAACAAACCAGTTATGATTTTTAATATGAGATGAATGCAATGGTTCTGAATGCTTTCACGAAGCTTCTAATGTAGCTGTCTCTGAGTTGGTGATCGTTTCCCAAGAATTTAAGAGCTTCATGAAAAAAGCTCGAAGCCCTGTCTATCATTTAAAGCTTTTAACTGTATTTTTATAGAAGTTTCAACCATGCTTAGAAGTGCGTTCAAAATTAATATTTTCAAGAAAAATATCAAAATTACCAAACACTAAGTACTTTAGTTCAGCTGTCACCATGGTCTGCTGTCACCAAGTAAGCTGTCACTAGATCAGCTGTTACCATGGTCAGCTGTCATCATAGCCAGCTGTCACCATGGTCAGCTGTCATCATGGTCAGATTAGCTGTTTCCTCACAATTGAGGTTCACCACTTGTATCAAGGAAGCTCAACTTCTTGTTTTACTCCCAATGCCAAGCAGCTCTGAGAAGCGAGGTGTGAAGATGAGGGGAGATGAGAAGGAGAGCGAAAGAAAGGTGGAGAGAAGGGGTGAAGATGAGGGTGAGAAGGAAGGGTGAAAAGGAGTGAAGAGAAGAGGGGTTGGTGAAGGATTTCAGTGTTCTTTTGAAAAGAATGGCTTGGCTTTTTTGAGCCAATATTTTTGCTAAAGCCGGTCAGATGCTTTCATGAGTCATCCTTAGTTGCGTTGGTCATTCTCTTCACTGCATCCAACCACATCACATTCCACAACAGCACAACATTAAATCCCATTACATCATTTCACTACACTGCAAAAAATTCCACTAAACCGCACTACAACCCCATAGAACTGGCACTTTACATGTGGGAGATCGTTTATTGGCAATCAATGGGCAGTCCCTGAGAGGCAAGACCCTGACAGACGCAGTGATGTTGCTGCAAAATGCTGCATCCAGTGTTACTCTTAAGATTACCAGATTAGCAAGTAATATGAGCTTGATGAGGCGAAGTGTGGTGGGCGGTGATGTGAGGGATCTGGGAGGTAGTATGGTGGAAAGTGTGGAGGGCAGCAATGTGGGTGATGTGGGCAGCAGTGATAAAGACAGTTACGTTCACAGTGGGCCTAAACGTCATCTTTCCCAATGCACCATGACTCTCAACGATGATGATGATGATGAGCACGATAATAATAAAAATAAGAAAAACAACAAAAATTATAATAATGAAAATAATAATAATAATAATAATAATAATAATAATAATAATAATAATAATAATAATAATAATAATAATAATAATAATAATAATAATAATGACAATAATAATAATGCCAATAATAATAATAATGATAATAATAATAATAATAAGAAAATTAGTAGTAATAATGCTAGCAATGATTACTATTCTAAAAATAGCAATGAAAAAAAGAATAACTATTATTATAGCTGTAATAATAATAATAACAAATATAACAATAATAATAATTATATTAATTATGATGGTAAGCGTAATAACCTCCATTTTGGTGATATAAATAGAAAAGAAGTGGATGCAAGAGTTATTCTTGAAGGTCACATCTGTTATCAACATGATAATGAAAGTGATATAAAAAACACCTCTGGAGATAAGAATACTTATAATAACCCTAATATAAACAATAATTCTAATAGCAATGCTAACAATGAAATCATGAACAAAACAAACGATGCCAACAACACTACTACGAGAAGAAATGTTGATACCTCGAGTTGTAGGAGTAGTATGCATTATAGTAATGCTAAAAATAGGATCAGTACTACTGATATAATTAACAACAATATTGGAGTGGTTGATACTCTCAGTAATTTAAATCTAAACAACAGCAATAATAATAATAATGTCAATGATAAAATACAACTTACAAATAATGGTTATATAAGCAATGCAAATAATGGAGCTTACACTTCAGCTGCAAACAAAGCCAAAGACGAGAAGGAGGGCAGGTTAGAAAAAGCGCCACTAGCGCACTGGCTCACACTGCCTTACAGCAGTGATTGTGATCATTTTTGCAGCAACCACACCACCACCTTCACTGATTTCAAGGAACATGAGAACTTTCTCGATAAAAATGCTAAAGCTGGTAATAGTGCTGAAAATAATGCTGGTAGCGATAATGATTGGGGTGATGGTGATGATGATGCTAGTAATTTTGAAGGTGGAGATGATAATGGTGGTAAGAGTAATGGTGCAGAGAGTGAGGGTGGTAATGATGATGATGATGATGGTGGCAATTGCAAAAACCAACGCCCCCTGCAGAATAAAACAAATGATAAGTTGTTACCTAATGTTGAAAACAAAGAAGAGCTTAATGACAATGAAAAAACAAATGATAAGTTAGAGTTGAATAGAAAAGCACGCAAAAACATTTATGAAGATAAACTCATTTTATACACACTGAGCAATCCCAAAGACTATATGCATCATAATGATGTCAATACTAACAACAAAAATCCTCAAAACTTCAATTCCGACATTGGAAATAACAAAAAAACCCCAACTACCACACTCCCCAACCACACCACCAACCACACCACACTCCCCAACCACACCACATCCACCAACCACACTCCAACCTCCAACGAAACCACAGATATCACTCCACCCACCAATCCCACTACACCCACCAAAACGTACGGGCTAACACAAAACTCACCAAAAAACAGCAGCTTCACTCGAAATGTTATTGCTTTCGACTATTCTTTGTCACATAACAACACCAATACAAATGCCTGCCCAGGCACTTCTAAGGCTCACAAGCAAGACGTAAGACCACTCGAGACCTTGGAGACAAACTCTGGAGGTGAGTGTTGCATGTGGGATTTTGCGGTCTGCAGCTGGAAGTTTTGGTCTGCATTGGGATGTTGTGGTCTACATAGGAATGTTGTAGTCTACATCGAAATGTTGTGGTGTGCATCTGTTGTGGTCTTCATTGGGATGTTGTGGTGTGCATCGGATGTTGTAGTCTGCATTGGGATGTTAGGATCTGCACCGAGATGTTTTAGTCTGCATTGGGATGTTGTGGTCTGCATAGGAATGTTGTAGTCTACATCGGGATGTTGAGGTGTGCATCTGTTGTAGTCTGCATTGGGATGTTGAGGTGTGTATTGGGATATTGAGGTGTGAAGTGGAATGTTGCGGTCTGCATCAGAATGTTTTGATCTACATTGGAATGTTGTGGTCATCATGCACTTGAAATTGGGATGTGCATCGTATGTTGTAGTCTGCATTGGGTTGTTGAGGTGTGCATTGGGATGTTGAAGCGTGAATTAGGATGTTGTGGTCTTCATTGGGATGTTGTGGTGTGAATTGGGATGTTGTGGTCTACATCGGGGTGTGGGTGTACATCAGGATGTTGTGGTAGGCATCTATTGTGGTCTGCATTGGGATGTTGTGGTGTGCATCGGATGTTGTAGTCTGCATTAGGGTGTTGAAGCTTGCATTTGGATGTTGAGGTGTGAATTGGGATGTTGTGATGTGCATCGTATGTTGTAGTCTGCTTTGGGATGTTGTCGTCTACATCGGGATGTTGTAGTGTACAACGGAATGCTGTGGTCTGCATAGGAATGTTGTGTTGTGCATTGGATGTTGAGGTGTACATCGGGATGTTGTGGTCTGCATTGGGATGTTGTGGTGTTCATCGGTTTTTGTGGTGTGCATTGGGATGTAGTGGTCTGCATTGGGATATATTTAGTGTGCATCCAATGTTGTAGTCTGCATTGAGATGTTGTGTTGTGCATTGGGATGTTGTGGTTTACATAGGGATGTTATGGTGTACATATGATGTTGTATTCTGCAATGGGATGTTGTGGTCTGCTTTGGGATGTTGTGGTCATCATCGGGATGTTGTGGTGTACATTGGAATGTTTTTGTTTACATTGTGAATTTTGAATTGCATTGGGTTGTTGCGGTCTGCATTGGGATGTTGTGGTCTCAATTGGGATGTTGTGGTGTGCTTCGAGTGTTGTGGTGTGCATTGGGATGTTGTGGTCTGCTTTGCGATATTGTAGTGTGCATCGGATGTTGTGGTGTGCATTGGAATGTTCTGGTCTACATCGGAATTTTGTGGTGTACATCAGGAATTATATGTCTTCATTGGGATGTTGTGGTCTACATCGGGATGTTGTAGTGTGCATCTGTTGTTTTGGTCTGCATTTAGATGTTGTGGTATGCATCGTGAAGTTGTGGTCTGCAGCGGATGTTGTGGTCTACATCGGGATTTTGTGGTATACATCAGAAATTATATGTCTACATTGGGATATTGTAGGCTGCATTGGGATGTTGTGGCGTGCATCGGGTTGTTGTGGTGTGTAATTGATGTTGTGGTATGCATTGAAATGTTGTAGTCTGCATTGGGATGTTATGGTCTACATAGGCATGTTGTGGTGTGCATATGATGTTGGATTCTGCATTGGGATGTTGTGGTGTGCATTGGTATGCTGTGTTGTGCATCCGTTGTTGTAGTCTGCATTGAGATATTGTAGTTTACATCGGGATACTGTGGTGTATATCGAGATGTTGTAGTGTACATTGGGATAGTGTAGTGTGCATCGGATGTTGTAGTCTGCTTTGGTATGTTGTGGTCTACATCGGGATGTTGTGTTGTGCATTAGGACGTTTTGGTCTATATTGGGAAGTTGTGGTGTGCATTGGGATGTTGTGGTGTGCATCGTATATTGTTGTCTGCACTGGCATGTTGTGGTGTGCATCGGTTTTTTTGTAGTGCAATGGGATGTTGTGGTCTACTTTGGGAAATTGTATTGTGCATCGGATATTGTATTTGCATCGCGATGTTGTGGTCTACATAGGGATGTTGTGGTGTGCATCGAATGTTGTTGTCTGCATTGGGATGTTGGGGTCTACATAGGGATGTTGTGGTGTGCATATGATGTTGTATTCTGCAATGGGATGTTTTTTCTGCTTTGGGATATTGTAGTGTGCATCGGATTTTGTATTCTGCATTTGGATGTTTTGGTCTATATTGGGGTGTTGTGGTCTGCATTTGGATGTTGTGGTCTACATAGGGATGTTGTGGTTTACATCAGGAATTATATGTCTACATTGGGATGTTGTGGTGTGCATCGGTTTGTTGTTATGTGCATCGGATGTTGTGGTGTGCATTGGAATGTTGTAGTCACCACAACATGCAATATACATAGGCATGTTGTGGTGTGCATGTGATGTTGGATTCTGCATTGGGATGTTGTGGTCTACATCGGGATGTTGTGGTTTACATCAGGATTTTGGGGTGTACATCAGAAGTTATATGTTTACATTGGGATGTTGTAGTCTGCATTGGGATGTTGTGGTGTGCATTGGTATGCTGTGTTTTGCATCCGATGTTGTAGTCTGCTTTGGGATATTGTGGTTTACATCGGGATATTGTGGTGGACATTGGGATAGTGTAGTGTGCATCGAATGTTGTAGTCTGCTTTGGTATGTTGTGGTCTACATCGGGATGTTGTGTTGTGCATTGGGACGTTTTGGTCTATATTGGGATATTGTGGTGTGCATTGGGAAGTTTTGGTCTATATTGGGTTGTTGTGGTGTGCATTGGGATGTTGTGGTGTGCATTGGGATGTTGTGGTGTGCATCGGATGTTGTTGTCTGCATTGGGATGTTGTGGTCTGCATTGGGATGTTGTGTTGTGCATTGGGATGTTTTAGTCTATATTGGTATGTTGTGGTGTGCATTGCGATGTTGTGGTCTGCATTGGGATGTTGTGGTCTACATCGGGAAGTTGTGGAATGCATGTAGATTTTTTGTTGGGCATCTGATGTTTTGGTCTGCATTTAGATGTTGTAGTGTGCATTGTGAAGTTGATGTCTGCATAGGAGTGTTGTGGTCTGCATTGGGATGTTGTGTTGTGCATTGGGATGTTGTGTTGGGCATTGGGATGTTGCGTTCTACATTGGGATGTTGTGGTGTGCATCGGTTATTCTGGTGTGCAATGGGATGTTGTGGTGTGCATCGGTTATTCTGGTGTGCAATGGGATGTTGTGGTGTGCATTGGGATATTGTAGTGTGCATCGGATTTTGTATTCTGCATTTGGATGTTTTGGTCTACACCGGGATGTTGTGGTGTACATCGGGGTTTTGTGGTCTACATCAGAAATTATATGTCTAGATTGGGATGTTGTAGTTTGCATTGGGATGTTGTGGTGTGCATTGGTATGCTGTGTTGTGCATCCGATGTTGTAGTCTGCTTTGGGATATTGTGGCTTACATCGGGATATTGTGGTGTACATCGAGATGTTGTGGTGTACATTGGGGTAGTGTAGTGTGCATCGGATGTTGTAGTCTGCATCGGGATGTTGTGGCCTCTTTTGGGATGTTGTGGTCTACATACTATACGTATTGTGGTGTGCATTGGATTTTGTATTCTGCATTGGGATGTTAGGGTTTACATCGGGATGTTGTGTTGTGCCCTGAGATTTTGCGGTCTGCTTTGGGATGTTGCGGTCATCATTGGGATTTTGTGGTGTGCATTGGGATGTTCTGGTGTGCATCAGATTTTGTATTCTACATTGGGATGTTGTGGTCTATATTGGAATGTTGTAGTGTACATTGGGATGTTGTAGTTTGCATTTGGATGTTGTGGTGTGCTTCGGGTGTTGTAGTCTGAATTGGGATGTTGTGGTCTACATCGGGAAGTTGTGGAGTGCATGTAGATTTTGTGGTGTGCATCTGATGTTGTTGTCAGCATTGGGATGTTGTGGTGTGCAACGGTTTTTCTGGTGTGCATTGGGATGTTGTGGTGTGCAACGGTTTTTCTGGTGTGCATTGGGATGTTGTGGTCTGCTTTGGGATGTTGTAGTCTGCATTTGGATGTTGTTGTCTACATCAGGATGTTGTGGTGTGCTTCGGGTGTTGTAGTCTGCATTGGGATGTTGTGGCCTACATCGGGAAGTTGTGGTGTGCATGTAGATTTTGTGGTGTGCATCTGATGTTTTGGTCTGCATTTAGATGTTTTGGTGTGCATCGTGAAGTTTTGGTCTGCATTGGGATGTTGTGTTGTGCATTGGAATGTTGTGGTCATCATCGGGATCTTGTGGTCTACATTGGCATATTGTAGTCTGCATTAGGATGTTGTGGTCTATATCGGGATGTTTTGGTGTGCATTGGTATGTTGTGGTGTGCAACGGTTTTTCTGGTGTGCATTGGGATGTTGTGGTCTACATCGGGATGTTGTGGTGTGCTTCGGGTGTTGTAGTCTGCATTGGGATGTTGTGGTCTACATCGGGAAGTTGTGGTGTGCATGTAGATTTTGTGGTGTGCATCTGATGTTTTGGTCTGCATTTAGATGTTGTGGTGTGCTTCGTGAAGTTGTCGTCTGCATAGGAATTTTGGGGTCTGCATTAGGATGTTGTTCTGTGCATTGGGATGTTGCGGTCTGCATTGGAATGTTGTGGTCATCATCGGGATGTTGTGGTGTACATCGGGATCTTTTTGTCTACATTGGGATGTTGCGGTGTGCATTGAGCTGTTGTGGTGTGCATCGGATGTTGTGGTGTGCATCGGATGTTGTGGTGTGCATTGGAATGTTTTGGTCTACATCGGGATGTTGTGGTCAGCATTGGAATGTTGTGGTGTGCATCGGAGAAAGTGCATTTTGTTCTGTACATGTGATGTAAAGTAGATTCTTGCAGCTGTAACTGCAAGAATGAGCTCAGACTGGGCGAAGTTCAAGAAATGTAATGATATTTTATCCAAGTTTCTCTCTCAAAATCAAAGGACGAGTTTATGCAAGCTGTGTTAGATCAGCAATGCTATTTGGGAGTTAGATCAAATTTTGCTACATTAAATTTGTAACAAGCGCTTTGATCTGTAAGAAAAAGCGCTTTACAAATACTGCATTACATTACATTACATTATGTGTTTATGCCGTTGCAAAAGACCGTTTACAAAAAATCACTATACTTCATACATGAAAAAGGCTTGATGATCAACTCTTTTGAATTTTTCAGATGCATTCGGAACAAAAGCAGTCCTTGCCCAAGTGAGAAAAATTTTCTATCCCTGGATCTCCATCCATGCACCTCCACCGGATCCATCCGAACACCTCCATCCGATCCACCCATGCACCTCAACCCGATACAACCATGCACCTCCATCCGATCCACTCATGCACCTCCACCCGATCCACCTATGCACCTCCACTCGATCCACCCATGCAGCTTCACTCGATCCACCCATGCACCTCCATCCGATCCACTCATGCACCTCATCCCGATCTACCCATCCACCCATGCACCTCCACTCTATCCACCCATGCACCCCACAACAATCCACCCATGCATGTCCACTCGGTCTTCCCATGCACATCCACCCGATCCACCCATGCACCTCCTAACGATCCACTCATGCTCCTCAACCCGTTCCAACCATGCACCTCCACTCGATCCACCCATGCACCTCCACTCAATCCACCAATGCATTTCATCCTGATCCATCCATGCATCTCCACTCGATCCACTCATGCATGTCAACTCCATCTTTCCATGAAACTACACTCGATCCACCCATACGTTTCCATCCGATCCAACCATGCTTCTCAGCCCGATCTAACCATGCACCTCCATCCGATTCACTCATGCTCCTCAACCCGTTCCAACCATGCACTTCCATCCGATCCACCCATGCACCTCATCCCGATCTACCCATCCACCCATGCACCTCCACTCCATCCGCCCATGCACCCCACAACAATCCACCCATGCATGTCCACTCGGTCTTCCCATGCACATCCACCCGATCCACCCATGCACCTCCTAACGATCCACTAATGCACTGCCATCCGATCACCCATGCTCCTCAACCCGTTCCAACCATGCACTTCCACCCGATCCACCCATGCACCTCATCCCGATCTACCCATCCACTCATGCACCTCCACTCCATCCGCCCATGCACCCACAACAATCCACCCATGCATGTCCACTCGGTCTTCCCATGCACATCCACCCGATCCACCCATGCACCTCCTAACGATCCACTAATGCACTGCCATCCGATCACCCATGCTCCTCAACCCGTTCCAACCATGCACTTCCACCCGATCCACCCATGCACCTCCACTCGATCCACCCATGCACCTCCTCTCGATCCACCCATGCATTTCATCCCGATTCATCCATGCATCTCCACTCGATACACTCATGCATGTCAACTCCATCTTTCCATGAAACTACACTCGATCCACCCATACTCTTCCATCCAATCCAACCATGCTTCTCAGCCCGATCTAACCATGCACATCCACCCGATCCACCCATGCACCTCCTAACGATCCACTAATGCACTGCCATCCGATCACCCATGCTCCTCAACCCGTTCCAACCATGCACTTCCACCCGATCCACCCATGCACCTCCACTCGATCCACCCATGCAACTCCTCTCGATCCACCCATGCATTTCATCCTGATCCATCCATGCATCTCCACTCGATCCACTCATGCATGTAAACTCCATCTTTCCATGAAACTACACTCGATCCACCCATACTTTTCCATCCGATCCAACCATGCTTCTCAGCCCGATCTAACCATGCACCTCCATCCGATTCACTCATGCTCTTCAACCCGTTCCAACCATGCACTTCCATCCGATCCACCCATGCACCTCATCCCGATCTACCCATCCACCCATGCACCTCCACTCCATCCGCCCATGCACCCCACAACAATCCACCCATGCATGTCCACTCGGTCTTCCCATGCACATCCACCCGATCCACCCATGCACCTCCTAACGATCCACTAATGCACTGCCATCCGATCACCCATGCTCCTCAACCCGTTCCAACCATGCACTTCCATCCGATCCACCCATGCACCTCATCCCGATCTACCCATCCACCCATGCACCTCCACTCCATCCGCCCATGCACCCCACAACAATCCACCCATGCATGTCCACTCGGTCTTCCCATGCACATCCACCCGATCCACCCATGCACCTCCTAACGATCCACTAATGCACTGCCATCCGATCACCCATGCTCCTCAACCCGTTCCAACCATGCACTTCCACCCGATCCACCCATGCACCTCCACTCGATCCACCCATGCACCTCCTCTCGATCCACCCATGCATTTCATCCCGATCCATCCATGCATCTCCACTCGATCCACTCATGCATGTCAACTCCATCTTTCCATGAAACTACACTCGATCCACCCATACTCTTCCATCCGATCCAACCATGCTTCTCAGCCCGATCTAACCATGCACTTCCACCCGATCCACCCATGCACCTCCACTCGATCCACCCATGCACATCCACACGATCATTCCATGCACCTCTACTCGATCCACCCATACACCTCCACTCGATCCACCAATGCACCTTCAACCGATTCACCCTTGCACCTCCATTCGATCCACCCATGCATGTCCACTCCATCTCCCCATGAATCTTCACTCGATCCACTCATGCACCTCCACACGATCTACTTATGCACCTCCACTTAATGCACCCATGCACTTCCATCTGATCCACCCATGCACCTCCACTCGATCCACCAATGCACCTCCATCCGATTCACCCTTGCACCTCCACTCGATCCACCCATGCATGTCCACTCCATCTCCCCATGAATCTTCACTCGATCCACCCATGCACCTCCACACGATCTACTTATGCACCTCCACTTTATGCACCCATGCACTTCCATCTGATCCACCCATGCATCTCCACTCAATCCACCCATGCATGTCAACTGCACTCAATCCACCCATACTCTTCCATCCGATCCAACCATGCACCTCCATCCAATTCACCCATGCTCCTCAACCCGTTCCAACCATGCACTTCCACCCGATCCACCCATGCACCTCCACTCGATCCACCCATGCATGTCCACTCCATCTCCCCATGAATCTTCACTCGATCCACTCATGCACCTCCACACGATCTACTTATGCACCTCCACTTAATGCACCCATGCACTTCCATCTGATCCACCCATGCACCTCCACTCGATCCACCAATGCACCTCCATCCGATTCACCCTTGCACCTCCACTCGATCCACCCATGCATGTCCACTCCATCTCCCCATGAATCTTCACTCGATCCACCCATGCACCTCCACACGATCTACTTATGCACCTCCACTTTATGCACCCATGCACTTCCATCTGATCCACCCATGCATCTCCACTCAATCCACCCATGCATGTCAACTGCACTCAATCCACCCATACTCTTCCATCCGATCCAACCATGCACCTCCATCCAATTCACCCATGCTCCTCAACCCGTTCCAACCATGCACTTCCACCCGATCCACCCATGCACCTCCACTCGATCCACCCATGCATGTCCACTCCATCTCCCCATGAATCTTCACTCGATCCACTCATGCACCTCCACACGATCTACTTATGCACCTCCACTTAATGCACCCATGCACTTCCATCTGATCCACCCATGCACCTCCACTCGATCCACCCATACTCTTCCATCCGATCCAACCATGCTTCTCAGCCCGATCTAACCATGCACCTCCATCCAATTCACCCATGCTCCTCAACCCGTTCCAACCATGCACTTCCACCCGATCCACCCATGCACCTCCACTCGATCCACCCATGCATGTCCGCTCCATCTTCCCATGAACCTTCACTCGATCCACTCATGCAACTCCACACGATCCACCCATGCACCTCCACACGATCTACTTATGCACCTCCACTTAATGCACACATGCACTTCCATCTGATCCACCCATGCACCTCCACTCAATCCACCCATGCATTTCATCCCAATCCAACCATGCATCTCCACTCGATCCACCCATGCATGTCAACTGCACTCGATCCACCCATACATTTCCATCCGATCCAACCATGCTTCTCAGCCCGATCTAACCATGCACCTCCATCCGATTCAATCATGCTTCTCAACCCGTTCCAACCATGCACTTCCACCCGATCCACCCAAGCACATCCACTCGATCCAGCCATGCATGTCAACTGCACCTTTCCATGAAACTACACTCGATCCACCCACGCACCTCCACTCGATCCACCCATGCATTTCATCCCGATCCAACCATGCACCTCCACTCGATCCACCCATGCATTTCATCCCGATCCAACCATGCATGTCAACTGCACCTTTCCATAAAACTACACTCGATCCACCCATAATTTTCCATCCGATCCAACCATCCTTCTCAGCCCGATCTAACCATGCACCTCCATCCAATTCACCCATTCACCTCCACTCGATCCACCCATGCACCTCCACACGATCATCCCATGCATTTCATCCCGATCCAACCATGCACCTCCACTCGATCCACCCATGCATTTCATCCCGATCCAACCATGCATGTCAACTGCACCTTTCCATAAAACTACACTCGATCCACCCATACTTTTCCATCCGATCCAACCATGCTTCTCAGCCCGATCTAACCATGCACCTCCATCCAATTCACCCTTGCACCTCCACTCGATCCACCCATGCATGTCCACTCCATCTCCCCATGAATCTTCACTCGATCCACCCATGCACCTCCACACGATCTACTTATGCACCTCCACTTAATGCACCCATGCACTTCCGTCTGATCCACCCATGCACCTCCACTCGATCCACCCAATCTCTTCCATCCGATCCAACCATGCACCTCCATCCAATTCACCCATGCTCCTCAACCCGTTCCAACCATGCACTTCCACCCGATCCACCCATGCACCTCCACTCGATCCACCCATGCATGTCAACTCCACCTTTCCATGAAACTACACTCGATCCACCCATAATCTTCCATCCGATCTAAACATGCTTCTCAGCCCGATCTAACCGTGCACCTCCATCCGATTCACCCATGCTTATCAACCCGTTCCACCCATGCACTTTCACCCGATCCACCAATGCACCTCCACTAGATCCACCCATGCTCCTTCACTCGATCCACCCATGCACCTCCACTCGATCTTCCCATGAAACTTTACTCGATCCACCCCTGCATGTCCATTCGATCCACTCACGCACCTCCACTCGATCAACCCATGCACTTTCACCCGATCCACCAATGCACCTCCACTCAATTCACCCATGCACCTCCACTCGATCCAGCCATGCAACTTCACACGATCCACCCATGCACCTCCACACGATCCACTTATGCACCTCCACTCGATCCACCCATGCACCTCCACTCAATCCACCCATGCACGTTCCTTCGATCCACCCAAAAACTCCCATCCGATTCACCTATGCATTTCATCCCGATCCAACCATGCACCTCCTCTCGATCCCTTATGCATCTATACTTGATTCACCCATGCACTTCCATTCGATCCACCCATGCATGTCCACTCGATTTCCCCATGAACCTCCACTCGATCCACCCATGCAACTCCACACGATTCACCCATGCATGTCCACTCGATCTCTCCATGAAACTCTACTCGATCGACCCATACTTTTCCATCCGATCCAACCATGCTTTCTAGCCCGATCTAACCATGCACCTCTATCCGATTCACTCATGCTCCTCAACCCGTTCCACCCATGCACTTTCACCCGATCCACCCATGCATTTCCACTCGATCCGCCTATGCACCTCCACTCGATCCACCCATGCACGTTCCTTCGATCCACCCAAAAACTCTCATTCAATTCACCTATGTACTTCATCCCGATCCACCCATGCACCTCCACACGATCCACCCATGCACGTCCACTCGATCCACATATTCACCTCCACTCGATTCACCTATGCCCTCCACTCGATTCACCCATGCACCTTCACTCGATCCACCCATGCATGTCCACTCGATCCACCCATGCACCTCAACCCGATCCAACCATGCACCTCCACTCGATCCCCCATCCACTTATGCACTTCCATCCGATCCACCCATGTACCTCCATTCAAGCATTTCCACCCATGCACTCCCATCCATGCACTCAACCCATGCACTCTCATCCAGGCACCTCATCCATGCATCTCTACTACACCAAGTTATCCATTAAGATGTACAACAACCGCACAGAATGCAGGCTTAAAAGTGGTGTGCCGACCGATCTACAAACCTTATCTCGGTTTTTAGATTTTATTCTCATCCAAAGTTTTTTAGTACTTACTGTGTCATTTTAAAATCATTCAAGAGGATTCAAAGCTCGAAGTTCCCGCCAACACCTCTCCAACTCCATTTATTTTCAACCAGGATCCAGCATTGACGGAAAGCTTTTCAGATCTACCGCATACACTTGAGTCATTTCCATGTCACGTGGGAGGCTCACGAGTAACGTCATACATGTTATCGAGCCCTCAAGGAACGTTAAAAACGTCAGAGATAAAGAAAGTTTCTACAAGAGAGCCTCATCAAGCAGTGATGAAAGGCAGTTTTTCAATGCTGTCAAAGGACCCTTCGGACAAATCGGGCAGGGATGTGTCTCTGCAAACAGCATTGGACATACGTTTAAGGTGGTATAAAATGAAATGTTGAGTGAAGATTGAACGATGGACCATCACAGGGGTGTGAGCAGTGGTACTCAGACGTTGGGAGTGATCAGCAAGAGTTTGTTCGAAGCTCATCTGAACAACCTCTTTGCGCCCACGCCCCTCGAGGTCCTCAAGCTTGCCATCTACAAAAACAACCAGACTGATTTTGGATTTTCACTCTCTGATGGAGTATTTGAAAAAGGTGAGCTTTTGAGGGTGGTAGAATGAACATCAAAAAGATGCTTAAAAATGAAAGAAGTTGAGTTAATGGGGGATGAATTCATGGAGAACAAAAGGCTTTTTTTTTTATGATACTGTCATGCAGGTGTGTACGTTGGAGGTGTCAGAAGCAACGGGCCAGCCCACAAGAAGCTCAAATCATATGACCGCGTCTTGCAAGTCATATCTTTGTGCTTTTTTATTGGAAAACTGAAACTTGCAACATCTAGATAGAAATGATATTCAAATTAACTTATTATTTAGACGAATTTTTTTTTAAATTGTACGATTTCTCAAAGGTTCTCATGCTTGCTGTACATTTCTAGGGTCGTTTGTGAACGGATGTCAGAGCCCAATATAGATAAGTTGGTTGCCAAGTTTCGTGTTCCTTTCTGCATGGGCAGGTGACTGTGAAAAAAAAAAACCAGCTTATCAGAAGTCTTTTGGTTGTGTCTTTGAGGTCCACTGCATTTCATTTTTCTGTCATCTCTTCCACTATTCAATCTCAAACAAGAACAAAAACCCCAAAAAAGGCATCTTTGTTGAACTCCAGTTATTCTCCAAGCCGCATGAGTAGATTTGTTTAAAGATTTTTAACTCCATGGTGTTGGATTCATTTGCAAAGGGCACGGTAGCTCATAATGGCGATTATTTTTTTGCAAAGCTACAGTTGATGCACAGTGCAGGGGTCGCTGAAGGGTGAGACTCAGAGATGCAAAGTGGTCATGAGCTGTTTTCCTGAAGCCTGTTGCTTTTGAGTTCTTCACCCGTGGCATTCTTCGTACGGTTATTTATAACTTATGTGCAACAACGTGGCGTTAAGAGGCTTCTGAGAAACGAGGAAGCTGCAAGTCGTTGTGCTTTCAAAATTATTGTTTAAAGTGCTTTCTTTTGTATATATCGTGGTTTATAATTTTATTTAGATTTAAAAGTACATTTCAAAATATGGAAACAACTGGACGCCAGGTGAACGACACTCGAGTAAACGATATGGACTGTGGAGAAGTGGCGAGGTTGGTGTCCTCCTCAGGATGCCAGGTGCACCTGGTCATCTGCAGGAACCCTCTTGTCAAACAGGTACCATTTCTATTTTTTTTTGACCATATTATCTGAATGAGGTGTTGCCAGGCGAGGAAACTTCGTTCACACGGGGTCAGCACATGTTCCGTTCTTAGTGCTCCAAGCAAGGTGACTACCAAACATTCCAGTTTTTCAAAATTCACTATAAATTCAATTTTGAAAAATTTAAAACGTGTTTTGAAGATTGTAGAAAAAATATTTTTTATTCGTTAGAATGCCCCAGAAACGACAAAGCAGACTTCATTTCCAGCTTACAACTGCACTCCATACAGACGACACTTCTATCCACAACACCCCCTTCTCAACACCACACAAACCAGGGAAGATGGCAGTCATATTGAAGTTTTTCACGTGAGAAGGGTGAGTGAGGATGGACACAAACCCTTTCTTTCGACCTTCAAACGACCTCTGACTGGAGTGAAGCAGTCAAAAAGTCAATGAAGCAATTGTTTATTTTTCGGATTGGATTATTTGAATATTTATTTTTGAATGATATAGACACCTTCAAAAACTCCAGCCTCATCTTGCAATAAAAGTTTGCAATATGGCATCATATCACTGAAGTGACAAAATGCATTGTTGCGGAGCACACAGAGAGCAACAAAGGTCGATAACGTGCCTCAAAGGCCAGGACGCAAAATTGCGGTGTTCTGGAAGTTTTGATTGACTGATGATTTAGCTTTGTTCACGTTATTTAAATAAAAAATTTTTTTGAGAAAATTTTGAATGGTTGATAATGGATTTATTTAATCTACAATTAACATCCACAAAAGACCATGCAAATTATAAATAAATAGACCAAAATTAAACTGAAACATTGAAAAATGATGTTCATCTTGAATGTGCATTATTCCGCAGACATCAGAAAATTTTTGAAATTAATTATTCATGTAATTGCGTGGTTTTAAGTTGATGGAGTCACGAGAATGTATTCGATGGAAGTGCGCAAGATATGTATAAATACCCGCAGTGAGAGACGCTTGCATGTTGGATGCGTCTTCAAGGTGACTTTTGTTTTATTACATTTAGAAAATTACTCTCGAAATTGATTTAAAAATTGTTCAGTATCAATTATTTCGTTTTAATCAAGCTTAGGTTATGGCTCATTGAAACGTTCAAATTTGGTGCGTCTTCAGATTTTTGATGTTCTGTTTGGGGAATCGTCGTGGCTTGTTGAAATTTGTGGCAGTTGCGCAATGAAAGCAAATCATGAAAAGTAATTAGGCGATTTCGGAAATTTGAATAGATCGAATAGAAATATTTAATTTTTCAAAATTATTATTTTGGCGCAAAAGTGCGGAGGGAAGTGGTGAAAAGAACATAAAAGTTCCAATAATACTGAAATAATTGAGCGAATGTCAAAATCTTACTAATATTCTCAATATCGCTCAAAATTTTGCGTCGCTACTTGACAACTCCAACATTTATATACTGCACCACGATCAATTCACCCAAACTGATCGCCATTCCACCAATCACCATCCAACACTCCACCAATCACCATCCAACACTCCACCAATCACCGTCCATCACTCCACTAATCATCATCGAACACTCCACCAGTCATCATCCAATACTCCACCAATCATCATCCAACACTCCACCAGTCATCATCCCACACTCCACCAATCATCATCCCACACTCCACCAATCACCGGCCAACACTCCACCAATCATCATACAACTTTCCACCACTCATCATCCAACACTCCACCAATCATCATACAACTTTCCACCACTCATCATCCAATACTCCACCAATCATCATCCCACACTCCACCAATCACCATCCAACGCTCCACCAATAATCATCCAACATTCCACCAATCATCATCCAACTCTCCACCAATCATCATCCAACTTTTTACCAATCATCATTTAACTTTTCACCAATCATCATCCAACTTTTCACCAATCATCATCCAACTTTTCACCAATCATCATCCAACTTTTCACCAATCATCATCCAACTTTTCACCAATCATCATCCAACTTTTCACCAATCACCATCCAACTCTCCACCAATCATCATCCAACTTTTCACCAATCATCATCCAACTTTTCACCAATCATCATCCAACTTTTCACCAATCATCATCCAACTTTTTACCAATCATCATTCAACTTTTCACCAATCATCATCCAACTTTTCACCAATCATCATCCAACTTTTCACCAATCATCATCCAACTTTTCACCAATCATCATCCAACTTTTCACCAATCACCATCCAACTCTCCACCAATCATCATCCAACTTTTCACCAATCATCATCCAACTTTTCACCAATCATCATCCAACTTTTCACCAATCATCATCCAACTTTTCACCAATCATCATCCAACTTTTCACCAATCATCATCCAACTTTTCACCAATCATCATCCAACTTTTTACCAATCATCATTCAACTTTTCACCAATCATCATCCAACTTTTCACCAATCATCATCCAACTTTTCACCAATCATCATCCAACTTTTCACCAATCATCATCCAACTTTTCACCAATCATCATCCAACTTTTCACCAATCATCATCCAACTTTTCACCAATCATCATCCAACTTTTCACCAATCATCATCCAACTTTTCACCAATCATCACTCACTATTGAAAAAAATACTCATACATAAATCCCAAGGTAATCCATTAATCTTACAACTCATTCTCTTCAAAAGCTGAAATTTTATTTGACCATTTGATGGCTCAGTGGTTCATCATAGTGAGGTCATCGAGGGTCTGACATTATGAGGTCATCGGGGGTCTGACATGCTGAGGTCATCGGGGGTCTGACATGCTGAGGTCATTGGGGGTCTGACATGCTGAGGTCATTGGAAGCCTGATATGGTGAGGTCATCGGGGGCCTGAAATAGTGAGATCATCGGCGGTCTGAAATAGTGAGGTCATCGGGGGCTTGACATGGTGAGGTCATCGGAGGCCTGAAATGGTTAAGTTCTTTAGCTTGTCCATATTTCTTCCAGCACTGTTAAAATTTTTAATTTTGAATGCATGTTATAATTGAGACAACATCGTCGATATTGAACGCCTCAGAAGCTGCAGAAAATGACTACTACGCTCAATACTATTTTTCCTTGTGCATTTTAGTCGTCTTTCACAGCTGGAACAATTTTCTGTGTGGTCACCATGTTCGATGGAGTGTCTGCGGGTCTGCATATTACAAGCAAGTTTTCTTCAAATGACGCCTCACAGGAAATTGAATTTTAATCTTTTATCAGCTCATTTATGGCAAGATACAGCACGCCGGAAATAAAAGGTCGTAAATATTTAGTATCTTTGAGGCATTTTAGTGTGAGATGCCTGTGATGTATGCAACCCCAAAACGACTCCTCCCATATTAGTTAAATTTTATATTTCTCAAACTCAGTGCTAAAAAGTTAAAATTTGAATTTCATCAGTAAAGATTTATAAGTTTTTGAGGATGAATGTGAGTGTAGGTATTTGTGGATGCGAGTGGTTGAGAATAGCGGTGTTTGAGAAAGAGGGCGAGGAGGTGTGGATAGGAGTGGTTTTGGATAAGGGAGGGAAGGTCGTAAATGGTTCTGGATGGTTGTGAAGGGTGATCCCCCAAGATGCATAGCGATAAAAATGTGCACTTTTTGAAAATTTTTCATTGACGTCATAATTACCTCGTTTGATTTTCATAAGAAAATTTCAAAAATGTTTCGAAATATTAAGTTAAAAGTATCTTTCTGATTCATAAAATTGTAAAGTTTAGAACTAAAGAGTTTTCTTTTTGACATCATTTTGCAGTCTTTTACTCGTTTTAAAAACAACTTTCAAATTTTCCATGTCAACTATGCACGTCTCATGTTGTTTTAAAGGTATTTGTGTGATATCCGTTTTGTTTGAAGACGTATGCATTATTACAGATTGTGTCTGCTGAGCTTGACGATGAAGACTATGATGACGAAAATATTCATCCTGATAATGATTTTTTTGAAAGTTGACACTTCACAAAATAATGAACAAGCCCTTTCGAATGGAAACTTTCATTTTAACGATATCTTAAAACCCCCGTTATCATCATCATCATCGCCACCATCATCCCCGCCATCATCATCATCATCCCCCCCATCATCATCAGCGTTTTTTTTTCACTCTTTTCCGGCAAGACTACAAACAAGAGTATCAAATATAAATTATAAGAGCTTCAAGAGTGCTTACCAGTCTGCATTATACCCTGTCAAAAAAGAAGGCAAAGCAAAAGGAAGAAGTAATAAAGATGGAAAAGAAAAAGAAAAAAAAGAGAAAAAAGAAGAAGAGAAAAAAACATCAGAGAATGTTGATTTACACAGAGATGAAAGATGGCTGAATGAGAGAAAAGATAATTATGAAAAAAAGATAATGAGACTGCAAGGACATGAGGTGTGTGTGCAAGGACATGAGGTGGGTGTGCAAGGACATGAGGTGGGTGTGCAAGGACATGAGGTGGGTGTGCAAGGACATGAGGTGAGTGTGCAAGAACATGAGGTGAGTGTGCAAGGACATGAGGTGGGTGTGCAAGGACATGAGGTGGCTGTGCAAGGACATTTTGTGGGTGTGCAAGGACGATCTAGAAATGATGAAGTGAGTCACTTTTTGGGGGCTTAGAATTGAAGTTTTGAAATATGAAGTAAAATTAAAAAATATAATAAAATGCTATTAAAAAGAGGAAACAAATAAGTAGCAAGGTGCGATGTAATTGGCACATAAACATGGCGACGAGTGGTGGTGAGCGATAATGAGTTCTGTTGCTTTATAGGGTGTGACTAAAAGATCAGCTGATGATAAAAAAAATTTTTAAATTAATTAATCGAGGCTTAAAGATTTGAGAATCATGAAAAATGAATCTGATGCATAAACATGAGGGGTAAGAAGGGGGATGAAGAGGGGGGGGGGTGGTGGGTGGGTGAAAGCTTTGAAAAAAAATTCATGTATTTAAACTGAAAACTTAAATAATTATGTAAAAATGGAAGCAGAATATTTATTATCGATATAAAATGGCAGTTATTGCCGGGCCATCGACAAAAACATCAGCGGCAAAATGAAAATTTATTACAGAGACGAAAAAGATCGGTGAACAATAATGTAAAGAAAAAAAAATGGACAAAAAAAAATAAACACAAAAAAAATACTGAAAAAAAAAAGAAAACTAAGAAAAGAGTGAGGGATTTGAGGAGGAAGAAGAAGAAGAAGATGAGGATGAAGAGTAGCAGGCAAGCAATGGAAGAGGATCTGTGCAAGGAGTGCAAGTGTAACAAAAAACAGACAAAAGCCGAAGAGGGACTGCAGATGATGGATTCAAGGGTGCAATGCAAGCAAGGAGTCAACAAGGTAGGCGCACTCTTCTGTCAACTACTTACTATCTGTTACCCTACATGCACCATTTTTTCATCCCAAATGCCCACCCAACATCTTACATCCCCCATCACACATCTGCCATCACACATCCACTATCGCAAAAATCTGGCTCAAATACCACGGTAGGTGATGGACGGGTGCAATTGTTGCGTTGTGTGTGCACGGCAAAGGGGAGACACATGTGATGTGGTGAATGTGTGTGACAAAGCAAAAAAACTCATTTGTGACATTTCGTCTTCTTCACGACTCCCTGCTGACCATGTAACCATGTACCAGGGAGTTTGTCGAGGTAGTGTCATGGCTGTGGGCAAAGGGGTGGATGGATGGATGAAATGGTGAGCAAAAATTGAAAAACATAAATGAGAAAATGAGCCTTTCACCCACAGCTGAGCCTATGAGGGGTAGAAAAATGCAAAAGTGGACAAAATTGCAGTAGTTTAATTATAGCATGGTTCGGGTGCATCTACGTGCTCAACTAATGATCAACTGCAAAAACATTCTCATCATTTTTTCTTTGTGATTTTGGGGTTGGAGGTGATAGAACGGCTTGAGTAGACGGTCGTTTGATAGAAAAATTTCCAACTAGTTATAAATGGTAATTACTCTTATGAAGTTCAGTAAAAAGAAGTTGATTTCAAAAAGATCTCAGTTCAATCGAGGGATAGTTCACGAATAATATGACCAAATAGAAACAAAGGTTTCAGAAGGCATTACAAAGCTCTCCCATATTCCTTATCAGCTTATTATTGGAAAATACTTTACTTCCTGGCATCAGATGCTTTCATTACTTGTGATGTTAAAAGCACTTATAAAGGATATCACAAGCTTTTTGTTGTTGGTAGTTAATTATTTTTGACTGAACGTAGTTATATCAATCAAAAAATATAATGTGGCTACCGTGAAAACAGTAGAAAGGCTTGATGGAGTTTTCGAAGTTGAAAAATGTTGGAATCAACAATGAGATATTTAATGCAAATTATTTGGACACTAAAGGTAATTTTATTAAGTGCAAAAATTTTCGTTAACAAAGTAACATTAACAATTGTTAATGAAATTACCTTTAGTGTTCAAATAATTTGCAGTATTTACTTTGGCTAAAGAAGATTATTAATTAGATTTGAAGTTTTGCTTTTTCATTTTTGTTTTATTTGGCACAACACATGCCAGTCCACTTTTCCATTTTTCATTTTCATATTCTTCTGGTCATCTTACTTTCTAAATAACAGCTCAGTTTCAAAAATGTTTGGTTCTCGATTTCCATATTGGTGAATGTCCAAGACTTGCTTGAATTTTCTGTCACCTTCGTGCTCTTGTTCAACGCCAAAACTATTTACTTGTTGAGAATAAAATTTTTTGAAATATATGCATGGTTTTGGTTGTCTTCTGAAATCGGAAACACCAGTTTGCTAGCCAACATGAGTTTAAGGCTCAGAGAGACAAATGCAAAGCTACTGCAAGTGAAGTTTTCAACATTTGGCACGCGATGCCTTTTGGATTGGTAGCTTTCCACTTTTTGTTTGCTGAAAAGCTTTCTGGAACTTCTTTGAGTTGAACAGGGGTTTGGACATCATTCTGAGTAAACTTGAACATGTGTTTCTTTCAAGGTTTTGGTTGGTTTTCTGCTCTGTTTGGCACTTCCTCACTAATCTTAAAACTCCTTCGCTTGAACATCGCTAGTCTCGAAACTGCCTGGCTTCAACATCATAGCAATAAACTTTGTAAATTATTAACCTCTTTAAAATGCATCATGGATGCGTAGTCTTTTTTATATGAAGTTTTTGTTCGACCAAGGAGGTTGGACAAAAGATTCCACTCGCACTCAACAAGCCTTTTTATAAGCTTGAAACAAGCAATCCCTTTTTAGCAGTTTTCTTTATGAATATTTCTCGATACACCGTGGTGTTAAGCTTATATTCTGCCTCAGAACGTTGCCTTCTTTCAACAAGTGGTGGGGTTTTACGTTCATTCCTGTCTTTCAGCTTCTGCAGCAAGTGGTGGGTGCTTTTCAAACAACCACAACATTCCAAGGTGCAGTTTTAACTGCAGCAATTTTATGACGCCGCATAAAAATTGCTGCATGAAATGTTGTATGTTTCTATGAAATTTTTACTGGCTGCAAAAACGTCTTAGCAACCATGAAGGTCATGCTGGAGTGGACCATTACAAAGCCTACTGAGGATCTCTATTGCAAAGATCGGTCGTCAGTTGTCTTGCTCAACTTACCTCACTACTCAATTTTCTTAAGCCTTTTACTTTTGTCTCATTTCTGCTGACGACTTAGTTTCAGTCTGTGATGGTAGCAAAAAGAAGCTGGACACCAGGATATAGTCGGCAATGTGGATGGTTGCACTATAAAAGCATGGTATGTCACAAATAAATTCAAAATAGAGATGCATGGACAACACTGAAAAATTCTCGGCACTTTGGTTTGTATATTGGAGACAGCAGTTTGTGAGCAATCCTAAACTAATTTACGTGGCAAGACGTTATGATCAGCAATGGTACTTCAAAATGAATAAAAAAAAGACAGCAAAGCAAAGATTTCTCTGGAGGCAGCGAGTGGTACTACATGGAGTGGTGTTACAGGGGTGGTGTTACATGGGCGGTGTTACATGAGATAGTGTTACATGGAGGTGGTGTTACATGGTGTGGTGTTACATGGGGGTGGTGTTACATGGGTTGGGGCTACATTGAGGTGGTGTTATCTGGAGGTGGTGTTACATTGAGTGGTGCAGATGGGATGCTGCATGGGTACTACAGCGTAAGTTATATATTTTTGATGTCACCACTATGTCATTGTTGATTGAGTATGCAGCTCAACGTGGGAACCTTAGATATCAACCATGAGCAGGACTAAGCTGAGAAGGACCCAGCCGGACGTCACGAGAGCACTAGACAGGTCTGCTCAATTCCTTTTGAGTGGGTGATTGATGGAACGAGTTTGTACCACTGTTTTCAAAATGGTAAAGTTTAATTGCTCTATAGGAAAGTTAAAAGGTTTTTTTGCAAAAAAACTTGCCTAAACGTTTGAAAAAAAACAGATGTTTCAGCTGTTTCTAATGGATCTCAAATAAACCTTTGCAGCACCAAATAGAACGACTTTGTTTTATTTCAGTTTCATTGTTCATCCACCAAACATAAAGAAGCAGTTACAACTATCGCAAAAAGATCCCACTAATTTCTCTCGCTTCAAGTCCAGCCATCATCTCGCCTTACAAAGATTAAGATCCATAATGGGACAAGATGAAAACGACCGATGTTAACTCTGGAATGAGATCATCGACAAAGCATTCGTGCATTTGATGGCGTAATAAAAAATCTTTTTTGAAGAAAAAGGGGCGAGTCACAATCCCTCAGACTAATCCTTAGTCGGTGCTTTACAACAAAAACAGCAACGCTAAAAGCAAAAAACAATAACAACAAAACCAAAAACAACAACATCAACCATAACTACAACGATACAGACGAACCAGATGGAGAGCCATGCATTGTGGAGAAGAGAAAGTTCCCACACGGCAGTGAGTTCAAACTCAATTGTAGCACTTCATGCACGTGCCATAATGGCATTTACGCATGCGCAAATCTGTGTCCTCAAGAAGAACACAGGCCTGCATCAGCTTACTGCAGAGGAGCTCAGTTGGTTGCTATACCTGACCGGTAGGTTAGGTGGAGTGTGCGTTTGGTGGGGTGTGGGCTGGGTGGGTTGTGAGTTGGGTGGTGTGTGGGCTGGGTGGGGTGTAGGTTGGGTGGGGTGTGGTTTAGGTGGGGTGTAGGTTGAGTGGGGTGTGGTTTAGGTGGGCTGTGGTTTAGGTGGGGTGTGAGTTGGGTAGGGTACGGATGGGTGTGGGTGAAATGAGCTGTGGGTAAGATGGGGTGTAGGTTGGGCGTGATGTGAGTTAGGTGGAATGTGTGTGGTGTGGGGTATGGTTGGGGTGGCGTGTGAGTTGGGTGAAGTGTGGGTGGGAAGGGGTGTGAGTTGGATAAAAAGTGGGTGGGGTAAATTTTATGGAGTGTTAGGTTATAAAGTTTGTGGGAATGAATTGTGAAAATGGGTGTTTTGTGATGAAATCTAGTTTAAGGAATCCGTAAAAAATAAAAAAAACCTTGAAACACATTTCAGATGCTGCAAAGAGTGGGTTTGCCCTCACGCCGCCAAAGATGTTTGTAAAAAATTTTTAAGAATGTGAATGTTATAGCATTTTATCATCGTTTGAGTAACAGTCTGTCGACTTCATGCTTGCCCGAAGCTTTGCAAGCTTGACAAAATATCACCATCAGTTTTACAAAAAAAACTAGTGCCTGCTCAACCACATTTGGTTGCGTGCTTTCTCTAATTTTTTACATTTTTTCATAAATTAGAAAGGGTTTTATCTGGTTCTTTGTTTCAAGATCATTTTCACCTATTAGTTTTTTATTGTATGGGCATTTCCACTCGAATAATAGTTTATGCAATTGTCAGTTTTACGGAGAAAGAAGAGACAGAGGGCAGTATTCTTCAGACCAGACTACTAGTTAGTTGTGGAAGAAGTGTTGTTTTTTGCACATATCTCTTTCAAAAATTTAATAATTATTTGTAATTTTTTAAAATTATAGTAGTTTTAAAAGAAACGATCGACAGAAGTCTGATGATGAGAGATGAAATTTGTAGCGTTTCAAACTGCTCTCTACCAGTTCTCACTTTTTAGGATCTTCTCAATATTATTTCTTTTCATATCAATGGAGCACTTTCAGTTTTACTGTTTAAGAAAAATTTTCTTAATTTTATATTTTTTAGTGGTCATTCTTCAAGATTCAGTTGTAGCATTATCAAAGCGCCTTGCGTGATGTTCTCGAATACTAATTTGAATGGCAAGCCACTAATGAAGCTCTCACACATACACCACCCTCCTTTGACGGTTTCCAACGATGTTGTTACATTCTTTTTAGAAACCGCCACTATTGTCTTGCCGTCTAGAAGCCTTTCACTCAAATGAGGTTTGAAGAAGTCCACATGCATTATCACTCAAACTAATACAACGTTGTAATACTACACATAACAACCCTGTAATACTAAACATAGCAACCTTGTAATACTACACATAGCAACTCTGTAATACTCCGCTTAGCAACTCTGTAATACTCCACATAGCAAGCCTGTAATACTCCACATAGCAACCTTGTAATACTACACATAGCAACCTTTTATTTTGATACTCGGACATTTAATCAACTTTTTGATAGGTTGGATGAGCGAATGAAACTATAGATGAAAGAAGGAAGGTATGAATGAATGTATGAAAAAGAAGAAATGAATGAAGAAGCTTATAATTCAATTTTTTCTTAATCGAGCATGAATCATGTCGGGGTTTCGGTGGAAGGTGTTTCACAAGGAGTGTTTACTCATTGTTATAAATATAACATGAATTATGGAGGACTGATGGTTGACTGATGGATGAAGGATGGATGACTGTTGGATGACGGATGGATGGAGGATGGATGACTGATGGATGACGGATGGATGGAGGATATATAAAGTAATGATCGATGACAAAGGTTGGATCAGTTTGAGAGCGAATGAAAAGAAATATATGGGTGTGTGTAGGTGGGTGTGTTGATGGGTGGATGTGTGAAAAGGTGGATGGATGGATGGGTGGGTGTAGGTGGGTGGATGTGTTGATGTGTTGACGGGTGGATGTTGATGGGTGGGTGTAGGTGGGTGGATGTGTTGATGGATGGATGGGTGAGTGTGTTGATGGGTGGGTGTGTTGATGGATGGCTGTGATGATGGGTTGGTGTAAGTGGGTGGGTGTGTTGATGGGTAGATGGATGAATGGATGGGTGTGTAAGTGGATGGATGGATGAATGGATGTGTGTGTAAGTGGATGGATGGATGGGTGGGTGTGTTGATGGGTGGATGTGTGAAAAGGTGGATGGATGGATGGGTGGGTGTAGGTGGGTGGATGTGTTGATGTGTTGACGGGTGGATGTTGATGGGTGGGTGTAGGTGGGTGGATGTGTTGATGGATGGATGGGTGAGTGTGTTGATGGGTGGGTGTGTTGATGGATGGCTGTGATGATGGGTTGGTGTAAGTGGGTGGGTGTGTTGATGGGTAGATGGATGAATGGATGGGTGTGTAAGTGGATGGATGGATGAATGGATGTGTGTGTAAGTGGATGGATGGATGGGTGGGTGTGTTGATGGGTGGGTGTGTTGATGGGTGTGTGTGTGTGTGTGTGTGTGTGTGTGTGTGTGTGTGTGTGTGTGTGTGTGTGTGTGTGTGTGTGTGTGTGTGTGTGTGTGTGTGTGTGTGTGTGTGTGTGTGTGTGTGTGTGTGTGTGTGTGTGTGTGTGTGTGTGTGTGTGTGTGTGTGTGTGTGTGTGTGTGTGTGTGTGTGTGTAGATGGATGGATGGATGGATGAGTGAGTGTGTGAGTGGATGGATGAATGGGTGGGTGTGTAGGTGGATGGATGGATGGGTGGGTTTGTGAAGAGGTGTGTGAGTGGATGGGTGGGTGTGTGAGTGGATGGATGTATGGGTGAGTGTGTGGGTGGATGGATGGATGGGTCAGTATGTAGATTGGTTGGTGGGTAGGTGAATGGGTAAATAGGTGGGTGAAGAAGTAGGTGGGTGGGTAGATGGGTGAGTGGTTAGATGATTGTGTAGGTGTTTATACCCATGTGGGTGGGTGGGAGAAGGTGGATGGATAGGTGAGTGTTTAGATGGGTGTGTATATGGGTGGGTGGGAGTAAGTGGATAAATGAAAGGGTAAGTAGAAGATGGCCTCAAACGTCTCACGTCGCTTGTGTTTTCAGCAAAATACACATGAACGTCGAATCATTAAATGAATCTTAATTGCTATGTTCTGCGACACTTTTTAGCGTCTTTGGGATCACATAGCAGTTTTTATCAAATATTTGAAACAAATGACGTCAAAAAGTTTCTAACTTAGAAGATTTACATGCATTAAGCTTGAACTAAAATAACGCTTCTTAGAGTTACACAACACACATCACCACCACCACCATTCCCACTCCATCACCAACATCACCACCTCTATGGTCTCCAACATCTTTACCACCATCATCATCGTCACCATTGTCACCACCACCATCATCGTCACCACCACTTGAAGCCAGAAGTAGAAAGTGTCAAGAGGCAGAATCTGAGTGGAGTTCTTGTTCTGCCACATGTGGTTATGGGTGGTCGGTGCACATGAGCAACAAGAACGACCAGTGTGAACATCGGCAAGAAAAAAGAATCTGCTATCTCAGAAATTGCCCTTCACACCCCTCTCCTCCTGTGTGTGTGTGTGTGTGTGTGTGTGTGTGTGTGTGTGTGTGTGTGTGTGTATGTGTGTGTGTGTGTGTGAAGAAGAAGAAAAAGATGATGATGATGATGATAACCATTTTTATAATTCAAAAATAAAAAGAGTTTGATAACAGCTGAAGGGATGTGAGCAGTCTCGGAGCCAGGTAGAGTTGCAGGAGCAGGGATGCACTGCTAGAGTGGCCACTAACCTCTGCACTTCTTGTCTGGGCCATCCCAAAAACTACAACAACAAGAAGGTTTGTTTATGTTTTCATTATCAGATAAATTTTATTTGTAATAATTGAAATGCTTGAAGAAGTTGGTGAAGAAATGTTGCATGCCGAAAAACATGGAAACTGTGAGAGTGTCAATGTCGTGTCCTGAAGGTCGTAAGATGCCAGATATCATGTTCATGAGGGTTAACTCATGTTTCTGTAAGATCTGCTGATGTCGTGGGGGTAGAAAGATAGTGGAAGAAGGGGTAGTGTGGTTGAAAGATGGTGTGCTGGTAGTGTGGTGGAGTGGTGGGTGGTGGAGTGGTTAGTGGTGGAGTTGTGGGTGGTAAAGAGGTGGGGGGTGGAATGGTGGAATGGTGGAGTGGTGGGTGGTGGAGTTGTGGAGTGGTGGTGGTGGGTGGTGGAATGGTGGAGTGGTGGGTGATGGTTGAGCAATGGGTTTTCAGTGAAGCATTCAAATACAAAACTTCCGTAAAGGAATAGATTAGTGGACTTTTTTGAACTCCGGAAATATTATTTTGAATTGTGTAAACTTCTTCATAGTGCATTTTTTTATATAGCGGACTTTTTCACGGCTCGCTTGTTTTGTTTTTCACGCTTTTAAACTACCTTATCTGCCCATGGAGCATCAAACTTTTATGAAATTATTTCACTAAATTTAATTTTCAACTGATGTTTATAGCACATCCTTGCAAACATTTGAGCCTGGCGTTATTGCCGGTTGTTTGCACGCTGCAGCAGTGGCTGTGGTATCATGTTTGTTTGCGTTATATGGCATGCTGCTACTTCAAAATATTTTCCCATATTTATAAAAATGTTTACTAATATTTCGTAAAAAGCTTTTGCAGCGTTCACGCAGAAGAAGTCTGAAATACATGTCATTTTGACTTACAAGCGAGATGGAATGTTGCGGTTATTGGAAAATTTTCAAACCACCTCAGGCAGTTCTCGCTCGAAGCACTCCTACTAATTTAATTTTCAAAAACTTTTTGTTCAAGTCTCTCAATAGCTAAAAGGCATTGAATTTCCGAAATTATTTTTTATTCAGAGAGCTTAGAAGACACATATGACTGAGCAACTTCTGAAATATGTCCTTGGTTCATTCTCTCTATTTAATACCACTCAGCAAATATTATTTATAAAATAGCTAGTTGTCTCTCGATATTCCAATATTTGTTTCATTGCTGGACTAAGAGTTTTGAAGTGACTACAAAGCATGGAGGGTTGGGAAGGAAAACTGCAGAAATAAATTTTGAGCTTTGTTCACGTGGGACTTGTGTTTTTTTCATGGTATGCTTTAGCAATATTTTCCAATAAATTTTCTTGGTTTTATGGCTTCTTTTTCAATTTATTAAACCAGTAGTTTTTATTCTGTATAAAAAAAACATTGGAAAAAGTTTCCTTGAGAATATTCATCATATTGAAAAGATTTTGAAGGGATTGTCGCATGACGTCGGCAACACATGTAATCTTCTTACAAAGTTCAATTTCACACAAAGTTGTTTCAACTTTTTCAATGTCAAAACATGAAAATCCACTTTTAAGTAACTTAAAAAAACTGAAAATCTGTGGCTGCATGCATCAAGTGAAGTTTATACAATTTTTATTGGATGTCAGGCGTGGCAGGAGGTGAAACACTGAAGTTCGAGTGCGTTTTTGTGAAGTTCCAAGTTTTTGAGGGATGGTGCGTCTTGTCAAGCTGCTTCCAACTGTTTCAGTGAGCACATCGTCACTTTGACTCTTGATAATGATTTCAAACCACAAGGAACATGATGTGATGTCAGTCCTTCTAAAACCCAGTCTCTATCCTTTACCCCAAGACACCACCACTTTTTTTTCTACACCATTCTTTCTCTTTGCACTCTCTACTCCACCACCATCCACTCTCCCATCTATTATACAACCCTCCATTCCACCACCCTCCATCAAACCATTCCACACCACACCACTCTGCCTTACACCACATTTCATCACACCGTTTTCCACTACACCATCTCCCACTATATCATCTTCTATCATACCCCTTTCTACCATACCGCCCTTTACCACACCACCCTCTACCACACCACTCTTCACCGCACCATTTCCCACCACTCCACTCTCCACCACTCCACTCTCCACCACTTCACCCTCCACCACACCACCCTCCACCACTCCACCCTCCACTACTCCACCCTCCACCGCACCTTTTTCCACCACTCCACCCTCCACCACTCCACCATCCACCATCCACCACTCCACCCTCCACCACTCCACCATCCACCATCCACCACTTCACTCTCCACCACTCCACCCTCCACCACACCACCCTTCACCACTCCACCCTCCACCGCACTATCTTCCACCACTCCACTTTCCACCACTCTACCTTCCACCACTCCACCCTCCACCGCACCATTTACCACCACTCCACTCTTCACCACTCCACCATCCACCACTCCACTCTCCACCACTCCACCCTCCACTACTCCACCATCTACCGCAAAACACATAGGGTGAATCAATAACTTTTCTCCTTGCTTGATGCATAACAAACTAGCATGCATGCCTCGTGGGCACAGACTCGAGGCGACAAAAATTTTCTTTTCAGAGTTATTATGCAAGTATATTTTCTTTGTATGACGCTCTATGCGGAAGCCCTCATTTTCCCAAAAAATCAAAAAACTTCAATTTTTTTCTTTTCGTGTGTTGCAGAGGTTGTGAGAAGGAAAATATGGGTGCGCTGAGATGAAGCAGCAGAAGGTGTTCGTTGAAAGTTCTAAATAAAATTTGACCCCAACCATCAAAATTTTGACTGCACCCATCAACTTTTTGACTCTACCCATCAACTTTTTGACTCCACCAATGATGGTTTTGATTCCACCTATGGCGTATTGCAAAAGCATTTGATTTCAAGCACACGTCCAACTTTACTTCTAAATTTTTATTTAAAATTCCACAGTTTGTTTTCAAAAAGTTCGTCAGATGGCAGATGAGATCTTGTGCTTCAACTTGCACATTTTTGAAGCTGTCTGAAAAAAAAAGAAAAACTTTTTTGTTGGTTCGACTAATGTCTGCAGTTTCAAGGGAGTCCATGTGGCTAAGAAGGGGGTTGTGAGAATGACGGGGGATAAGGCCTAAAGGGTTGTGAGGGTTGTGAGGAAAATGAGAGAGAGATTGGAAAGGTGTGAGAATCGTGAGAAAGACGGGTGGAAGAGCTAAAAAGAGCATTGTGAGCATAGTGCTTTTGAAATGCTTTTCGGAAGAGTTTGCAGCATTTCATGTTGGTGCTTTGAACAGTTTCCAAAAAACAAAACAATTTCAGTCTTGGTTGCAGTGGGTAGTCCATGCTGCGTCATGAATTTGTGAACTTAAATTCCCGCTAGTTTTTGTATCTGAATGTCTGTTTGTGTGTTTGTATGAGAGGCTCTGTGGGAAATCTTATCAAAAACCTTCAGCATTCCAGAAAAATTAATCCACATAATTAAAGCACTCTATAGTGACTCAACCGGATTGATACGTTCAGAGGGGCAGATGTCTGAAGAGTTCCCAATAAGCGTAGAAATTAAACAAGGAGACGTTTTAGCTCCTATGTTGTTCAACCTCTATCTGGATGCTGTGCTAAAAGTGGCTTTGAAAAATCATCCTAACAAAGGCATTGACATAGACCCCAGTTACAATGCACCGCTGATGAACAATAGTCGTCAAGTTAGAAAAATCCACATGTGTACAGAATCTAGCTTATGCCTATGACATTCTGATTACAAGCAGCAACATTGAAAGTCTCCAATGTCTTGTTGAAGCAATGAACAATATCTTTGCCAAGTTTGCACTAAAAACAAACTTCAAAAAAACAAAATTTATGTGCATTCTACCTGACAACACCGATAACAACATTAGAAATAACATTGACAAGAACCATAACATCAACAACAAAAATATAAAAATAAACAGCTGCAGAAACGACGACAAAAACACGCTACAACATCAAAAACAACACCAACAACAGAAACATCACCACCAACAACAAAAACAACACCAACGACAATAACAACAACGACAACATCAAAAAAAACAACAATAGCAACATGAATCCAGACGCCACAAAAACGCTTTCAATTGGGAGAGACAATTACTTGGAAGAGGTAACACAATTCAAATACCTCGGAAGTATACTCAGTAGCGATAATTCGGTGGATACAGAAGTTGAAGCTCGAATTAACAAAGTGGCACAAGCCTTTCGCACTCTGAGCCGACTGGTATGGTACCAACCAAAGATAAAAGTACAAACAAAATTGAAACTTTTTAAAGCGGTTATCATACCAAACCTTCTATACGGTAGCGAAACTTGGAATCTTTTACAGAAACATACACAACGACTCCAAGTTTTCGTTAACAGGTGCTTGAGGATCATCACGGGTGACATCTCTATGGGAGAAACACCCAGCTGCGAAGCAGTTCAAATATTGACAGGGTTGAAGTAATGATCCAAAAGAAAAGATTAAAATGGCTCGAACACCTTGAAAGAATGCCGGATGATCGATTCTCAAGACGACTTCTGGTTAGCAAAATAGCAGGTGGCAAAAGACATCAAGGCGGACAAAAACAAAGATAGCTCGATCTAGTGCAATCAGATCTTAAAAAGTTAAACATAGTGGATGTTTGGAGAGCAGAAGCGCATGATAGGAAAAAATGGCGCAACAACATTACCAAACGTCTGCAAGAGCTGAACAGAGAAAAAGAGCTTGAAGAAAAACTTAAAAAAGATTTGGCTAAAAATTATAAATCCACCAACAACAAGAACAACAGCATCAACAACAATAAAAATAATAGCAACTACAACAACAGCGATAGCAACAACAGCAGTAATAAAGATGATAGCAACAATAACAACAGCAATCAAAACAATAACGACAACAAAAACAAAAGCAACAACAACAACAAAAATCGAAAAAACAGAAGTAACAACAACAACAATAATAGCCATAATACCAACAACAATCTAAATAACAAGAGCAAACAAAAACAATAATAGCTACAACAATCAAAACAATAGCAGCAGTAACAACAAAAGAAACAACAATAGCAACAACAATCAAAACAACAGTAAAAACAACAACAATAATAATATTAACAATGGAATGCAAAAGAATAGCCGCCAGTAAAGCAGGTCTGGCAAAACACGTGAGACAGAAGCACCAGACACAAGCAAGCATAAAGTGTCAATACTGCGAGCTGAACTTCAAACCACAAGGCATTTATAACCACAAGAAAAAAATGCTCATCTCTCAATCCTTTGCACCTACCTCATGGTGGATGAATGCAAGAGTGTGTGTGTGTGTGTGTGTGTGTGTGTGTGTGTGTGTGTGTGTGTGTGTGTGTGTGTGTGTGTGTGTGTGTGTGTGTGTGTGTGTGTGTGTGTGTGTGTGTGTGTGTGTGTGTGTGTGTGTGTGTGTGTGTGTGTGTGTGTGTGTGTGTGTGTGTGTGTGTGTGTGTGTGTGTGTGTGTGTGTGTGTGTGTGTGTGTGTGTGTGTGTGTGTGTGTGTGTGTGTGTGTGTGTTTGTGTGTGTGTGTGTGTGTGTGTGTGTGTGTGTGTGTGTGTGTGTGTGTGTGTGTGTGTGTGTGTGTGTGTGTGTTTGTTTGTTTGTTTGTTTTTGTGAAAAAATTTATTTGGGTTTATGTGGTTGTATTTGTATCCAGCAGGAACATGCGCAAAGATTCGAAATGGCTCGATTAATTGTGTTTGTTTTTACAAGTTTTGATGCATTGGAATTACAATAACGCAGTTTATATGGTTGAAATCTAAATTTAGTATATATTTGAATCTCTACTTGATAATCCTCTTGATAATGTGATTTCATTTTAAAAAAAGCTTCAAGGAATAAACAAACTCCTAAATGTGTTTTTATTTGGATATGAGAGAAAAAAAAACGAGAAATGACAGAAGCTCTAAGCCAGCGAGCTATTCAATGAAATACACACACACACACACACACAAACACACACACACACACACACACACACACACACACACAGATTGATTTCTGGAACATTTCTTCACGTGGTTACGAAGTCCTTGTTTTTTGAAAACGTTTTTGCAATTCGGGCAATGTTGTAATGATGGTGCTTTGTGGACTTGGCGGATGTGGTTTGTCAGACCTGCCTTTTTGACCGCTATTTTGTTGCAACCTGGATGCTGGCATTGGAATGAAGAGCTTTTGGAGTGAACATCAAAAATATTTTTTTTCAAATCTTTTTTTGATTGCTTGTTTCTTTCAGCTTCTTTATTTGTTTTTTGCGATAGCGATTTGATATTTTTGCGCCAATCGTTTCTGTTGCGAGCTTCTGTTTTCCAGGTGTCAATAATGTTTAGCTTTTTTAGGTCTGTATATATTAGGTCATGCCATCTCTTCTTTTGACCACCTTGAGACCGTGAACCTTCAGCAATTTTGCTCACCATTAATTTTTTTTGGAGCCTTGAATTTTCCATTCTTTCCAAGTGCCTAAGCCACTTAGTTGAATCATCACGTCAACTCGCTTTATTTTTGATTTACATCGTAGTTGGGTGTTTCTCAGTTTGTCCCAAAGAGAAGTCCCCGTGATGATTCACAGACACCTGTTTGTGAACACTTGGAGACGCTGTATGTGGCATTGAAGAACATTCCAAGTTTCGCTGCCGTATAATAGCGTTGGTATTATAATGGCTTTGAAAAGTTTTAGTTTGGTGGAAACTTTTATTTTTCGTTGATACCATACCAACCGAATAAGGCTGCGAAAGACTTGGGATGCTTTATTGATACGTGATTCAACTTCTGCATCGACTGTGTTGTCACTGTTTAAGATACTGCCCAGGTATTTAAACTGTGTCACTTGTTCGATGTTTATATCGTTACGTATTGCCAGCGTTGTGTTGAGGCTTGGAATTGAGTTTTTTGGCAGAATGGTCATGTATTTTGTTTTGCTGAAGTTTATTCTCAGTCCAAATTTGATGCAAACGTCATCTATTGAAGTGACGAGGCATTCCAGGTCTTTGATGTTGTCGCTCGTGATCATTTTATCATCGGCATAAGCTATTGATTGTATTGTTATAGCCTCTTCTAGCTTATAGCGACTGTTATGCATCAATGGGGCATTGTGGCTATATTCAATGCGAATGCCTTTGTCTGGGTGATTCTTGAGTGCCACTCTTATCACAGAGTCGAGGTATGTATTAAAAAGGATAGGAGCCAGCACATCTCCTTGTTTCACCCCAACGCTGATGGGAAACTCATCGGACAACTGTCCATCAGCCCGGATCGCTCCTGTTGTACAGCTATGGAGAGCTTTAAGGATGCGAATTATTTTTTCTGGCAAGCTGAAGGATTTCGACAGAATTTCCCAAAGAGCGTCTCGGTTGACTGTGTCGTAGGCCTTTTGGAGATCAATGAAGCAGAGATGAATGGGCTTTTGAAATTCCTTTGCCCTCTGCATCAGGATCTTCGCTGCATATATTTGGTCGCAGCAACCTCTATTCGGCCTAAAACCACATTGGTTTTCACCCAGTTGTTTTTCTATGACGTTTTGCATTTTTTTAGAATGGCTCTGCCAAACACTTTGCTAGCCACACACAGTAGGGCGATTCCTCGGTAATTTTCACAAAGTGATCTTGCTCCATGCTTGTGAGTTGGAACTATTATTTGGTTTTTCCAATCACTTGGGATTGTTTCCATTTCCCATATCTGGTCTGAGATCACTTTTAGCCAATATACCGTTTCATTGGCGCCAATTTTGAGCATATTTGAGCTGATTCCATCTAAACCCGGAGCTGTTTCTAATTTACATTGCTTCAAAGCATTTGTTAGCTCCATTATGGAAGGGGGCTTAGATAGATCTGCTACCTCTTCATCATCAAGTGTGATTATAGAAGGTAGAAGCTCGCTGTATGCCGTAGTGTCTACTGTGGAATCGGAACTGGCTGCTGATGCAAAGTGTTCTTTCCATCTTATGATTTTATCTTCTGATGAAAAGAGTGTTTGTCTGCCATCTAAAGATTTCAAATTTGTCGAAGGTTTTATTTTTGTGTGTTTTTCTTTTTTCAGTAGTTTGAGAATTGAACCTCCACGGCCCTGTTTGTTGGTGAGTTCGGTTGTTTTCTCAGCTTCTTCAGTCTTTTCTTCCCACCACGTATCGATAGCTTTTCTGCAAGCTTTTCTGGATTCAGTTTTTATTTCTTTGTAGCTGCTAATCAGGTTTTGTGGGATTGCACGACCGTTTTGTTTGAGGGCTTTTATTTTGAAGTGGAGTTCAGATTTTTCTGTTGAAAGTTTTTTAACCTCTTCATTTACCCATGGTCTTTTAGGCATTTTATTTTTTTTTGGTAATTGCTTTGAGGCGTTCAATAAACTTTCTTTGAAGCATTTCCACATCTCTTCTACTGAATTATTTTGGTCTATTTTGTTCAAATTATATGTTAATTCTTCTTTAAATTTGTTTATGTATATTTTTTCTAATTTTGTTGGGTTCGTTATTTTATCGTGGAGTATATTTGTGTTATTATTTGGGTTTTTATTATATTTTATTTTATGATTCTTCAGTATCAATTTGGATATAACCATATTATGATCACTTCACTCTCCACAACATTCCATTTCCCCTAACATTCCATTCCCAACAACAATCCACTCTCCACATCATTCCACTCTCCACAACATTCCAGTTTCCACAACATTTCACTCTCCACAACAATCCACTCTTCACAACACTCCACTCTCCAAAATATTCCACTTCCCACAACATTCCATTCCCTACAACAATCCACTCTCCACATAACCCCACTTCTCACAACATTCCACTCTCCACAACATTCCATTCTCCACATCACTCCACTTCCCACAACATTCCACTCTATACAACACTCCACTCTCCACATAACTCCACTTTCCACTACATTCCCCTCTCTACAACACTCCACTCTCCACATCACTCCACTTCCCTCAACACTCCATTCTCCACAACACTCCCACATCTCACCGTCTCTTTCACCTTCAAATTATGAGACATACAAAATTTCCTACACCGATATTTTTTTGCAACGATTTCTGAATGAAACTTGGTAACATTTATTATTATCAAGCACCAAAAGAACATGCCGCAAGTAAAACTCAAACAAAATAACTCACTTTGAAGCTGGAGGTCCCTCATATATGTCCCTCTTACAAACCTCTCTATAACACACGTGTCTGATGACGTCATAAGATTTTCTCGTAGTGTCATTGTTATGAAACGTTAAGTTAGCTCGCAGTGGGAAGTGTCAAAACAGAGGTAAAAACCAGTAATAATATAAGAAATAAAAAAAACTAACAATTCTCATATTAAATATAAATTCTAATAATAATAACATTAACAACAATAACAATAAGACATAAATAATGTTCAAAAAATGTTCTCAAACGATGAAATCATCAAATCCCTAGATAAAAACATTAGCCATAAATATTTAGGAATACTAGAAACTGAGAACATCAAAAACAGTGGAATGAAAGAGCAATTAACTAGTGGATATAAGAAAAACTTTAAAAATATTTTTAAATTTATATTGAACACAGGAAATCTAACAAAAGCGATATGGGCGGTATCCATTTTCAGATATAGTGCTGGAATTATAGATTGGACTAAACAAGAACTCTAAAACAACGACCGCAAAACTAGGAAGATGATGACAGCATACAAAGCTTTGTATCCTAAAGCTGATATAGACAGATTATGTGTACATAGAAAAGTTGGAGGAAGAGGTCTAATGAGTATTGAAGATACCATAACATATGAAGAACATAGCATCAATTTCTATATTTTAAATAATTCAAACGAAGTTATGTCATCAATTAAGAAATACATAAAGATTAATAAAGAACGTTCAAAATCCGACTTTAAAGTAGCACAAAAAGAAGAAAGAAAAGAAAAATGAACAAATAAGGTTATGCAGAATTTAAAAAGCAAGTTAAAGCTTTCGCTTCGAAGAAAAGTTGGCAATGGCTCAAAAGAGAATGTCTAAAACGTCAAACAGAAAGTCTGCTAATAGCAGCTCAAAATCAAGCTCTTGGAACTAATAATAACTAATAATTTGGAACTAATAAAGCAAGAATCGAACGCAGTAAAGAATCAGCCAAATGTCGGATGTGCAAAGAAAAAGATGAAACCGTTTCATTTAGTTAGCGAATGTAGCAAGTTGGCACAAAAAGAATACAAAAGGAGGCATGATAAGGTTGCAACAGCAGTTCATTGGAGCATCTTAAAAACAAACAATCTTCCACATTAGAAACATTGGTGAGCACAAAGCGGAAGCTGTTATGGAAAACGAAAAAGTTAAAATATTGTGAGATTTTAACATTTATGTTGACAAATTAATCAAGGAAAGACACCCAGACATAATTGTCATAAAGAAAGATATAAAAGAATGTTATATCATAGACATAGCTATAACAGAAGATATTCGGACAAAAATAAAAAAAAAAGAAAAAATAGATAAATACCAAGAATTGTTCAGAGAATTATCCAGGTTATGGAAGGTGAAAACAACAGTAATTCCGGTAGTAATAGGTGTTTTAGAAACAATAAAAAATAAATTAACTAATTATCTTAAACTCATTGGCGTACATATATCGTTCGAAATAATACATAAATCAGCCTTACTTGGTAGTGGTTTTATTTTGAGAAAAGTGCTGGAAAGGAGTCAAGAAAACTAGTTTTTGGTCATTCTAGGCTTTTGAAAAAAGCTCGGTACTAAACTCATAACCGGCTCAGCCGCGAGAAAGCACATAATAAGATCTATGTCAGCCCTTATAGCTCAATGGTTGAGAATTAGACTAATTAGATAAAGTTACCAGGTTCGATCCTGCATGGGCCTACAATTAGCACCTGTTCCACAGTTTGTTTTCACTACATTCAATTTGTAGCAAGTGCTTTGATCTATAAGGAAAAGCGCTTTATAAATACCGCATGACATGAAATGACATATATCTAGCTAGCGTCGTGCAAATGACTTCTAAGACTTTTTTTTAAATTTTTAAACTGAATTTAAAACAAATTCTGAAACAAAAACTGTATCAATAACTTTTATAAATAAATATTTTTTCTTTCATTGAAAGAAAATCAAAGAAGATAATGTTGAGGCGAAAAAGCCGGAAATCAATATAATAGAAACAAACACGAAGGTTTTTTGAGAAACTTAATACACGAAGCTTTTACACTAGATAAGGTGAGATACTCTTACGAAAAGCTTCGTGTATTAAGTTTCTCACTAAACCTTAGTGTTTGTTTCTATTATATAAAATCAAATAATTTCAACTAATTTATTTATTTCAAGCAATCGAGCTTCACGAGATTAAGCAAGATCATTAAAAACGGGATTAAACTCCAAATAATAAAAGCAGCCACGCCATAGAACAAAAAGTGAAGCTATTTAAATAAAGAAAAAAAATTTTTTCACCACTTCCGGATAAACAGGAAACAAAACAGAAAATAAATAAATTTTGAAGAAAAATTGAAAAACAAAAGTTTTCAAAAAAAAAGAAAATAACTTACTAAACTAAATCGTTACGCATCGTTCTTGCCGCAGAGAAACAAGGAACGCCTCCCTCAGACTAAAATCGAAAAATTAGCTTCTGGGTCTGAATCTTCTCAAACTTATAATCTTAGTAGATTCCAAAACGGCATTCTTCTCATTCCTGGTTCTTCAGATTTATCAAAAAAGCAAAAGAAACAAATGGATGAGAAGAAAAGGAAGTTATTTACTGTTATTATTACGTTCTCGAAAAACCATGCTCAAGCAACAACACTAATGATTCGATTTAGTGCAGAAGTAACATCGGAAGTGAAAAAAAGTCAATATAGATTCTAATAAATTAGCTAACCAAAGAAGCTACATGCTAAAAAATAAAAGACTGACTGAAGCCGAATAAGAAATTATCAAAGAGAAGGCTATAAGCGATGCAAGAAAAAGCTACAGCATATAAACTACTGGAAAGAGCATAGCAAAAATAACAAGAAGCAGTGGAAACTTAAAAAAAAAAATAAAAAATAAAAAAATGATTAGGAATTATGATGGTGAATTCATAGAAATGGCTATGGATAATGAGTTTGAAGGTTATGAACAATGGGGGTGAAGGTGTAGGAATGGTTACTGACAAGGATGATAAATTCGTTGATAAGGTTCAACGTAAAGAAAACGAAAATGAGTTAATTTCTGATGTTGAGTTTAGAACAAACGAAACAAACATGATAAGCGTTGATCAAATGAAAAAAGAAATTACAGAATTTTGTTATGTCAATTAATACCGCTGTTATGTCTAAGAAGACAATAGCTGACCCTGACTATTAGTTATTACTTTTTTTTAGAAACATTTTTTGCATCTTATTTTTATAGTATTTGAATAACTTTTTGTTTTTTTTTTTCATGAAGAATTTTTGATACATTTATTTTTAAAGTAAGCATATTCATATAATAATTAACTTTACTCATCTACGATATCACATAATTGCATAATAGTTACTTTACAATATTTAATCTTCTTTAATATGTCCTTTCTTATTTATCTCAAAACTTTTTTATAATCACATTCTTTCACAATTCACTACTAATGATTTATAATAAGGTTGTACTTATCGAAAATTTTAGTTTTTTAAAAATAAATGCATCAAAAATTTCTCATGGAAAATTGAATAACAAGTTATCTGTAATTTTCTTTTTTTATTTATTTATTATTATTTTTTTATGATAATTCTTTTTTTGTTTTTCACGTCTTTTCTTTCCTTAAAATCTCACTTTTCAGAGCGCCCTCTTTGACCGCTTTTCTCCATTTACTTAGGTCGGTGCAGAGGACTTCCCAGTTAGCTATATTAATGCCGCATGTTTCAAGGTCAATGGAAAATCTGTACGAGTGGCTACTATTGAAAATTGGTACGAGCATGGACCAGAACCAATGACAGAAGGGCCTGGCTTCAATATACTGTGGGACTTCCCAATACACAGTAGCCAACCGTCTTGATATCGTGCTCAAAAACAGAACCGACAACACTTGCTAACTCATTGACATGAGTGTGCCTTCAGGTAAGAATGTGTCAGCGAAAGTATTTTTAAAACTGTCAAAATACAAAGATTTGGAAATTGAGATCGCAAACATGTGGCACATGAAGGTGAAAACTATTCCAGTTGTAGTAGGTGCATTGGGAGTGATCAAAAAAAGTAGTAGTAGTAGTAGTAGTGCCTCCGATCTTCAGTTTTTGCTTGCTTGTTTCAACTGCGTGAGATGGTTTGATGGACAGACGGATAAATAGATAGAGGAATGGATAAATGAATGGATAGATGGAGGGGTGGGTAAAATGATGAGTGGATAGATGTATGGAAGGAAGAATGGGAGAATGGATATACAGATGGACGGTTGGATTAATGTAATTATGGATGTTAAGATAAATGAATAAATGGATAGATAAATAGAAAAATTAATCTGAGAAAATACTGATGGACACATTACCAGAAATGCAAAAAGCCATAATTAATGAGGATGCATCGGTGTCAATGAAGTTCATTAGCGCAAATTGCAGGTCACTCAGTGTTGGTTGAATGCATGGGTATTCAACTGCACTTTATTCCACCCCACTCCACATTCACCTGCACGTCATTTTTTGCACTCCACATCTACCTGCATTTCATTCCAACACACTCCACACTCACTTGCACCTTATTCTACCCCACTCCACATCTACCTGCACTTCATTCCTTTGCACTCCACATCCGCCTGCACCTCATTTCACCCCACTCCACATCCACCTGCACCTCATTCTTTTGCACTCCACCTTCACTTGCACCTCATTCCACCACACTCCACATCCACCTGCACCTCATTCTACCCCCCTCCACATCCACCTGCACCTCATTCTACCCCATTCTACATCCATCTGCACCTCATTGCAACTTACTAAACATTCATCTGCACCTCATTCCACCACACTCCACATACACCTGCACCTCATTCCACCCCATTCCACATCCATCTGCACCTCATTGCAACTTACTACACATTCATCTGCACCTCATTCCACCATACTTCACATCCACCTGCATCTCATTCCACTCCATTCCACATCCATCTGTACCTCATTCCACCCCATTCCACATCAACCTGCACCTCATTCCACCCCATTCTACATCCATCTGCACCTCATTGCAACATACTACACATTCACCTGCATCTCATTCTACCCCATTCCACATCCGCCTGCACCTCATTGCAACATACTACACATTCATCTGCACCTCATTCCACCACACTCCACATCCACCTGCATCTCATTCCACCACATTCCACATCCACCTGCACCTCATTCCACCTCATTCCACATCCACCGGCACCTCATTCCACCCCATTCTACATCCATCTGCACCTCATTGCAACATACTACACATTCACCTGCATCTCATTCCACCCCATTCCACATCCATCTGCACCTCATTGCAACTTACTACACATTCATCTGCACTTCATTCCACCACACTTCACATCCACCTGCATCTCATTCCACTCCATTCCACATCCACCTGCACCTCATTCCACCCCATTCCACATCCATCTGCACCTCATTCCACCCCATTCCACATCCATCTGCACTTCATTGCAACATACTGCACATTTATCTGCACCTCATTCCACCACACTCCACATCCACCTGCATCTCATTCCACCACATTCCACCTCCACCTGCACCTCATTCCACATCCACCTGCACCTCATTCCACCCCATTCCACATCCATCTGCACTTCATTGCAACATACTGCACATTTATCTGCACCTCATTCCACCACACTCCACATCCACCTGCATCTCATTCCACCACATTCCACCTCCACCTGCACCTCATTCCACATCCACCTGCACCTCATTCCACCCCATTCTACATCCATCTGCACCTCATTGCAACATACTACACATTCACCTGCATCTCATTCCACCCCATTCCACATCCATCTGCACCTCATTGCAACATACTACACATTCATCTGCACCTCATTCCACCACACTCCACATCCACCTGCATCTCATTCCACCCCATTCCACATCCACCTGCACCTCATTCCACCCCATTCCACATCCATCTGCACCTCATTCCACCCCATTCCACATCCATCTGCACTTCATTGCAACATACTGCACATTTATCTGCACCTCATTCCACCACACTCCACATCCACCTGCATCTCATTCCACCACATTCCACCTCCACCTGCACCTCATTCCACATCCACCTGCACCTCATTCCACCCCATTCTACATCCATCTGCACCTCATTGCAACATACTACACATTCACCTGCATCTCATTCCACCCCATTCCACATCCATCTGCACCTCATTGCAACATACTACACATTCATCTGCACCTCATTCCACCACACTCCACATCCACCTGCATCTCATTCCACCCCATTCCACATCCACCTGCACCTTATTGCAACATACTACATATCCATCTGCACCTTATTCCACCACACTCCATACGCACCTGCACCTCATTTCATCCCACTCCACATCTACCTGAATTATTTTTTGATAAAATGTAATATTAAAATTTTCCAATTTAAAAATTTTCTCTACTCCCACTCCACCATTATCATCTCTTCATTTTTTTTTATTCTTTTTTTCCATTTTTTGAACCTACATTTCAGCAGTTGTTGAATGTGAGAGCCGATACAATAAATTTTTCGATTAACATCCATGGTGGTCGCTAAAATCATCTCCAAGTGGTCCAGCAGTTCCAAAGCAGTCACCTGGTCAATATATTTTTTTAGAACTAAGATTTTTGAGCACATTTGAAAATTTGTTTTTGTCAATTATTCAACACTAAAAATGTTGACAACTGAGTGAAGCCATTTGTGAGACACCTGTTCCGTATCCATGGAAACGTCACACGTTGTCATGCTGACCATCACATAACTCTTGAAACTGTTTGATAGTAAAGGGAAATTTTCGGAGTTGAAATTTGTGTTTGTGATGATGGCTAGTAACGAAGCTTCTTTGAAGATGTTTCCAGAAAAGAACATGCATGTAGAGAGCACCCTGGCAGAACTGAACCACCAGGCAAAAAATGGGGTGGAAGTGAAAGTGGTGAAGCGGAAGTCTTCACTCAGAAGATTGTCGATTCAGACCGAAGGAAGTCGTATCTCGAGAAGACAGTCCACCTCTTTCAGTCAGTTTCGTTCCAGATTATTTCACATTTTAACCTCAAACAGTAGGCTTTTGAAAAGCAAAATATTCAAGAAGTCAGATACTTCAATAGTCCGGAAAAAAATTCATGACTGATTTATAAATTTTTTCTTCAGCGACAAGAGCATCGAAGCAATTGAGGTTGCAAGCCTCAATTCTACAAGATTATGGCATACAAAACTAACAAAAAATGCCAAAGCTAAAGAGTTTTGAAGAGTAAGATACCAAATACTTTGAATGGATGAGACTGTCTCATGAGGCAGCATCACGTGGAACTCGAACTTAGAAGTGAAGTGAAAAATTCAGAGTAAAACACAAACAATGATGAAAATGAACTGAAGCTAAAAGTGAACCTATTAGAGGAGAGTGCTTATTGGTGAATTACTGACAACTGAGTCAAAAAGGTTTTATGATAAATTCTGGAAAGCTATTTCAAAGTGAGATCATCAAATCGAGGTCAGCGAAGCAGCTGAGAGGCAAGAAAATGTTTAATATGCAAAACCAGTAATGCACTACCATCAATATTTTTGATTTTAAAATTCTTTAAGATCCCGGTTCCTTCAAAATTCTGACAATTTTAGAACTTCAGAGTACTCAGCTTTTCAAAAGTCTACTGTATCCATTTAGTTCTCAAATTCAAAAATGTTCATGAGCAGTTAAGAGTTAAAAATCTCCCACATCATTATGCACAATATTATAACACCACACCCTTCTCATCCCTTCTTCTCCACATTACTCCACATCTCTTCCCTCCTCTTCCACACCACTCCACATCTCCTTTTCTCTTCCCCACACCACTCCACATCCAATCCCTGCTCCTTCACACAACTCCACCTCTTTACCCCCCTTCTCCACACCACTCCACATCTCATCCCCCCTTCTCCACACCACTTCAAATTCTCTCCCCCCTCCTCCGCACCACTCCACATCTTTTCTCTCCTTCTCCATACTACTCCACATCACATCTCATCCCACCACATTATCCCACTTTTGCAGGACGGCCAAGTCTCTTATACAGCCATCGTACGGACTTATCTCACCATTCAAAGTATCATAGTTGAATTTTTTTCTTCATTTCAAAATTCAGCCAATTATTAGGCATTTCAAGCTTTTGGTCTTTTAATTGCAACATTTGTTAGCATTGGATCACTTATCGGCAGCGAAGTGCCCAGCCTTTCAAAGACTTGACGATTGACAGACCACTTCATCTGTGTAGCTCCAGCTTTTTCGAAAAACTTCTGAATAGGTCTCTGCAATAAAATAAGAAGTTTTCAGACGCATGTGGTGTCTCATGCCATCAACTTGTGCAATCAATAGTTGGCAGTCGTGTTGTCTTGCTAAGATCAGTTTGTGCATCCGTAAAATAAGATGAGCAGATGTGCTTTATTTTTCCAACAAATGGACCATCATTGAAACCTTTGATTTCAATCAAAACTTCAATTAATTTTGGGAAAGTGAATTGAATCAATTGAATATTATTAGGTACCCCTTTTTATGAATCGTCTGTCATTAATTTGTTTATAAAGAGCTTCAAAACAAGCTCTCAAATATGAAAAAAAGGTTCATCAGACTAAACAACAAGCACTAGAATCCTGCATCGATAAACTGGTCAGTAGATTTGGAGCATTTAGAACTTCAAACGAAAAACTTCCCGTGTCTTTCAAGAGGTTTGTATCCAGTTTGTGGTTACTACAGATCGAAACAGCATCACACCAGTGAGGTCATCCTATCAGTGAGGTCATCACATTAGTGAGGTCATCACATTAGTGAAGTCATCACATCAATGGGGTCATCCCATTAGTGAGGTCATCACATCAGTGAGGTCATCACATTAGTGAGGTCATCACATCAGTGAGGTCATCACATTATAATGTCATCCTATCAGTGAGGTCATCACATTAGTGAGGTCATCACACCAGTGAGATCATCACACCAGTGAGGTCATCTTATCAGTGAGGTCATCAAATTAGTGAAGTCATCACATCAATGGGGTCATCCCATTAGTGAGGTCATCACTTTAGTGAAGTCATCACATCAGTAGGGTCATCCCATTAGTGAGGTCATCTTAAGAGTGATGCCATCGCATTAGTGAAGTCATCTTATCAGTGAGATCATCACATTAGTGTGGTCATCACATTAGTGATGTCATCGCATTAGTGAGGTCATCTTATCAGTGAGGTCATCACATTAGTGTGGTTATGCTTTCAGTGAGGTCATCTTAAGAGTAATGTCATGGCATTAAAATGTCATCCTATCAGTGAGGTTATCACATCAGTAGGGTCATCACAATAGTGAGGTCATCACACCAGTGAGGTCATCTTATCAGTGAGGTCATCACATTAGTGAAGTCATCACATCAGTAGGGTCATCACATTATAATGTCATCCTATCAGTGAGGTCATCCCATTAGTGAGGTCATCTTAAGAGTGATGTCATTAGAATGTCATCCTATCAGTGAGGTCATCACATTAGTGTGGTTATGCTTTCAGTGGGGTTATCTTAAGAGTAATGTCATGGCATTAAAATGTCATCCTATCAGTGAGGTCATCCTTTCAGTATGCTCATCACATCAGTGAGGTTATCACATCAGTGAGGTCGTCACATCAGTGAGGTTATCACATCAGTGAGGTTATCACATCAGTGAGGTTATCACATCAGTGAGATCGTCACATCAGTGAGGTCATCACATTGGTGAAGTCATCACATCAGTGATGTCATCACACCAGTGAGGTCAGCACAAGGGCAAACTCACATTAAAAACAACGATGAGCATGAGAGGCTTGGTACAGTTGCAACATCTTTGTTTTGTTTTCATCAAGGTACCTGCCTGTCATTATGTCCACTCGATGCAGTTGTGGCTGAACATTTCGCGCTTGCTCATTGATGATAAAGTTGAATTGACCTATTTTTGCTTTCTTTTTTCCGAAAAACCTTTTTTTGTTATGGCTGACTGGAAACTGCCAGACTTAATGACTATAAAGTTTGAATTTTTAAGCATTTCTTTTTTTTGTTCACAGAACCAAGGTTGAGAACACATACCAACTTCAACCCACCAGAACGCCCGATGTCTTCAAGATAGAGAAGGTTTGTTTTGTAATTGTGTGAGGTTCATGGTCACAATGAGCAGACTGCCAAACACCTACACTTTATGGCGTGTGTATTTGTTCAGCAGGTAATTTTGGTGCACCAATGTCCACCCCGATATAAAGAGCTTTTCAATGAACTTCCAACAACTCTGGTAGTTATGGAGGTGTTTGTTGGTGCATTTGTGGTAGCATGCTTCAGTGCCGCAAAGCTTGGCTAGCTTCCACGTGGTCAAACCTTTATCGTCAAGAAGGTCTCATAGACTTTCAACATTTCATGTTGAACTTTAAACATCCTCTCCATTGTGAACACCAACTTGAATGCCTATATGAGCCTTGGTAGGTGTCCGTTACGAAGAAATCCACTAGACACAAACACATCATTTTATGACAAGCAATTTTTGTGTAAGTTCTGCTGGCGAAAAACTATGTTGTTCCACAAATTTCTTAAAACTTGCACTATTTACAATTTGTTCATTCTCATGCTCGACTTTTGCGGCTGTCTTGTATTATTGCAGTGGCCTGTTAAGCTCTGTTTTTTGGTTATAAATTATTTTAGTTATTTTTATTCACCATTTTTTCATCTCATGACATCACCCATCACCACACTACATCTCACCAGTTCACGTTTCACCACACCACATCCCACCACACATCACCACTTCATCTCCCACCACATCACCTCACATCCCACCACACATCACCATTTCACATCCCACCACACATCACCACCTCACATCCCAACACACATCACCACCACATCCCACCACACATCACCACTTCACATCCCACCACACATCACCACCTCACATCCCACCACACACCCTCTTCACGCCCACGCAGACTCTAAAAGAACTTTTGCAAAAAAGTTTCTTCAAGGACACATCTTATATGAATTTTCCTGCCTGCACTAATCGACTTTTCAACAAACAACACAGCAATGGTGTCTTGGAATGGACAAAGAGGTCGGCATTCTTTCATATGAGAGTCAAAGTGCTTTGCAGCCTATTTCATTTTTTCTAACGCTTACACTTGCAGTAACATTTTTTATCGACTTCTCTTATATTTCCCATGAAAGGCTAACAGAAGAGGTCAAATCACGGATGAAAGAGTTCTATTGTCCCAGATACAAAATCGTCTGCTTCGTTTTGATTGGTCAGAATCTAGGTCAATCTATCAAGTATGTTTTGATGCAAGATTATGAATCCATTATTGTGTTTTTAAATGATATGAATTGTGATGAGACTTCAACTTCTTTGAGCATCAACATCATAAAAATTTGTTTCATATGAAAGAAATATTAATAGTTAAGATGGAAGTAGTATCAATAGCCTAGTATCACTGCTGACAACCCTATTTGCTGGCACATGTGGGAAAATCTATACTTTTTATATTTAACTCAAATTTCTGCCGCATGGCGCCCTTATGTTTCATTTTGCATTCAAACATTTGTCAATATGGTCAGGCTGGTGAGCAGGTGTTTGTTGGATGCCGCAGTAGATACGCATGTCAGTGCAAGTGTTCTGGTCAATGACCTCGTGGTTTCTGCTGTTGTTTTCTTCATGTATTGCCACTGATGTTGCATTTGAACTTCATATAACTCTTCAAATTATGAGAAATTTAAAAAAAGTGCTAAGATGAATCTTTTTAATGCTTCAAATGTTGAAATTTAAGACAACTAATTTGCAATTCTCAATGATTCATGATAAATTTGAACTTATCGAAAAGTAAAGTTTTTGAAAACAATAAATGTATTTAAAATCACTCTCATATTGAATGTTGCAAAAATCAAATACTTTCCAAACATGCATGCAACAAATCACAATTCAATCATTTTTAATGTTTAAAACGTTCATAAGAAAATTCAATCAGTTGGCACAGTAAGTTAGACCATCACTCCCAATACTTTTTTCCAACCATACCACCCCAGTATGCTTCTTCAAGAAGCTTCCAGTGGTTGTGTGCACTAGGAACTGCTATTTGAGGCACTCTTACCAGCTCATTCACCGTTGGTCTGTAGTTGCTGTGTGGCGAGCATTGTACATGTCAAGAAACAAACCGTGCAAACTGAAACATCAAAAAATTTTGTCAGCAAAGACTCACTTATCCAGCCATTTGTTAAGAATATCTTTTTGTTTTTGAAAGAAGTTGAAGTTGTCTTGCACTTGCAGTCGGTTGAGAGTCAGACGGTTTGTCTGGTAAGGAGTGGCCGACGAAGAGTTCTGTCGTCTTTGGAAGAAATCTTCAAACTTCAAATGGTTAAAATGTTTCAATATTTTGTATGAATATGAATGAAAACGAATCAAGCTTTGAACGCAAAATCTTTTTTTATTGTGCCCACCCTGTCCACTTGTTGTTTTGTGTACCACTTGGCAGTGATAGCGTCAACCACCCCGAACTTGTCAAAGCTGTATGTTGGAGCATAATGCAAGTTAATATGCATTTTAAAATAAATGTGACAAAAGTATCAAATGTATGCACAAGTTTTAAAATGAATAGAGTTGATGTTGAAACCCTCTATAAAAATGCCAATATTCATTGGTTGCAACAAAAGTTTCGTTCTTTGTGAGCTGAAGTGGAAGTCTCTGAAGAAATTTTCAGTTGTTGATGGAGACAGTAAAAATTAATGAACTTGGAAACCAATCAATGCAAAGTTAAAACTCTTGCCGAAAGACGCAAGGAATGATGGGTTTTGAATCTTGTGGAACTAAAAAATCGATATGGACATAGGTCTAAAAGATCTGATATGGCTACAACATGCAGTTAAGAAAGAATAATTGAGAAATAAATGAATCATGCCATTATTTTATCATCTCCACAACACAACTTTGATAATGAAAAACTATGAAGTTAGCCATTTTCACCAAAACAACATTCCAGCACTAAACGACACCACCCAGCAAGAAAATGCCATGCTGTGATAAAAGAATGGTTGATTGAAAATTTTGAATAAGATGTCAAAAGTCATTTCTTAAGTTTTGAAACAAATCTGACACCAGTCGAAGAGCCCAGAGTAGCTGTACTCAAAAGCAAACTATGAACAACTACAAAAACATCAAACTAAACACAATTTGAGCACAAACGTGGTAGGTTTCTGCCAGTTCTGATCGATGTAGGTGAAGAGTCTTTCTTCTCCGTAGGGAGTGGCTGCCAGATAGAGAGCCACTTGATGGTAGTCTTTGTTTCTAAATGTCTTGCCACTCAGCAAGTCCTGGAAAATACTGCACCGCATCGAGGGGGTTGAGGAATTCAAATTGTTTCAATAAAAATTTGATTCTTATACAAACTGTTCACTGAATAGTTAGCACCTTTCAAGGTTTAACTCGTTCTTGGAGCAGGTCATGGCAAAAGCATATGACTGCCTTTCTTCCTTCACCTGTAGTGTTGTGCAGACTTATGAAGCTTTTGGAAATGTCGGTCTGAATATTTTATAATGCAAGATAAGCTGCCATCTCAACTAGAAATAATTTTCTGATATGTGTACTTGCGAGTGAAAATTTTTAAATATTTTTTGAGATATGGTCAGCTTTATTTTATGGATTCAAGTTTTGAGCTGACATGTGAATTTTTTCTTTTGATGTACTGCTCCTTGATGAGTTCCCAGTCTTGTTGACTTCCTTTGAAGACACCATTGCAAAACACAGTGGGAGAAATGTTGGCGTCAACACTGGCAGATGGTAAAAAAGGATATAAAGCATTTAAATGAAGAGTTTAAATAGTCTCAGAGCCAATATTTCAATGCTCGAAGTTTAAAAAGAAACAAACTTACGAATTGACATTGGGCTTCTTAATGTACTTCTTGAATTTCTCATCAGCGTGGCGATGGCAATCTACACTCCCAAATGCACAAGCCGATGTGAACACGTCGATACGCAAAAAGCTGATAAAATAATCATTCTATGAGCCACCATCTTGTTAATATTATTTTTACCTTTTTGAGATCTCTTCGTTTTCTGGGAACTCAAAACCAATTTCTTTCAGAACTACGTCCAGTTTTTGTCGCAAATAAGACTGATAATTGATATGTTGCATCATTGATTAAATATGCATTGAGAAATGGAAATGCACCAGTAATTTGTTGTGGAAAGTTTCCTTTCTGAAAAACCCTTCAATCGCATGTATATGCTTCAAGGTGGCCTGCAGTGCACAAATATCAATGAAGACAGTGAAACTTTCCAAAAGGTCACAAACCTGCCAAGAGTTGTGACTAAGGTCCTGTTGCAGACTCACCGTAAAGTCCATGGCACTGCTTATGGACACCTTCAAAACTCTGTCAATTGAAGCTTTATCAAAGATTTTTATGAATTGCTGTTTCAACTATTTTCACCTCGAGAAATCAAAATAGTCGTCGAGTAATTGGCTTCTCGTTTCGGCAGGAATTTTCTGGAAGTTTGAATTGTATGATAAAATAAAAAAATTGCTTGAACAATTAAAATTTAGGACCTTGAAATCTTGTTTGATTTGAGCAGCCAATGCTTGCGTGTTTGCAGGGTCATAAAGGGCTCTGTAGTAGAAGCTCTGGAGGGGGTTGAGAATGTACCAACGAGTGTTTGTTGGCAAAACCACCAAGTGATCTGCCAAATCAAAGTAAACATTCAAACCGCTTGAGAGACGAAAGTTGAATGAACTAACCAATTTTTTTTTTAGGAAACCAGTCAGAAGCAGGGCCTGCCCATTGGTCCAGAGCACTCTTGTCTGTCACCAGGTTGAGTGGTAGCTCCCATTTGTAACTGTACACCAGTTTCATGCATTTATATATTGCCATTTAGTTTCATTGGGAAAATAATATGAATTAATAGAGTCAAGAAAATCGATAACAATAATTAAATAGAATTTTAAATTTTTACGTTAGTCGTGAATATAAGATAAATAATGCACACAACCTGCTCTCAACGGGAGGAATGCATTGCTTTGAAGGGTTAAGATAAACTTCTTGTTTGAGTTTCAGTGTTTGTGGCTCTTTCCTGCTGATGCTCAACACAGGGTATCCTTTGACGTTGAGGAAAGTGTCCAAGATGTGGTTGAAGTCGAGAGGAGTCCCTGAAGCTGATGTGATGTTCCTCTTACGAGCCACCTGGAAGGTGAGCAGTTGGTGATGGGCTTCAAAGTTGTGTATTATATTGTCACCTCGTTCAAAACGCCCAACAAGCCCTTGGTGTCGGAGTTGCTGTACTGGTATCTTTTCAAATAGACCTGTGGTGTTGTGTGAGCTCAAAATAGTCACTGTTAATTGTTGACTTTTACCATTTTTTTCTACTAGTAAAAAATAAAATAATTCTTTCATAATATTATTGAAAAAAATTAACAAACACTGAAAGCTTCTTCAGCGACATGCCTGCCCAAGACCCCATGAAGCATCCTCACCAGTGCTCCTCCCTGCATCGTCACTATGCTTATGTGGAGTCTGACTCGAAAGATTAAGACAAACTTTGTTGTAGGCACCCGATGTAAAGGCTGATTCCGATTGTTGAGGGCTGTCGATGGCTTTTCTGACAGTGTGTGTGGTGGAGAGTTTTTGATCTGCCATCAAGAGTGCCTGTATTCCTCTTCTGTTGTCGGAAACTTGAGTGGATCTCTGTGAATGCATCTCATTCAAACAAAAAGATTGAATGCCAATTGTTTTTCGGTCATATTTATGATTTTTTGTCCCATGTTCTTAAGTAGTTATATAAAATACGAGATTGTGTTTTTAACAAAAAACATCAATTAAAAGGAATTTTTTAAATACATTTATTTAGAATTAAAAGCTATAATTGCTATAATACAAGATTGTGTTTGCATCTCACCCAGTTCCATCCTAGGTCTTCAGTGGGCAGGTAGTTGTAGAAGGTAGCAAACCCCTCTTGCACCCACAAGTCATTCCACCATTTGCATGTCACTAGATTTCCATACCACTGTTCACAAGGGTGTCAAGCAGTACAAGTTGAAATAAGGGTGAAGGATGGAAGAGATAGAATGAAAGAATGAAAGATTTGAGGAATGGTTCATGATAGAATAAAATATAGAAAAAATATGGGATATAGAGATGGGATGAAGGGATGGAATGGAGGATGGAGAAATAGAATGGGGGGATGGAGAGATGGAATGGAAAGCAGGCACCATGTGAGCAATCTCGTGGGAGACGATTGTCACTCCTTTGAACTTGCCATGTGCATTGGATGTTTCATTATTTATGCACAAAATCTCTTCACTGTACGTGATCAAGCCCCAGTTCTCCATGGCTCCTCCTTTGCTTGGCAAAGCCACGTGATCTGACAACACATTAGCAGGATTCATCATTTGATAAATATTGAAAAAATAATGAAGAACATTTGAATACACAAAGCCATCAAAACCACATCAGCGCCACAATCAACAGTGACGTCACAAATTTTGGACCCTGTCTGTTTTGAAAAATCCTAATCACTACTGCTTTGTCATTTGTCTTTCAGCTCCTTCGTTTGTGGAACTTTAGTCGCCATATATATTGAAACTCAATTTTGCTTATATTCTATTCGTCTGTTGTTGTGGTTGCCCTATTGTACAAGCACTGCAAACTTCAGGCTTGGTGCTGAAACCCCAACCCCACATCACTCCATAACTTAAGTTTAGACCCATTTTTTCTTCCTTGTATGGAAACAGGGTATGCTCATCAAACCACTTCTGGAGACGAGTGACAGCAAAGTCGCTCAGGTATTGAAGGTTTTGAAACTGGTCTTCTCTGGCGTACAAGCCAATTTGAATCTGCCCAATCATTTTAATCTGTCAGCTTTCATTGAGAAGTATTTTTCAATTTATAATTGCTCATGAAATGAAATAGAAGGTATTTGGATGTGTTACCAACCTTGGTGCCCGGAGGAGAAGGAGCTCTGAGGCGTTTAAACTCGCCTACCACAATGCAGACGAGGTAGGTGCTCATGAGGGGGGTGTCTTTGAAGCTTACCCTGGTCCACCCGTCCTCTCTGCCATCATCATTACGTCCCATTAAAAGGCAGTTTTCATCAAATGTTTTGAAAAATAAAAACTTTGAAAAGTAGCTCACAGTTTTTTGATGTTGCTGACATGAGTGTTCGAGAGAGCAACGTGCGAGTCGAGTTTTTTGTCGATGCTCACGCTGAAAACTGCCTTCATGTCGACTTCATCGAAACAAGGGAAACTCTTTCTTGCATCCACAGACTCCAGCTGTGTGGCTGCTATGTACCTAAAAAAGTGCCTCAAATGAAGATGCTTTTGAACTTTTAAAATAAATGTTGAGACTTGGTGCGTCCTTTGGAGTCAATGTAACTGTCCCAGTATAAGCCATCCTCTCCTGGTCTGCGCATCACCCCACTGAAGTCCACCTAGTTGTCGACAACTATGGTCATCTGATTCACTTTGAAATGATGAATATTGGAAAAGTCTGAACCGAGATGTAGTATTTCTTTCCTTCAATGAAATCCTCTGCCACTTCAAACGTAACAAAGTCTATGTCAGGACTGCAAATTATGATTAAGCGTCAAATCATGCAAGCACGTGGCTTGGCTACATAAATGTCTAATAAATATCAACCTCAATGCACATCCCCATATTTCATATATGATTTTTGTTGATTTCATTTCATGTTTATTCAAGTAAATTATACGCATATTTGTTTGCAAAACTCAAATTTCAGCAAGCTGCTGATGAGGCGGCCCTCCATTCGAAACGCATCTTAATGAGGTTGTTATAGCTTGCAACTTCATTCAAGCACTATAGCAGCCATGCAGTGTCTTTGAAACAGGTACTTGTATGTGATAGAAAGGAGGGCTGGAGAGACCATGACGTCATCAAGCACACCTAACTGCACTGTCGATGACTTCACCACCAGTCCTGCAAAGTTACGTCACTCATTCCTTATTTCCTCGACAAATCAAAAGATGCCATGAAACAATGAGAGAACCTTATTATGTGAAAAGGTACGGATATCAATAATAATAATAATAATAATAATAATAATAATAATAATAATAATAATAATAATAATAATAATAATAATAATAATAATAATAATAATAATAATAATAATAATAATAATAATAATAATAATAATAATAACACATGTAAATCTAACCGAAAGCGTTGAGATGGAGAAGGTTCGTGCTTTTGTGACATTCGAAATCGATGACGACACTTCCGTTGAAGAGGAAGGGGGGCTGGAGGGCGTGGATGTGGGGTCTCAAGGTGATGCTGTACTTGGAGGGAATCAAATCTCTCGGCAGTCTTCCTACTCTCTCCTTTTCTAGAAGTGGAACAAAGTGAAGTGTTTTTGGACCATGCTACTATAATTGCCTTAATCTTTGTCTTGCTCAAATCGTAAAAACCACACAAAAACATGGCTCACTGTTAACAAATAGACTGATGCTTCTTAATTGAGCTATGCGCAAAAAAAATTTTATATAGTAAGAATTTTAACTTGGGAGAGCTATTGAAAGTTTCTAATACCTTGGGAAAAGACACCACTCAGGTATGCCATAAGAAAAATAAAAATGAAACGTGCCATTTTTACTAATTTTGAATGGGAATGATATTTATACAAAAAATTTGACATTTGTATCAGTTAAGCGATATGTCTTGATAACTTATCTGGAGAAGAATGGATATCGAAGAATTTTAATAAAAACTGATTAGATATGAAGTATTTTTTAATTTAGTTTTATATATTCTTGATTTTGAACTAGGAAAATATTTGAAGTTTCTTCATTTTATGAAATTTATCAAATATTTCAAAACTTTGTATAAACTTTTTATTGAATCACTACACCCTAAATATTTTATCGTCCTAACATCTTGTAAATTCAAACATGAGACGCTATTTAAATTCTATTAAAGAATATTAGTTTGGGAATCAGCTAGAAAACGTTCAAAATGTCTCAAGATGCCAAGCCAGTTATAGCAGTTCTTGGAGGTATGTAATGAAAAGTACTAAAATTTCTCACAATCTTAAATATTTTAAAAATAATTAATTGTAGGATGTGGCTTTATAGGAAGACATGTGGTAGACCATTTGATTCGTGATAACATAGCTAAAAAAGTCTACATTTCTTCATCATTTATTGTTTCAGTAGATACCCACTTGAAATTCCATTAATTTTTTGAAAAATGCATTTTCAGGTGGTAGTGGTGGACAAGAGGATTCCTGCCATGGCATGGCTTTCAAATAAGCATAAGGTGGAAAAACTGATATTTATTATAATGTTAAAACTTGAATAATTGAAAATGAATGAAATGGATTGAGCAGGAATCATTTAGCAAGGTTTCCTTCATGCAGGCCAACCTCATCAAACCACGTTCACTTTTTTTGTTTTTTTAATCATTTAATATATTCATTAAAATTTACCATTATCTGGAAATTGTTAACTTGATAGAACAGAAAAAATCAAATTGCAGAGTCTATAGCAAATGTCTTTGACAAACATCCGGATATAAAGCACATCATCAACTGTGCTGCGGAAACGAGGCCTGGACTCAACTCAGAGGTGATTGCCATACATTATAATTTGTTATAAGTTTTCAAGATCAAATGTCAATCAAATCTTTTTTATAGCTCATTTTTTTCACCAGGGGTTGGGCTAACTCAGAAAACTAAATTTACTCATTAGTCCCTATCAAAATTACATTGTTTAATGGGTTATCATCATCATTGACTCACAATTCAACTGTACCAACGTTTTTATTATGATGATATCGCATTGTAACCATCCTACAAAGATGCCTCACCCTTATTGTTCCTATCCCCTATCCGTTTGCACATCTGAACCCAGCAAATGCATGCAGATGATTTAAACAAGAAGTTTGTCTAGGAAAGATTTGAAGTGCTAAGTAAAAAAGCTTCTTACATGAATGTTGGAGCTAACTCTTTCACATGCTACTGGAGTTCACATTCTCGAATGCTGCTGAGTCGGAAGGATTCTTTTCATTTTACTCAAGATACTACTAACATTCCAACACCTGCACAGGTCTATAAAGAAGGAGTGTATGACATCACACGAAACTGTGGTCTGGAGAGTGAGAGGAGGGGAGTGGAGAGTTTCGTTGAAGTCTCTGATGCTGCCCTCAAGTACCTGCAAGAGGTTTCTGTGTGTGTGTGTGTATGTGTGTTTTTGTTACTCCTGCTGTTTCGATTGTTGTTGTTTCTATTGTTTTGATTGTTGCTATTGTTGTTGTTCTTGTTGCTTTTTTTGTGCTTCTGAAATCACTTATAGCGCTACGTTTTTGTCCTGCATGATTCCAATGACAATCGCCAGTTTAAGGTTGAACTTTGTTGGGTTGTCAAGGCTTTTTACAGTCTAGCATCCAATTCTCTCAATTTTTTCTGTGGATAACAAAAACAACAATCAAAACAATAAAACAACAACAAATATAGCAACATCAATCAAAACAATAACAGCAATAAAAGCAGCAGCAACAACAATGATCCATCCCAGACTCCTTCACCACCTTGGTCCTATAGCCGTTAATACCTTATTACGAAATTGCAACCTATCCTGGTCGACAATGGAGATACCTCAAGCCTGGAGAGTAGCCGATGTACGCCCAGTAATCAAAGCAGGCAAAGACACCCAGTGTCTTGATAGCTATCGGCCAATCTCTCTCACCTCGACGATAGGGAAAGTTATGGAGAGGCTAGTAACCAACCGATTACGCTATTTTGCGGAATGTCATAGTCTTTTTACACCCTTTCAAGCTGGGTTCCGTACCGGCCGCAGTACAGAGGACCAGCTTCTCCGACTTTCTCAATCTATCAGTGATGGGTTCCAGCACGTACCAATGCAGCGTACGGTAATGGCTCTGATCGACTATTCTAGAGCATACAACAAGGTGTGGCGGGACGCGCTTCTTTTCAAAATGCAGCTAATGAGAGTCTCTACCAAGATGCTACGATGAGTCCAAGCTTGGCTTTCCAACAGACTCACATGGGTGACGTTTGACGGAGAAAAAAGCAAAACGGTCATTTTGAAGCAAGGTGTCTCACAGGGATCAGTTTTATCGCCACTTCTGTTCCTCTTTTATATTAATGACCTACCCAACGGCATCGCTCAATCCAACGTGAGCCTTTGTGCAGACGATGTAGACCACAACCCCTACTACACTAACTCGCTTTCACTCATCGCTCAACATTAACAGCAGCAGCAACAACAACAATAGCAACAATCAAAACAACAGCACCAAAAACAATCGAAACAATAGCAACAAAAATTCGAAAAACAAAGAGCAACAACAACTACAATAATAGCAACAACAATCAAAACAATAGCAACAAATGCAAAAGTTCTGACAACCTCTTATCCTGCACGTTACCGAGATGCAACGGAATAGCCGCCAGTAAAGCAGGTCTGGCAAACCACGTGAGACGGAAGCACCAGACACAAGCAAGCATAAAGTGTCAATACTGTGGGCTGAAACCACAAGACATTTTTAACTACAAGGAAAAATGTTCATCTCTCAATCCCTTCATCTACCTCATGGTGGATGAACGCAAGAACAGTGTGTGCGTGTTGTCGCATGTGTTTGCTGGTGTGTAAATGTGCATCAAAATGAATTAGCTTGAAAGGAAATCGATTATTCAAATGAACCACCTTTGATGATTGGTTTTATACCAGATATGTCTGTTCGTAAAATCTAGAGACAAATTAAAAGTTTATTTGACTCATTAATGAATTGTTGGGAGTCGTTTGCTCTGAACCATGTTGCTGCTTGTAAAAGTACTCCTATGTGGATATCTTTGTGCTGCAAAATTACATGAACCTCAACACGGGCACCTTGAGAATCTCATGGCCTTCTTCTAAAAACATATGCATCAGATTGAAAATCTTGCTCCTTAAGCCTACCATGCTGCAGCTGCAGACAGTTTTTCCACAAATTTATTTGAAGGTGGTTTGGCTATATATTGCGGAATGCAAAGGACAGTTTGACACTGAAAGTGTAAAATATGAACCTCAAGGGGTGTAAACCAGTTGGTAGACCAAAGAAGACCTGGAAAAAATGCGTGGAAGATTTGGAAATACTGGGGTTAGAAGAGAGCCAGGCTTTCGAAAGATTTATGGAAACTTAAAATTTCGTCAAATCCCTTTTGAAAAGGGAAAAATGAGGTAAAATGATGATGATGAAGTCACCCATATTTCTCACTTCAGAACCTCAAGCAAATCACCCTCTGACATTCTTGTCTTTTCCATCCTTATGACTCCATTTCAGTTGTGGTTTTGTGTTGAATCTGCTGGTTTTTGTCAATCTCTTCAATAATTTCTTTCATTCATCACATACACGTGATCTTGAGAAAAGTGCGTGAGAGTTTTATGCAGGTCTCATAAGGATAGGAAAGCCCGTCATAATGGATGCACTTGAAACTAGCATTTTTGTCACACGACCACAGTGATTTAATTCCTTTGAGGAATCTGCAGTTGTTTTGTAAGCTTTCTGATCTGTTTTGCAGCTTGAAACATCTCAGATAACTAAAGTTATCAACAATGTGTCACCTACTGAGCTTATTGTAGTGTCATATCAAAATGTGTTAGCATGCACTGATTCCTAACTACCTTCTCCCAGGAATCATCCCCACAGAATCTCTGCATCCAGGTTACTGCTTTATTTGTATATCCATCACTATTTGAATCATTAAATTATTATTCATTAATAATCATATTAACTTATAATAATTTACATATCTCGGTATTGTGTTGACAGCAGTTAGTCTAGATTTATGATACTATTATAGCGTAAGTTGTAAAATAAGCCATTTATTTGGATCCAATTTCTATATACTGTCAGTCTGAGCTAATAATCGACTTAAATTTATTGAACTCGAGACTTGTTTATACTAGTGGGTGTAATTTAAAACTGCTTCTTTGTTATAACCAAAACCAATAATTTAGGCAGACTGTAGTGAGTTATTTGACAATGATATCGTATTTATATCAAAAAGTGGTTTTGTGTAATGGTGCATTTTTGAGGGGATTATTGAATGAACAGAGACAGGTGGAGAAGATGAGAGGGGAGGGGGTGGTGCAGACACTGACTGGAGTGAGGGTGGTGATTGCTCGAGTTGCCATGGTTTATGGCGAGGGAGATGTCTATGGACTTGGTATATTTTTTGTTTATATAATACTCAATTAATTATTGGAAAATATAATCTAAATACTCAAGCTCTCCACAATCCAAACGACCTCTTTACAGCTCCTTACCTGATCTTCGCAGGTCTCTGCAAGTTCAACAAGCAGCCTATGCAAGTAATTAAAATTTTGTTGTCCTTGTTAAACCATTTAGGATGTTCTTGGTGAACACTTGCATCAGGAAATTTGTTGAGAGAACATCATTTTTTTTGCAGGCATTCCTCTGCAGAGGTTTGAGCACATCAGTGTAACAATCACTGTGGCTTTATTTGTGGGAAAATCATCTTAATAGGATGAATAGCTACGGGGCCAACAACTCAAAATTAAGAGACCTCCGAGATATGAAATTTGGAAGGAGAATTGATGGAAAACTAAACATTTTACTTATGGATAAAGTGACTAAAACAATAACACTTTCATCGACAGATTTCAAATGAGGAGATAGAGTTCCATAGAAAAAGAGTGAGGAATAATAAAGAGTTGATAGGAGGTAGAGGATCGTAGGCCAGCACGCTTAGGAGGTGAAATGAGGTTAGAGAGATATGAAAGTGAATTAGAGATTATCGAAGATTATATCAAGGATGCTCTTGTAAGCAATGGCACTTTGAAACTGACAGTCCCGTTTGTCTGCCCGCAGAAATGAAAGATCTTTCTTGAACTTTCAACACGCCAGTAAGAAAAAAGTTGATGAAAATGAGGAAAGCACTGCAACGGCAAGCTGCTTGGAACCAGCCTCCTAGGGGTGAGCCACTTCCAACGAAATATCTCTAGCATGTTTACTTTTGCAGAAAATGGAAGATTTGACAGACAATTTTATTACGCCCAGACATAGAGTCACATGGTGGTGGAATGATACTGTTGCTGCAGCCGTGAATGAAAAGCGCGCAGCTTGGAAATGTTGGCAAAATGATGATAGTAAAAATGAATATCTATGTTCTAAGAAAGCTGCCAAGAGAGCTGTATACGATGCTAGGAGAGTGGCTGAGCAGGTAAGGTTGAGTGAAGTTTTAAGAAGGGAAGACAATAGAACAGAAGTGTTCAAAATAGCAAAGCATATGTGTGCAGCTAACCGTGATGTCATTAGAGACAATGGTGTCAAAAATGACAAAGGGGACAGCTGTTACAGACCATGAAAAGCTACTTGCATGACAAGAATACTACGAATGTCTGTTGAACGAGGAGTTTGATTAGAATAAGGAGTCATTAGCAGTAATAGATCCCACTATTGGACTGCAGCCTAAGATAGAATTTGACACGGTGAAAAGAGTTTTTGGCAGAATGAAGTGTGGTAAAGCAGCTGGTAGTTCTGAGGTTGTTGCAGAAATGTTGCAAACTTCTGGTTAAGTGGGCACTGGCCGTATGACAGATCTTTTCAATGGTATCTTAGATGAATATAAAATATCTGAAGACGAACAATGATCATTAATGCTTTAAAAACAAGGGCGAGGTAACAGACAAAGAGCATTATAGAGGTTTGAAACTCTTGGAGCACTTGATGAAGGTCTTCGAAAAGGTTATTGAGGAAGAAATTAAAGGACAGGTAAGTATCGACTTAATGCAGTTCGGATTCATGCCAGGTAGAGGTACCATCGATGCTATTTTCATAGCTCGACAATTGCAAGAAAGGTATCTTGGCAATAAGAAAAAACTGTACTTTGACTTTGTTGACCAAGAAAAAGCCTTCGATAGAGTTCCAAAAAAAGTTGTTAGGTGGTCCTTGAGAAAGCTTGGGGTGATGGAGTGGTTAGTAAGGATGGTCATGGCTATGTACTCAGGTGGCAAGAGTAGAGTCAGAATAAATAATGTGCTGGGTAACAAGTTCAGTGTGAAGGTTGGTGTCCACCAAGGTTCTGTACCGAGTCCTTTACTCTTCATCACTGTTCTAGAAGCGCTATCCAGTGAATGCAGAAATAGGTCCGTGTGGGAATTGCTGTATGCTGATGACTTTGTGATTATCGCTTTAAGCCTGAAAGAGTTAGAGGACAGTTACTGTTCTTGGAAAAACAGTATTTAAAGCAAGGGTCTTAGAGTGAACATGAAAAAAACGAAGGTTATGGTCAGTGCTCTGAATCATGGTCCAAGTTTCCAGTCTAGAAAACACTCTTGTGGAGTGTGTTTTGAAGGTGTTGGCGTCAGCTCTATACTTTGCACTCTATGTAACCACTGGGTTCACAAATGCTGTACTGGCCTAAAAAACAAATTGGCTTCTGCCGTAAACTTCAAATGTAAGGCATGTTTAGATCCTCAAGTTAGTGATGATGATTATAAGGCCGTTGAACTTGATGGAAATAAATATGAAGTGGTTAACCAATTTTGTTATCTAGGGGATATGATTAGTGCTGGTGGTGGAGCTGAAGCTAATACTATTGCCCGTGTAAGGGCTGGTTGGAAGAGTTTTAGTTTACTGTTAGCCGGTCAGGTCATTTCACTTAAAACAAAAGGTCGTTTATATGCTGCTTGCGTCAGGAGTGTTATGGTTTATGGTAGTGAGACTTGGCCTCTTAAGGTGGAAGATATTACTAAAATATCCAGAGCTGATAAGATGATGATCAGGTGGATGTGCAATGTAAGCTTAAAGGATGGCAGATCATCTGATGAATTGAGGGACAGACTGCGAATTTCAGACATCACTGAGGGGCTACGCAAAAATAGACTGAGATGATTTGGCCATGTAATGAGGATGGATGCTGGTAACCCAGCAAGTGCTTGCAGATATGTCAAGGTAGAGGATAAGCGAGAACAGGGTAGACCAAAAAAAATGGTCCCAATTAGTAAGCAATGACCTTAGAAAAATGAAACTCAAACCTGAATTGACCCAAGACCGTGAAGTGTGGAGAAAAGTCATTATGAGACCCCGTCCAACCCATGCTAACATGGAAACGGACGCAATAAACCCACCATAGCTAGTTCATCTTTGGAAGAGCTAATCATAAGTGGAGACTGGAATGGCCATATAGGATCATACTCTACTGCTTTTGAGGATGTGCATGGTGGACAGGCTTTGGGAAAAAGAAACAATGAAGGTGAAAAACTGCTGGAATTTGCTGTTGCCAATGAGCTGGTTGTTGGTAACTCCTGGTTCAAGAAGAAATTTGAACATCTGGTTACATACCAGTCAGGAGAATGTAAAACCAAAATTGACTACATATTGTATAAGAGAAGTTTTAGAAAAATGGTCTCTAATGTGAAAGTCATTGTTGGGGAGGAGTGTGCAACACAGCATAGACTAGTGGTCGGTGACTTCAAGGTTTGCACTCATGCTCACCCCAAAAGAAGGTTTGTTCCTAGTACAAAAGTCTGGAAACTAAGAGACTTTGGAAATCAAGTTGAATTTTGTAATTTCTTCAATGCATTAATCCAAGGAAATGAATCTGGTAAAACTTTGGAAGTACCTGAAAAACAATTTGATTAATGCTACAAAACAGGTTTGTGGAGTCTCTGCAAAACATACCTGGAAGAGGCAGACTTGGTGGTGGAATGACAAGGTGCAGCAAGCTGTGTCCCACAAACGCAAATGTTTTAAAGTATGGAAAGCAGGAGGAGACAGAGATGCTTATCAGGCGGCTAAATGTGCATCCAACCTTGCTGTGCACATAGCCAAGTGATGCTGAAAAGATTACGTTCAAACAAATTAATCCCAGATCTGTTAAGATATATCGACTGGCTAAGCAAATGCGACGAGACAACCAGGACGTCATTGGGGATAAACCGGTGAAAAATAATAATAGCCAAATGTCTCTGGATGTTGATTCCAAAAAAGAAGCATGGAGAGAGCATCTCAATGTGGAGTTTTCATGGAACCCAGGTGGTTTGTCCGAAGTCTATCCCGTGGAAGGTCCCAGCGAACCTATCACTACAGCAATGGTTGGAAAGGCCATTAATAAGATGAGCCTTGGGAAAGCAGCGGGTCCTTAAGGTATTGTTGCTGAGATGCTCAAGGCCGCAGGTTCAAGTGGTGCTAGTATGATTCGAGATCTCATTGAAGATATCATCTTTGAGAACCGTATACCATCTCAGTGGCAGTCACATAGTCAGTGTATATAAGGGTAAAGGTGATGCTTTAAACAGGTCTAATTATAGGGGTTTGAAGTTAATTGATCAGGTTATGAAGGTTTTGGAGCGCGTAGTGGAAGTTTTTATCAGACAGAGGGTGGTGATTAATGATATGCAATGTGGTTTTATGCAAGGTCGGGGTACAACTGATGCCATATTTATCCTCCGTCAGTTACAGGAAAAGCATCTGGTTGCTGGTAGCATTCATTGATCTGGAGAAAGCCTTTGACAGAGTGCTACGAGAAGTGATTTGGTGGAGTATGCGTAAATTGAAAATTGATGAATGGCTTGTGAGAATTGTACAATCAATGTACAAAGAAGTGAGAAGTAGGGTGAGAGTTGGTAATGAATATAGCAACTCGTTTGATGTTCGGGTAGGTGTCTATCAAGGTTCTGTTCTTAGTCCATTACTTTTTGTTATTGTGCTGGAAGTTTTATCTATGGAGTTTCGTACAGGTTGCCCTTGGGAGATCTTGTATGCTGACGACTTAATGGTGTGCTCAGTCCATGGATGAACTATTAGTGAAGTTGAGAACATGGAGATCGGAGATGGAGAAAAAGGGGTTGAGGATGAATATGGGTAAGACAAAGCTAATGGTTATTGGTTCGAACCTTAAAGTGCTGAGAAAATCTGGGAAGTATCCTTGTGGTGTATGCCAAGCAGTTGTGGGTAGAAATGCTATTCAGTGTGGAGGCTGCAGGCAATGGGTATACATGAAATGCAGCGGCATAAAAGGCCCTCTAATTTCGGATCATTTTCCGATGCGCTCGTTGCCTTGGTACAGCATGGCCTGTTTATGGGAAATTAGTGAAGGAAGTGATGATTGGTGATGAAAAACTGGAAGTTATCCCAGAGTTCTGCTATCTTGGGGATATGTTATCTACAAGTGATGGATGTGAGCTTGCTTCAATAACACGTTGTAAGTGTGCCTGGGCTAAATTTCGCCAACTTCTTCCACTCCTTGCTAATCGTCATTTATCATTATTTACCAGAGGCCGTGTCTATTCAACCTGTGTCAGAAGAGCTATGTTACATGCTGCTGAAACATGGCCCGTAACAGTTTCCACATTGAACCGCCTTAGACGAAATGACCTTGCCATGATTCGCTGGATGTGCAACATCAGAACGAATGATAACGTTTGCTCTCACTCACTCCTTTCAAAACTTGGCATTCGGGATGTTGAGGTAGTTTTTCGTACAAGCAAGATGAGGTGGTTTGGACATGTAGAGCGTAGCGTGGGTTGGATCTCTCAGTTGCGAAAGTTGGATTTAGATACTTGCAAGAAGCCTGGTAGGCCCATAAAGACTTGGAATGAGCTCATATTGAATGATAAAAGAAAACTAGACATGGTTTGGGTGGATCCACTCGATCGCTCTGAATGGAAAGGCCGACTTCGAGATAGAACTTTCAAAAAGTCCAACTCTTGGTAAAGAAAAACGGGCTATAAAACGGATTTGATTGATTGATTGACTTCGGATCGTGAGGTTGTGTGGAGTTTAAAAAGGCCGGAAAAGTGAAGGCTCAACAGTTTTTAGCATCAATAAAAACCTCAAATTACACTTTAAATTAAGAGTTTGTGTTGTGGGCGCCTCATTTCACTTGATTTAAGGAACCAATCATATAGCTTAGCTAATGGGCGTTAGACTAATTATCAAAGATTATCAAGTTCGATTCCGTGTCAAGCCAATAATTAGCACCTGTACCACAGTGTGTTCCAGCTTTACCCCATAAAGGTAGGCACGATGAAAAAATCTTCATTTTAGACAGGTTTGCAAATATGCAATCGGCGTTGAGAGAGAATTTATGTGGAAGAGCTAGGTGAAAATAAATTTTCAAAATGCGAGATGAAAGGAATGCAGGACAATGTTGAAATGCACGCAGATGTTGTGGGAGAGGGATCAGCCACAAAGCACAGTACACGTGTCTGATGTCAGTCGAGCCCTCGTCCTCCTTTGCCTCAACCCCTGCCCCCTCACTGTAGTCTACCTGGTGGACCAGAACAACACCAGTATGTTGTGGTGTTCTTCAAATTCATTGTGTCTTTAATCTGTCAAGTCTTAAGATTTTTATTTTTTGGTATAAAATGTGTATTCACGTTAGTAAAATGATCATCGTTTATCGCCCCATTTTGTTACGAGCTCAGATGTCAGCTTGTACTTCTTCTACAGCCCAGGGAGTGCTGGCAGACCATCTCAGCGACATCTTCCGCATCAAGTGCTCCTTTCTAGGCCACATCACCACCACTCTCGCTAAGGTTGCACTCATTCCAGCCACTCTTCACACACGCATCATTTAGCCACTCAAAATAAGCAAAAACCACTGATGACGTCAGAGTCACGTGGATGAAGTGATGGAGAGGGTGTCAGAAGAACATCTGCCTACCTGGCTGCAAGCATGTCGCCTCGATCACGTCTGCAACACCCCTCTATATCCAGTCTTTATACCGGTGTGTGTTTGTGTGTGTGTGTTTGTTTGTGTGTGTGTGTGTGTGTGTGTGTGTGTGTGTGTGTGTGTGTGTGTGTGTGTGTGTGTGTGTGTGTGTGTGTGTGAATGTGCACAAAAATCACAGGAGCATTTGAACAAGACAGGTCACATAGAGACATCAAACTTCCTCGACTTCAAGTACCAGCATGCCCAACTCACAGCACAACACCTCTCACACCTCCTCCAATACTACATCAACCTCAAACTTTTCCCCCAGTCTCTCCTCACCTCGCAGCCATCAGCTTGAGTGATTGTGGTGGCGATGGTGATGCTTCTGAGCATCAAACTTTGTTTCATTTTAGATTTTGAGTGCATCCCACTTTAACGACTTTCGTTCAATAACTACCTGCAATCTTCATTTCTGCAACATTCCCTCAATCAAGAAATTTTGTCATTTTTAGTTTTAAGGTGCATTTATTTGTTGATATTATTCCAATCAAAGTTTTTAAAACGTTTGTTATTTAGAAATACTTTTTTTTTCAAAACTGAGTCTTACATTCGAATTAGATTAGCGACTTTGATATTTGAAACATATTTCATGGTGTTTGGTTGCAGGGGGAGAAAGGGTCAACTTCTGCCTCTGAAGCCACAGAAGCTGGAGCACCTGTCGACCACGGTGGGTTTGCACCCTTCACAAACGTCCCTTTTCAACCAGCCGTCGTAACGACTCTTCGACTTTTTCAGATCGTCAAACTTCTTTTTCTGCACACCGGTAAAGGCCTTTTGATCGGTCAAGCGGTCAACGGCTCCTATGGTCACGTCGGGCTGTTGAATCCATTTTGGTTTTTAAAAGTATTTGGTTATAGTAAAAAAATAAAAACAAGAATTAATGATCGCAAAAGTAGCATACAAGGGTGCAATGGAGGGTGGGCTTGGCAATAGACAACTTGTATTTGAGGTGGCCAAGCGCCTCAGATGCAGGTATCCAGGTGTCGTCTACGTACTTGGTAACCAGTTCATCAATCAAGTGCAACATTTCCTTGAAGTCGATGCAACTGTGAGGAAATAGTTGTTTGAAATATGAGAATAAAAAATTTTTTTACAAACTTTGTGTTCCTCCTCTTCACTTTGAAGAAGGACACGTCAATATGCGCAGCATCCATGTACTTGCCTATCACCTGCCATCATCATTGTCGTCAATACAAAATGCATCATCATTTAATTGGCCCTCACTTTGGCGTCCTTGCACCACTTGAACACCTCCCGACATCGGATCTGATTTTTCTTGGTGCAGAACCGCTTGAAAGCTTCCTGTGGGTCATATTTGTATTCATCCGTCACAAGGTCACCTTCGAGACAGCATTATCGCATGCACCACTTTTTTTCGTTATATCGTTTATCTTAATATCGCCCAACATACAAATGCAACCTATGCTATTTGGAATATATGTTGGAACTTAAGGTTTTCTGCTTCTCAACGCTCCAAATTTGAAAGCATTGGTGCCAAAATGATTATGAAATGTAGAAATAAACTGACAAACAGTGCGGCGTTGAGGCGATCACTTTTACAGAACTTGTCTCCACCCCCGTCTGTCGCTTCTTTCGACATCTCCTGTGCAATGGCGCTTTGTTCAAATTTTTTCCTAGTTTCATGTGATTATTCGAAACATTAGCTAATAAAAAGAAAACTCACTGAAATCCCCTGGTAGAGTTGGTGTTGTTATAGCTTGGTACCAAGCATAAATATCCAGATGGTGGAGTAATCTAAAAAGTTCAATATTTAAGTATAAATAACTCAAAGTTGCATTTTATCGATTGGAGATGCGAAACAAGAGCTTCATGTGATTGGCTGCAAAATGCGTGGTGTCCTGTGACATCATAAGACTGAAAACCGATTTTAATTCAAATGCAATGCGGTGTTTATCAAGCGTTTTCTAAATCAAAGAAATTGATAGAAATTTAATGTAGCCAACACTGTGGAACAGGTGCTGATTGTCGGCCCACGTGGGTTCGAACCCTTAACTAAGTAATTAGTCTAATGCTTTACCAGCTAAGCTAAACGGGCCGAAAAAATGGGTTTCGTTGCTGTAGGACTTCAAGAAGGTTAAGAAAAGACCCTGTAATCCTGCCAGTTTAGATCTTCTTGGCGGCAAAAGTGCAAGACAGAGGGACTGAAAAGGTAGCATTTTTTCACTTTGTTATGCTGCTTAGTGCTCATACATGAGGTAAATAACTACACGCATCAAATTCGCAAAAATAATGCCACAATCTTTTTATAATATTAAGCGCGTAAGAATATAAAGAAGATAAAAAGTTGAACCTTGTAGATCGTGTGTTTCGAGCAAAATTGTTTACTTATTTTTAACGTTTATTATGTAATCACAACGTCATGCTTTATGGCTTAAAAATCAACTGAAATTCAAAAAATCAAATTTTCATAATAAATAACAGTAATGGTATATCAAATCAGTTTGGCTGCTTTCATCATAATTGCCCCATTATGAGACGTCTTCAAAGACTTTAAACCTTTCTCATTAAGCCTTTGAACTAATTATCCAAAACTCTACGTTAAATTGTTCCTCCTAAATAAGATGAAACAGTTTTCAGTGTGCGTGAGTCATCAAGCATGCTCCACCAGACTCACCCTCACAGGCTTCCTTCATCTGCAACTGGTTCAACAGCTAACGAGACAATTATGTTACAATATTATGAACCAATGTTCGTTCAACCTCACAGCTAAGAATATTCTCAAAAATAATTTCTTGCATTCTATCATAAATGAAGAGTTAAAATCGGTGAGGCTGCATTAAATCTCCTAATTTCCATGAGCCTGCATCGAATTTTATGGTCTCCATGAGTCTGCATCGAATCTCATAGTCTCAACCAATGAGCAATGAGAACTTTCATGAGCACCAAATTCTTCATGCTGATATGTTGAAAGGGTTTTACCTTAAAGACATCGTTGCTTCAAAACCGCCATTTTTTTAATATTTCATCGATTTATTAGACTAAATGGAAACTGAAAAAATTTATTTCCCAAGCTTAAAACTCAAAATTATTCCCACTGAAAATTGTAACAACTATTTTCCGCAGAGCCACTTAACCATCGGGTGCTTGAACACATGAGGTAACTCTACGGAAAGCTTGCCACACCATTTGGCTGGAACTTAATGGTTGTCTCATTAAATTATTCGAGCTGTTCTACTTCCTTCTTGAAAATCTTTTGCTCTTCACAAATGTGAGTTTTCAAGATGTCTCCGCATGTCCATCTTGCGCTGAAAAGACTTGTGGCAATGCAGACAGGAAAAAGGTTTCTGTCCAGTGTGCTTGCGTGTGTGCGTTATCAGGTTAGAAGACTGACTAAATGCCTTGCCACAGTGCCCACACGTGTATGGTTTCTCTCCTGCATCGTGATGAGGGTGATGGTGGTGATGATGAAGATGATGGTGGTGGTGATTCTGAAGGTGATGGTGGTGATGCTGAAGATGATGGTGGTGGTGATGATGATGGTTGTTAAAAAGATTAGAAGTAATGAAAATTTATCACTCGATACAATAAAACTTCATCGAAAACAATCACCAAATGATGGCAATCTTTGAAAACGATCAACTTAAAAAAAAACAAAAGTAATTGCGAAAACAAAATAATAACAAAAAGAATCTCTTTGAAGAGCATGCGGGCGATAATAGAGGTTGTCATTAGTGCTCTCAATTAGCGCCATTACTCTCAAGGACGTTAAAAATTTCCCACTTCTCAAAATTCATTTTATTATTTTGTTTTTCTAAAAAATCTTGCGATAATATTTGCATTCCTATTGTCGCAGCCATCTTTTGTTAGTGCCCGCATGTTGTAATGCCTTGTTTGCTCCCTGATTTGATGCACTCTCTCGGGATCAAGCCATGTTTGCGCTTTTATCAATTATCTTCATAACTTGCCTAAACCAGACTGCACCAAATGGTTATTATACGATACAACGAAAGCTTGTGGTTGGGGGGAGTTTATTATTGGGGGCTGGGAGATCGAATGGCTTAGAGAAGTGCTGAGAGTTAACCAAGCTTTTTTTTATTTTCAAACATTTATTCGAGAGATTTGAATGTCATTTTGAAAAAAGTTCCTTGCTGCAAAAGTGGTCATTGATCCAAGGGCTCCAACTTCAAGGAGTTGCAGTACTTTTGTCTTCAAAGAAACCACAATCCATCAAAACGATCATCATCACCATCATTACCACCGTCATCTTCATCACCATCATTACCACCGTCATCTTCATCACCATCATCATCATTTATTACTCCCATGTTCCGCCGTGTAAGTTAGGAACGTACCCTATCTTCATCATCAGGCTGTTAGTGTTGGTCCTAAGGTGTTTTATTTACATAGAAGGAACTTGTCAAAAGAATCTAACCTGATGAAAGCAGACTGGTAAAACAGTCAGTGTGAGGTTCTCCAAAAAAATTATTTTGACTAGATAAAGTAACTCCAAAAAAATACTGGAGGACAGGGAAGGGTTGATTAGATTTGTAACCTAAAAGGCTAGCAGGTCTAAACGCTAGAGCGCTAAGTGGTTGCCTTTTAATGTCATTTCCCTTACCAGCCACCACTAACATCATCACTACCATCCCTACCACCAACATCATCACTACCCTCTCAACCACAAACATCACTACCTTTTCCACCATCAACATTAGCCCGGCGAAAGAACCCATCTTCTTGTGGTGCTGGGTGTGCACTCCAACAAGAGTGTTGAAGAGGTTCTAAACCACGTCAGCTTCCAACCACAAAGCATTTCGAGAAACCATCCATCATTTTTCATTGCTCGCCAAAAGTCACAAACAACTCGAAGCTACAAGTTTCTTTCAATACTCGCTTCAAAGAGTGTCAGAAGAGTCTTTGGAAGTTGGCGCTCAACAACAACAATCATCATCATTACTACCCTCTTCACCCTCAATATCACTACCATTCTCACCATCATGACCATCACCTCCCATACTCACCGGTGTGGATATATGTATGTTTTTTCATATCGGATTTTTGATGGAACCTCTTGCCGCAGTAGGAGCAGGGATACGGGCGGGTGTTGGTGTGGATGAGGAGGTGGGTGGTGAGGGTCGATGATCTGCCAAGGATTGTTTCAATATGTGTTTTTGTGTGTTTTTATGTGTTCTAGGAAGAATATACAAAAAATATCAATTTAATCAGATTGATGGGTTGACAGCAGTCGGCCTAGATCATTGAAATTACTTATAGCGTATCTTATGAAGAAGCCATTTATTTGGGAAAAATTTTGTAGATTGCCAACTCAGGCTAACGTCCAACTTGAAATTATTGAATTCAACATCCGCTGCTCCCATGTTGGGCAGTTTGTTTTGCCGTTGTCAACAAAAAGAAACATCATCCGCCAAGCCAAATGACAACGATACCAGAATGTCAGTTTGTCGATACCTGCTACCGGAGTCTACTGTTATCCAGGTTATAACAGGAAAGCAGCTTTTAAATGCAGGCATTTATTAGGAAGCAGCTTAAGGTTGGTTGCCTAGGGCAACAGAAGCAAATATGTGTGAGTTTTCAGGGATTACTGGATTTGTGCATCTCTCAGTTTTGAAAAAATTTAAATATCATTTTGCCATGCGTTTATCACTTAATGCATTTTTAATCGTTTTTTGAGATTTTTAGATGAATGGATGGATGAGTAGATGGATGGATGGATGAGTAGATGAATGGATGGATGAGTAGATGGATGGATGGATGAGTAGATGGATGGATGGATAACTGAGAAAATGAGTGGGTGGGTGTGTAGATGTATAAATACCTTTTAAAATGCTTGGGACACAAGGGACAGGCGAAAGACTTGTCGACCTTGTGTGCTTGCCACTGATTTCATTTAATAATATTAATAAAAATAATACCATTTTAATCAACTGTTTCAAAACTTTCATCATGTTACTACACAAAGCTCTACATTCCAGCTGTATTATGCATAGTTTGCATAATGTCAGTAGAAGTTTGTGATCTGATTCAAGATTTAGTAGCCTCACGATGGACTGGAAGGAAATGCCAGCAACCACAATTGAGCGCGCAGCTTCGAGGGCAACAACGGTTATAAATTATTCAAAACTTTAAAGTGAAGATTATTTGAAAATTCAAAAAATATCAATATGTAAGCTAACAAAATGAGAATAAGAATAGAATGAAAAATGACAAAAAAACACATGAAAATAGCAAGAATTGGTGAATAAAATATGCAGGAAAGTTGAAAAAAACAGTAATTCTGGCAGCAAAAGATGCTTTAAGAGCACAAAGAGATAAAAAAGTTATTTTGAACAGATTTCCGATGTTGTCTTTGCAACAATAATGGCCGAGTAGAATGAGTTTATCCGACTGTGAAACATTGGAAATGAGGGTTGCCAGTTCGTCATAGAATTTATCCTTTACCTCATTTGTGTTAGTCATAGTAGAAGCGTATGCACTTATGAGGATAGCAAATCTTTTTTTGCCTCAAAGAAAGTTCAAGTGTCATAAGACGGTCATTCAAGCCATCCGAGACATCATAAAGCTTCTTTTCCTTATTTGCTTTTTAATAACAAAACCAACTCCAGCTTCGCATCTTCCACCCTTGTTCCTTCCACACGGCGGACTCAAGAATACCAAAGCAACTTTTTTACGGCCAACTCAAAATGGTCAAAAAAAAACTGGAGCTCCACGCAAACGTTATAAAGACTCCTTGGAGGCGCATCTGAAAGACTTCAAAATAGACGTCTTCACTTGGGAAAAAGCTGCATTTGACAGGCCTGCCTGACGTAAAACAACAATGCTTAAACTGATTTTTGATGTTGTCTTTGAAGAAGGTACCAAATATTGATGCACTCAATCAGCCTTAGTGTTATGATGATGATTTTTCTCACACAGTTGAAACAATATAGAAATGATATATCAGCATCATAGTAATATGTTGCTAACTTTGTGATGTGTGAGGCAGTGTTGTGTGGAGAAGCGCAGAGAGCACAAGTCGCAACCATGCTTGTTGTTGTTGTTGATGTTGTTTTTATTGTTGCTGAAATTGTTTTTGTTGAAGTCGACGTTATTTTTGTTATTTATTTGGAGAAACTTGTCTGTGAAAGATTTGTAAACGCCACTTGATATGTGGTGACTGTTGATGGGTTTACCGTAGTAGTTGTTGTTGTTGCCGTGGTTGTTGTTGTTGTTGTTGTTGTTGATGTTTTGATTGTAGTTTTTGTTGTAGTTGCCATGAAAACCACCATCAATGTTCAACTTTTTGTTGCATGTTATCCTATTATTTATTTGGTCCAAAGTATTAACAAAATCACAAAAAGCTCTCTTTTTATTATTACTATTATTATTATTATTATTATTATTATTATTATTGCTAGTGTTGTTTACAGCGTCATCAAGACAAGGGTTCCAGATGACTTTTTTTTCTTTAGTTTCATTATCTGCATCATTATCAAAACTTACCATGTTATCAATATCACTCATATCAATATTATTTTTATTTTGATGCTTCTGATTATTTTTGGCACCACTTGAATCATCTTTTTCATCATCGCTGTTTGCAGTACTACCATCATCCTCATCGTTATCGATATTATCATTCTCACAATAGTAATCTGCCAAACGAAATGAGCGGCGAACGATGCCGGTATCATCAACTGATGCACCAACCTTCTTATTACTTGCATCATCATTGACGTCATTGTAGCTCTTTTCATCATCGCCATTTTCATCCTCGTTTTTAAAGGCATTGTGGAAGGATTTTTTAGAAGTCACGTCACCACAATTAAATTGGCGCTTGTGGTTGGCCACAAAAGGAAAATTCTTGTGGTTGAAGGTGGTGGTTTGCATGCAGCCAGGTGTGACGTAACATGAAGTGGGGCAGTCAAAGAACTTTTGTTTGTTATGTAGCATTTTTTCGCAGTTAGATTGAAGGTAGTGGCAAACCGAGAGATAGTTGCAGTAGTAGTAGTAGTATTGCAAAATGTTGATGATGCTTGTGTGACTGTCATGGGAATTAGGGTTGGTTCCGTTTTTGCTTGTTTGAGGCACACAAGTGCTGGACTGATGCACACTATCTTCCTCCATGCTGCATCAATGTCTTAACAACTATTAACTTTTCTTTCGTCAATTATGATGAGTTTGTATCGTTTTGCAACTCAAGACTTAACATTTGCAATCTCCTCTAGTATGGCACTCTTATATTATCATCTACATTCGCTGCAACCTCATCAACCAATCACAGACGAGCAAATAATAATCGAAACAAGGATCGCACAAGGATTGGCTGATTGTTGCTCAATGTTTTCTTTAATTAGTTTGAATAATGACAGGAATCTTATTTGTTCACCAAGTATTCAGTTATAACTGAATATTCATGAATTGATATCAATTTAAATAACCAAATGGGGTCACAGTCATTTGGAAGTTTCGGGAGCATTAAATGATACAAAGATAGGTCTTTTCATTTATCGATTTTTTTCTTCCTTTTCATTTCTTCCCTCCCCTCTCTCATTCAACCAATATCTGCACCCCTCACATCGAAAATGCTTATAGTGGCGTTAAGCTTAGAAGTTTTTATACCACATAGTTATTCCCTGAATGTAATCCAGTCCAATCTGTTACAGACTATGACATAAGAAAAAAGTTCACAGAAGTAATAAATAGGAAAAATAAATAAGAAAGTTGTTACTGGTTCATCATAAAAAAAACTCGCCATTTAACCTCTTGTTACCCTTGCAGCTCAGTGAAAATAATAGCTATATACATAAAGATGAAATTTTCAGATAGTCACTTTTGCACTTTCAAATGGAAATAATAATTTATCACTTTGGTTTCGAAATTTAATTATGATGCATGTTTATTTTAAGTGAAAAGTGCGCTATATAAATGTAAATAAATATTTGTCCGGGATGAAAATAATTTATCGATAATAATCTTTATTTTACCACTACCCCAATCCTTAATCGAGTGATTATTGCAAGCTTTTCCCAATGACAAGTGGTCCGTGTAGCTTAGCCGTTAGAGCATTAGACTAATTATCCAAAGTTAACAGGTTCGATTTCGATTAGAGCCGACAATAATCATTGTTTAAGTGTTTTCGCTACATTTGAAAACTGAGTCTTAAAAACCGCATTCTATGCCACTATAAAAATCTTCGTTGTTGTTTCATCTCAACTACCATACTATGCTAACACTCACGGTAGATCTACCAACCTCAACAACACTCTCCTCTTCCTTGCTTTTTGAAGCCTTCACTCATGAGTGACATGCAAGACTTGCTACCAAATAAAAGTTCCATAAACAAGAAGACTGCATAGAGAACTAAGATGCTGACATAGGGCCAGCTTGGATGCTTACGCAAATAGTGAAATGAAAATACCTGGATTTCTATTTGAAAATTTATTGTTGATATAAAAATTATTACGATAATATTGATTTGAGTAATGATAAAACTATGCAAATAAGTGACCTGATGCCTGCATTGAATATGGAACCAGAGCTGAACTCATTTTGAAATTTATGAATGCTAAAAGAACTTATAAGATCCCAAATACTACATCATATTCGAGTCATGATACTCACAATTCATACCACCTCCCAAACCCACATCCCCATCAGACCACCTCCCAAACCCACATCCCCATCAGACCACCTCCCAAACCCACATCCCCATCAGACCACCTCCCAAACCCACATCCCCATCAGACCACCTCCCAAACCCACATCCCCATCAGACCACCTCCCACACCACACTATACCACTTATCACACCACACCACATCAGACCACCTCCTACATCACATCATACCACGTTAAACAAACAAATCACCTTTATGACATATGCTACATAAATGATTAGTGACTCTATGAAGGTTATGTTGTGAGCTTGATGGACACAAATCGATGAAATTGCTGATAGAAAATATTGCAACAAAAGATAGTTCAGAAGTCCCATTGCCATGGGGCCCTCATATTGTTCTCTAATATCGTCCTCTCTATCATTCTTTTATTACGACTATTTGAATAAAGCTTTTAAAAATATATCCAAATTATAGAAAATACTGAAGGACCAATCAAAACAAAACTAATATGAAAAAAACATACAAAATGAACACACATGTACAATCAAACACATACACACGTATATATATAATATTACACACATATACACATGTGCCATCGATTGTGACTATGTGCCCTTTAGAGCACCCGCTGAAATATTATGAAATGAATGTTGCTGAAGAAGTTGTAAACAATAGTGAGTGATGTCATAAGTAATCACTCGTCTCTATAGTGCTCTAAGCCCCTAAGATTATGTCACCACGTGGTGACGTCATCAATACTATCAATGATTTGCTGCAGTGAAATGTCTCAACCAATCAGTTTTCAGCCTATCACATGGGCCACGTGTCCCATCGACTCGTCTGCCTTCTCTGCACGGTCAAAAAGCCTCTCGGACGCCATCTTGTGGTGACTATAAGCTGTCCTCTCTTTTATACGTGCCCACTGTCTTTCTAGGGAACTGTTGTGTGTAAAAATCAAAAGTTGAACGTTAACTTGGACTATAAAAAATATTTTCAATTTAAGTTCCTTATGAATTGCGATAAAAAAGTAATAATCTAGACTGACTGCAGTCAATCCCAGTTAGTGGGACAGCAGTAAAATTTAATATTATTGATGTGAAGCTACCTGAACGGAGACCTATTCTTGCCCCCAACCTCCTCCACCCTTCCCCCCACTGTCAAGTTGCCCTCGCTGTCAGAGTCGGAGAAGGTGCTTGATGATGACTTGAACTTTCGCACCTGTGATGACGTCAATAATTGTTGACGACTCAACTATGTAAATCAACAAAATGTGCAACATGAGATTGTTGACACAAGCACCTGGAAGAATTGGCACCCACCTGCATGGAGAAGATGACGAGGCCAATGACCAAGGTGATAGAGGGCCACAGGATGCAGTTGATGACGGTGTTGAGGGTGACTACGTCATAGATCACATGACTCACCTTGCCCCTCCTCTTATCTCTTGCATCCTCTTCAGACGAGTTAGTCACGTGGCTCTCTTCAATGGTTTCGTGGGTTGTAGCGTCATCAGCATGAACTTCAACATTTTTGACGGTGATTTTGTCCTCATTATCACTTTCGTGGTAATCAATGTTATCAAGTTGATCTTTGTCAGTTTCATCATGAAGCAAGTCAACGTGGTATTCTTTTAATTTCTCATGGTAACATGTGAACGATGCTTCAAGTTTTCTGTGGTATGAACAGATTCCATCTATACATACATACATACATACATACATACATACATACATACACACACACACATACACACACACACACACACACACACACACACACACACACACACACACACACACAATTGAATTTTTCATTACGATACAATGCAGTAACGTCCATTGGGAAGGTCGTATGCTGACGATTTGTGATCAAAGGAGGAGAAGGTGAAAGGTATGCTCATGGAATGAAGAAGTGAGTTGGAAGTGTGAAAGTTGAAAATTAATTTTAAGAAAACTGAGTATATGGTTAGCTTTGTGTAAGTAAAACTGAGTATATGGTTAGCAGTAAAATAAGTGTGAATGGAGTAGACTGGGCAAAATGTGGTTTTGTGGTAAAGATGTAGTGGTGACTCAACTCACGGAATAAATGTGAATAATGGTGACATGAGGAATCAGACACATATGATGCATGCATTAAACCTCTTTCATTATATGGAAGACATGTGTTTCAATGCACATTGGTGGAAACGTTGGTACAGGTTGAAGACGTTGAGACGATTGATTGGTATAAAGTACATCATGCAATGAGGCAGTTCTTTGGTGAAAATATGCGGCATAACGCTGTCAAAAACAAGGATTAGAAGTCAAAAGTTGAGGTGGTGTTGAAGATGACGTGAAATAGGTTAAAATTGGAAAAGCCAGGCTTTGTACAGAAGAAAATGGTCAGTCTTTCTGAAAAAGTACAAATGAACTGTGATGATGATGCATCAAGAAACATGATGAGACAAAAAAGTGTTTGTCTCTCAAACAACATGTCAGGGAAACCTCTGCTACTTTTGCACCACCGCTCCACACAACACCACCACCCCACACAACATTGCACCATCACCCCACACAATACTGCACCATCACCCACACAACACAGCACCATCACAATACACGACATAGCACTACCGCTCCACACAACATTGCACCATCACCCCACACAATACTGCACCATCACCCACACAACACAGCACCATCACAATACACGACACAGCACTACCGCTCCACAACACAGCACCATCGCCCCACACAACACAACACCACCTATCCCACAAATCATGGCACCACCACCCCACACAGCACTGCATGAGAACTTTACAAGTCTCAAAATGAGACCAAGTGTATTTTTTATAACAAAGCAAAGTAAAAGAAATAAAAAATTGACAACATTGATAAATGAAGGTGCTTGTAAACTCTCAATACAAAGCCCATTTTTCATACAAAATATCAACATCATTATTTTGATTGAGTTTTAAAAGAAGCCTTTTGTTTTTAATATAACAAGGCTCAGTTGATAAAAATTTATGAATAAACTTATTTTCTATCTTTCAATGTTTCATAGAACATAGCTTTTCACTGCAATATTATTAATTAATGCTATATAGAAGATTGGATGGTGACAGACTAAAAACTTTTGTGAAATGTTGTTGAAGCAGAGTTTAATGAAAAAATGGAACAAAAAACACAAAACTTTTTGTTAAACTTCCTGAAATATTAAGTGAAGTGATGTCTTGATAATGTCAATAGTTTGTTTCTCAAAAGTTGATGGAGCTGTTTATGAGCTTGAGCATTGAAAACACACTCCTACAAGCAACTAAGTATGTATATAACTTGTGTGATGCCTCTTACACTCTTACTAAGAGTTTGAACATTTGTCAACATCAACAGACATCACTCACTGCAGGAAGTGGTTGACAGCTTGAGCATTGTCCAAGTCAGATCTACCGCATTTGTGGTATGAGCACTGTAATACATAATCAGTCATTTAAAATCATTTTTACTTTCAAAAAAAATGCTTACATGATATGAAACTTTTTGAAGAGTGTATGTCTCATATGAATCATAAAGGATGATGTTTGGGTGCACAGAAGATCTTGATGTTGTTAGTTGCACCCTTACCCTGGCACATGGGTAGGTGGAAGTGCATGGCTGGTTGCCATCAGCAGAACATTGGCAAACAATCCTCTTGCTTGTGGTGTTTTTGGAAGTAACTAGACAGTCTCCTTTCGCATAGTTTCTTGTGTCAATAAAAGGACGAATGTACAAAATACCCAGAGCTAACAACAAAGTTGCTCCTATCAGAGACAACAATATTCCCAGTCCTAATAAGTAATTAAATTTCATTTGTGCAAAATAAATTTTAAAAGTGTATTGTAAACTTTTGAAGCCCCGACAAAATATTGCTAGAGTTCTGGATTTATTATGTACAATTGTTCTGATTGATTGATGTCAATTCAGTAAAATTTTTATAACTTTTGGAACAAAGTAAAATCATTTTGAAATTAAAATATACGATGGTGAGATCTTCATAAAATTGGTGTTAGATCTTGTAACTTGATTGCGGATTTTCATAAAAAAATGTATTCACATTGTTATGTTACTATTAATAAAAACTATTGATCACGTGAGACAAATAATGAAAAATTATAACTATTGAAGAATTTGGCCTACTTTATTAAAATTAGTATAAGGTATTTTAAAAATATTTCAAAATTTGAAATAAAATTAAAAACATTATTTGTTTACAATTGTTTACATAATATCTTTTTGGTGTTAAGGAACATCTCAAATATATATAATTTATAAGCTATCTGAAAATGTCTTATTTTCAACCTGGTCAATATCCCCAGGGTACACAACCCCCTCCACAAGGCGGCTATTTCCAAGTAAATTATTCAATTTCTAAATCTAAGCTATAAGGAAGTTTAAGCTAGTTTTTTTATTTCGTTTTTGCATAAAGTTTGAAAAAAATATTTTTGATCAAATTATGATTTTAGGGTGCTGGACAATATCCTCAGGGTCAACAGGCTCCACCACAACAAGGCTACCATTCATCCCAGCAAGGCTATTCCCTACAACAACCAGGCGGCGTTGATCCAAATGTTGCTCAGTGGTTTCATGCTGTGGATCGGGATCATACTGGCAAGATCTCAGCACAAGAGCTACAAGGAGCTCTGACAAACTCAAATTGGAGCAAGTTCAACATCGAAACTTGCAAGTTGATGGTAGGAATGTTTGACAGAGATCGCTCTGGACAGATTGACATTAATGAGTTTCAAGCTCTGTGGACATACATTCACCAATGGAAAGCCATCTTTGATCAATTTGATAGTGACAGATCTGGTTCCATTGATTGCAATGAGCTTCAAAATGCCTGGACTCAACTTGGATATAGGTCATATATTCTCATTGAAATATTTCGTTATTTTAATATGTTTTTTATATTTTGGTTACAAAATTTTATTTCAAATTGTATATGTAGGTTGTCTCCTCAATTTGCTCGAGATGCAGTACTGCATTTTGACATGACAGGTCAGAACAAAATCAACTTTGATGCCTTCATCCATTCTTGTGTCATCATCAAGCAAGTGACTGACAAGTTCAGGACTAAGGTAGGTGGCATTTGGCTTTTCTTATGGATTTATAAATTATTAAAAAATTTCACAAGTTTTGAGCTAATTAGCTCTGTTAACTTTGAATGTTTTCTCATCTAGCATATTTTTTTAATGGCTATATAAGCAATAATGTGCCAGGTTGAAGTGCCTTAGGCATGAACATCATCATGAATATCTTGTATAGCAACAAACTAATACAAGTGAGATTCGATGACCTGAATGACAATGAAAAGGCAGCTTCAATTAACTAGAGCAAAGATTAAAACTTTGAGCTATGTTAATTACTTGACAAGCAGTCACAACAAAGACTGATGCAACAGATCACACTGCTGTATATGAGATGGACCTACAATTAGAACTCCATCAAGGACTGTGCTTCAAGAAAGCAAGAAGGCCTGGTCATTGGCTGGTCAACAGTACAAAGAAGCATCACTAATGATTTTTAAGGGTGGCCAGTTATGATGATTTCTGTTCAAATACCTTGTCTCAAATTAGTGGGTCGAACAGTGATAAAATAATTTAAAGCATTTACTTTCAGACCACTGTGACAAGAACTCTTGTTGAGTACCAGCAGTTTTTCAAAAGTCGATAGGTACACAGGGAGTCTAAAATGGGCACGAATCAGGTTCGTACGAAACCCCTTATAGACGCAATAAAATTGAAGACATTCTTTGGGCTGTTTAGGTGGGATCTTGGAGCGGGAAACGGTGACGAGCGCACCACTAGTCCATTTCAGCCGCTACGTTATTGGGGTAGAGCAAGAGTGTGCGCGTTAGGATCCGAAGGTGGTGAACTATGTCTGCTCAGAGCAAAGCCAGATTAAACTCTGGTGGAGGTCTGAAGTGGTTCTGATGTGCAAATCGATCGCGTGACTTGGGTATAGGAGTCAAAAACTAATCAAACCAACTGCTGCTTCTTGCTAAAGTTTCACTCAGGATAGCTGGTGCTCAATGAGTAGTTTTGTCTGGTGAAGCGGATGATTAAAGGAATTGCAAACGAAATAGCCCCAATCTATTCTTAAGCTTCAAATGGGTAAAAAATCCGACTCACTTGGTTGGAACCGGACAGTTGACGAATAATAGTTTTAAGTGGGCCATTTTTGGTGTGCAGAACTAGCACTGCGGAATAAAACGATCGTTTGTTTAAGGTGTCTAACATAATTTCTATGCGTAACATTTAAAGGCACCCACTTAGCGTTCTAGCGTTTAGACCTGCTAGCCTTTTAGGTTACAAATCTAATCAACCCTTCCCTGTCCTCCAGTATTTTTTTGGAGTTACTTTATCTAGTCAAAATAATTTTTTTGGAGAACCTCACACTGACTGTTTTACCAGTCTGCTTTCATCAGGTTAGATTCTTTGAACAAGTTCTTTATATCAATCAGTCAAATGCTTTTTATAGACCCTTTTCCTTTATCAAGGGTTGGGCTTTATGAGCAAATAAAACATCCTAGGGCCAACAAAAAGCCTGATTATGAAGATTAGGCAAGTTCTAAGCTACATGACAGAAAAAGAAAATTTAATAAGTACTTGCATTTTGAAGGTGCTTCGTCATGGACCTGAGTGGAGGCTTTTTCATGAGTCTGTGGAAAGGTGCTCCATCATGGACCTGTGGGAAGGTGACATTGGAAAAAACTTTAGTTACACTACACTGATGAGAAAGACAATGCACCTTCCAGACAACAATCGAACAACCTTTTTAACCCGAGCACCCTAGTTATGGGCGGGTGTTCCTCTAGTTCCCATCAAGACTGTCCAGCTCTTCAGGAGCTTAGCTGCTCTCAAAGAATCTCGTAACCCAGTGTGATACTTATTTTGGGGCAGGTGAAGAGATTAGGGGTGTCGTGAAGATGAAGGATGAGATGAGGGAGAGATTCTGTTGAGGTATGAGAGGATGAAGGGCGACTTGTTTGATCTGAGTTGGACGAGAGTGCGTCGTTTGTAGTGACCTAGGGTGGTTTCTAAGGCGTGTATAGGGAAGAGGGGGTTGCTTGCTGAGGATTTTGTTGTGAGTGGATGGTATGTATTCGTGTAATATTTTTGTGTGTATTTTTTACATGTTGTTTTTTATTTGTGTGTGAGAGGTGGTCTGGGAGGGGGGTATGTTTAGAGTGTAGTTGATGTTGAATGTGGAATGTTTTTTGTATCTGGGATGGGCTTCTTGTGTGGTGAATGGGTAGGGTGATGTCGTCTGCATAGGTGATGAGAGCGGTGAGGATTGTTTTATGAGGAGGTTTTTTCTTTGTTGAAATCTGTGAGTATGGTGTTTTTGATTTGGTGTAGAGCTGTGGTGGTGGAGTGTGCAGCTCTAAAGCCGTGTTGATGTGTTGGGAGGGTTATATTAGTGGTGATGTGTGGTAGGAGGATTTTTTTATACTGTTTTTGCTATTGGGAGAGTAGTGCTATTGTTCGGTATGAGGAGGAGAGTGAGGGTTCTTTGTAAAGTTTGGTGATGAAAATGATTTTGACAGATTTGCATATATGGGGTATAAATTTTTTGTTGATTGCGGTGTTGAAAAGGTTTGGTTAGGTGTTTGATGGCTATGGGTTTTAGTTGTTTGAGGTGTCTGATGTTTATGTTATCGAGTCTCGGGCAGTTGTTGTTTGTGAAGTGTGGTGCAAGACATGTAAGAAGTGGATTCATGCGCGGTGTGCTAGGGTAAAGAGAGTTTCTCGTAAAATGAATGGAAATTTTGAATGTAGGGTTTGTATGAATGGTGCAAATGTGGAATGTAGGAATGCTTCAAATAGTTGTTTAGATGAGTTGGAGAGGGTAAATAGTTATTGTTATTTAGGAGACAATGTGAATGGTGGAAGAGGAAGTAAGCTAGCTGTTACACGAAGGATCGGGCTGGGTTGTTAAACAGTGTGTCTTCTATATTATGTGGTAAAAGACACACATGGAATATTAAAAGACAAATTTATAGGAAATGTGTGAGGCCTGTCATGACATATGGCTCAGAAACCTGGGTAGTAAGATCCGTTGAAGAGAGTATTTTGAGAAGAGCAGAAAAACGGATGCTTAGAATGAGGTGTGGTGTGCAGCTAGCTGATGGCGTGAGTACAAAGGAGTTGATGGTTAGATTGGAGTTGGATAGTAGTTCTTTGAAGTGGTGAGGCAAGGGAGTTTGAGATGGCTGGGTCATGTAGTAAGGAAAGAGGATGACGACTGTGTCAAACAGGCGTGGAGGTTTGAGGTTGTAGGTAGTAGAGGAAGGGTTAACCTGGAAAGGGATGATAGAAAACCTTTGTCGTGGGCTTGGATTAGTTCTTAAAGATGGCTATGACAGGGTGAAATGAAGGCAGAGGGTTAAGTCATGGAAAGAAGTCAGTGACTCCTTGGAAAAGGGAAAGATTCTGACTAATAAAATGATAAAGATGATTCATAGCTTGTGTTGTTTCTACTGCGGTGATTTTAATTGGGGTGGGTGTGAGTGATTTGATGAGTTTATTGGTTATTCTGTACGTGGGGTTGGAGGAGTGTGTTGAGGTTGATTTGAAGTAGTTGTTTAGTATGTTGGATCGAACAACCTTCGTCAACCCAAGAGAGTGCCACAGAAAGTCATTGTGGTTTGTTAGTGAATGCACAACATTTGGGTGGAAAGGCGTTGTGAATTTAATTATTTTGCAGAACAATTCAAGTTTCCACAAGCTTCGTATTATCCAACTTTTTAATTGACCTAGTATTTAAGTTGTTTAGAAAATTTTTCGTAGAAGATATGAGACCAATGAGGCAACTGAGTCGAAACAATTAGAATATCGATTTTATTGCGAATGAAAATACGAATTTTTTCTATCTGAATGAAGTGTCAACACTTTGATATTGAGGCATCACAGTATATGTGGAGGCGACACATGCCAATGTTATCTAGTTTGCTTCCAAAAAGCTTTCCCTCTTAATTTCAAAACTTTTGCTACAAATTTAGTTCAACGGAAAAACTTTAGAACAGGTGTTAACTGCTGCCTCAACACAACATAAAAACCAATTCATCGCACCAACAACTAATAATACGATTTTACCCAGGACAGCATACTATGTCGAGAAATAGTAGTCGCCACGATGCCACCTTTCTTGAAATCAATAAGTGAAAAGGGCGGGTAGATTTTTCTTTTTTGCACCCTCCAGAAGTCGTCTTAGAGCAAGAATATGACCTGTTGTAGATCTATTATTGCGAAATCCGTTTTGATTAATGCGTAACTTGTGATCGATTCCGGATTTTATTCCATTCAAAATCTTCCATGTTGCTCAATACTAAACATGACATTTGTGGCAAGCCAAAATAAAAGCTTCAAATAACTGAGACTAAGTTTATAATTGACTAAAACTGAAATCAGTGAAGTATTAAGTGAAAAATAGCAAATATAATTTGATAAAAAAACTGGAAATAATAAAAAGGATGTAACAGAAGCAGTAAGTAATAAAAAATATAAATTGAAGTCAAAACCATCAAAATATTATTATCAATTGTTAAATGGTATAAATATCATACAAGATTGCAAATGATAACAAATGTTTTGGTAGCAATATAACAATATAAATATTGATAATAATATCAAAGATAGTAATATAAGAATATTCTAAAATCTATTACTAGGAAAAATATACTAAAAATTTATTCTAAGATGAAATAGTAAGAAATAATGCTAATTATGAAATAAGTGAATACTCTTATGTGTATGCATTTTCAATAGTATCGAAAAAAATATGATTTCCAAAAGTTCAGCAATAACAGAAAATAATCTCTAGATTTTGAACTATTCTTGGGTCACTATCTCTCAAACCCTTAACATCAGCACCTACTCACACACAAAATATCTTTTAAAAAATATGGGAGATCTATTAAGATTAAAAAGTATCCATCTGTATGAACAAACTTAATTTGAAGGACACCTCTGGAACCGGGAGCATCCAGGTGGCTTATGAGGAGTTTCTAGCGGCTGCGGTGCTGCAGAGGATTTGAGGATGCTGCGGCATATGCTTCATTGAGATTCAACTCTTTGTATATCGCTTTGGTGTTTTTGGGATTGAAAAGCCATTGTTGTAACAGAGAAATTAAGAATCACTATAAATTTGTGGAAGTTGGTGAAAGTGTTATGCACAAGGCGGCATCATGTTGCTGAGCATGTAATAATCATTTGCAAAATTTTTTATTTCCTTAATATTAAGATTTGTTTCCTTTAAGAATATTTCTGTAATGTTCAAATGCTAATCAATTTTCATTTTTGTTCACGTTTTTAATCAAAATCATTTGGTTGGCAGTCTTATCAAATCACATTGTAAAATTCCATCTCCAAACAATTCATTAATTATGATCGAGCATTTGAAATTACACACCCATAACCTCTTTACAGTCAGTTTGAAAGTCAGTTACAAAAAATTGATCAAATCCTTTTTATAGCCCGTTTTTCTTAAACATAACATAACATAACTGAATTTAAAGTGGTTCAGTAGACTAGAGTCTGTGTGAGAACCACTGCTAAATATATCTAATATCCTAGCTCGCCTATCTTGATTTTAAAATTGTTGGTTGTTTCCACGGAAACTATCTGATCACTAAGCTCATTCCAGGCGTTTATCACTCTGCTACTGAAGAATCTCTGCTTGATTCGACTTCCAGTCTTCTTAAATAATTTGTATTTGTGTCCTCGTAGGCCTTTTCTGGTTTCCAGTTGGAAGAATCTGGTAAATGGTGTACCCTCTTTTCTGGTGATTAATTTATAAGTTTGTATTAAATCCTCTGCATCTTTTTTTTTCTAGAGTTGTCAGTCCACATTCTCTTAATCTTTCTTCGTATTGAAGTTTCTCAAGTCCTTTGATCATCTTTGTCGCTCTCCGCTGTACCTTTTCCAGAATGTTCTTGTCTTTTTGCAAATCTGGACTCCACGCCTGAACACAATATTCCAGATGGGGTCGAACTAGAGTCTTATACAAATTTATGATTATTGATTTCTCTCTGCAGACCATCGTTCTTCTGATAAATCCAAGTATTTGATTTGCTTTGGCCTCTGCGACAGTACATTGCCTCGATGTTTTTGTGTATCATGACTCCGAGATCTTTTTCTTCTGTCGATTGTAGCTCTTGATTGCCCAAATGATACTGAAAGATTCTGTTCTTTTTTCCCATGTGCATTACTTTGCATTTATCTATATTGAAAAAAATTTGCCAATCCTCAGACCACTTATATATCCGTTCCAAGTCTTAGTACTTCCGCATCTATTTCATTGTTGACCTTTGCACACAGTTTCGTGTCGTCAGCAAACTTTGATATTTTTGATTTTATCCCAAAATCAATATCGTTGATATATATAACGAATAGCAGAGGTCCCAGCACCGAACCTTGAGGAACTCCACTTGTAACATTAATCCAGGATGAATTCTTGTCTTTGATACGCACTTGCTGTCTCCTGTTCTTTAGCTGATCCATCGGAGCAGGTTACCAGATATCCCGCACGATTGTAACTTCTTGACAAGTCGTTCATGTGGCACTTTGTCGAATGCTTTAGCGAAATCCAAATAGATTATATCAACAGAGTTTTCACTGTCTACATTTTCGTACACTTCTTTAAAGAAGTCCAATAGGTTAGACAGACAGGATCGCCCTTTCATGAATCCATGCTGGCTACTTTTAATTATTTCATTTTCCATCAGGTGTTCAACCATATTCATCTTTATTATTTTTTCTAGCACTTTACATACATTGCATGTTAAGCTGACTGGCCTGTAGGTGCTAGTGTCGCTCTTGCTGCCTTTTTTGAATAATGGCGTAACGATGGCATCTCTCCAGTCTTTTGGTATCTCACCTGTTTTGATGGGTTCTATAAATAATTCAGCTATAATCGCTCCTATTTTGTTCCGCACTTCCTTCAAAAATTTAGGATGCATTTCATCTACTCTTGGAGTTTTGTCTTTTTTGAGAGATTTTAGCATATTCACAACTATCTCTTCTGTAATATCTACCGTATTTATCATCTGCTACTGGTTTCCTGCAAATAATAACATCGGTTCTGGGATGTTTTTCGTGTCTTCTTGCGTCAATACTGATCCAAAATACTTGTTCAACATTTCTGCAGTTTCTTCATTATCTGTAACCATAATGCCTTGGTTGTTTTTTAGTGGTCCAATCTTCGTATTTCTTTTTTGTTTGCTCTTCATATAGTTGTAAAAGCTTTTGCTGTCTCTTTTAATGTTTTGACTTAGCTTTGTCTCATAGTCTTTAATTGCCTTCCTTTTTGATTTGTTTGCCAGGTTTCTTTTTTCAACATATTTAATTCTCGTTTTTTCTGTATGTCTTCCAGCGTTTGTTCCAAATATATTTGGGTCACTTTTAAGGTTTGTTTGCATTCTCTTCCACGCTTTATACTTGGCTTTCCTGGTTTTTATAACATCTTTATTTACCCAAGGACGTTTTTTGGTGTTTCTTTTATATGTTGGTACTGTTTCTTCCACAACTTCTTTCATACATGACGCAAACTTCTTCCATTTATCCTGTACTCCAAGACCTGCCAATCTCTGTTTCAAGTTCTTTTCTTTGATTTTGTTTCTGACTTTATCAAAATCTGTTCTATAGTAGTTGAATCGCTTTTTGTGTTTTATCTCTTCAATTTCGTGTTCTGAAGCAATGGTAAATCTTATAATCTGGTGATCACTAGAGCCAAATCTCTCTCCTACCTGCACACTTCAATCATGTTTTCTTCGGTAGAGACTACTAGGTCAAGTATATTTTCCTCCCTTGTTGGCTCAACCGCATGCTGAGTGAGAAAGTTTTCATCCATGCATTCCAAAAATAGGTCTTTCGATGGTTTTTTGCCCTGCTTCTTGTTCCAATCTCTATTAAAGTTGAAACCTCCCATTATGATGCATGCTCTTGTGGTAACTCTGTTGATTAGTTCATGAAGTCCAATATCGTTTTCTTTACTCGAGTCAGGAGGACGATAGCACAAACCTATTACCATTTTCTCTTTTTTGTTTTTGATTTCACACCAAACACTTTCCTTAAATCTGTCATCTTTCAGGTCCGTTCTTTCAAAGGCCATCAGGTTGTCCTTTATATACAGTAGTACCCCACCCCCATGTCCTCATCCTCCATGAATTTCTCTGTCCTTCCTAAACATGATGTACCCATCCAGTTCGAGTTCACTGTCTTCTATAGATTTTTTGGCCCAGGATTCTGTTATACCAATGACATCAGGTTTTTCCTTGTCAACATATAATTCAAGTTCTGTCCTTTTTCAGTTTCATTTCCTTGGATTAATGCATTGAAAACATTAGAAAATTCAACTTGATTTCCAAAGTCTTAGTTTCCAGACTTTTGTACGAGGATAAACCTTTTGGGGTGAGCATGAGTGCAAACCTTGAAGTCACTGACCACCAGTGTTGCACACTCCTCCCCAACAATGACTTTCACATTAGAGACCATTTTTCTAAAACTTCTCTTATACAATATGTAGTCAATTTGGGTATTACAATCTCCTGACTGGTATGTAACCAGATGTTCAAATTTCTTCTTGAACCAGGAGTTACCAACAATCAGCTCATTGGCAACAGCAAATTCCAGCAGTTTTTCACCTTCATGGTTTCTTTTTCCCAAAGCCTGTCCACCATGCACATCCTCAAAAGCAGTAGAGTGTGATCCTATATGGCCATTCCAGTCTCCACTTATGATTAGCTGTTCCGAAGATGAAACTCTAGCTATGGTGGATTGAAGCGCATAATAGAATTGATCTTTTACTTTCTCACTAAGATTAGCTTGAGGTGCAAAAACACACAAAAACAAACACAACTGATCCAACCCACCATTCGAATGAGAATAATTCTATCTGAGATTCTAATCACTTCAAACACTTTCTCCCATCACTTCTCAGCCAGTAGAATTCCTACACCACAAGTGCCCTCATCATTCCCACAACCAAAATACTTATATCGAGAGTCTCTGCCTGCAATAAGTTTAAGATTAGTCTTCCAACGAGTCTCTTGTAAACAACACAGATCGACTCTTCTCCTCGACATGGTTTCCACCACTTCCGAAGCCTTACCCCTCGTCGAACCAAAATTTAAAGATTCGACTCGAAAAGGACTCATTAACTTTGCGGCAGTTTTTCTTGAAGGATGCCCTTCCTTTCGACCCCTCTTTTTCAGATTTTTCTTCTTTTTCTGACTGGACCTGCAATTATTTTTAAAACTATTACTGTTATTGATATATTTATTTAACCTATTACTATTATATATATTATTTCTAATGTTTAAATAAAAAACTCGGCGTTTCACTCGACGCGAGGGAGGATTAGTATTATGGGATAAGCTTAACAAAAAATCTCTAGAGTATGACATTTTTTCATGTAAAAAGTATTTCGAAATAAATATAAGTTAATTAGATAAATACTACAGTTTTTAAAACGTATAAACTTACGATCGAAAAAAAAAATTTCAAAAACTTGAAAAAAGTTAAGCTAAAGTTTTTATGATGAAATTCTAAAGTAATTTTGATAAAAAACAGGCCGTGTCCAGAAGACAGAAAAAATAACTGAAAATCAAATTTTGCAAACAGCCGAACATGTCGGTTGCTAACCAAAGATAGCTTGATGCTGAAAACATTCAAATATATTTAAAATCTCAATAAATAAATTTTTTCATGCCTAAGAATATGGGCTACTCAACGCTAGCAAGTAAATTACTGCACATAACAAATGCCAAGAATAATGGAAATGATTGGTAAATTACAAGAGGACTTGCTTGTAGTACAAATCGAGAGTTCGAAACAGTCTGTGAGCCAGCGCTATATAATTGTATGTTGATATAAATTCAAAATAGGTTTTTGAATTAAAATCGTTACGAAGAATAAAGACTCAACAGACATACAACAAATATGCAAGGTGTGTCCCTCAAATGAACGAAGTGCTTGCCTATACAAAGTTCAATTTGGGATTTTAAAAGCATTCCATCTCACATTTAACTTTATTTCGTGAGGGGTTCATAGCAATACTAATAAATAAAATAGAATACTGCAAATAATTTTGGAATGTGAAACAAAAGACATTGGTACCTTGCAATACATTTGCTCAAAAACAGGCATACTCAAACATCTTTTCTGATGACCTTTGATGCTGGTCTTGAAAACAATTGTAAAATTAATGTTTCTTTAAAACCTGCAAACTTGACCATAAAATACAAAAATTAAAAAAGTAATATGACCAATGATGGAAAGACTGAAATTTCAAAAATATAGATTTCAGTTGTACATGCTCCACAAGTCACATGACACAGCGACAAAAGACTTGGCGGAAGTACGAAGTGAATCTGCGCGGTCTTCTGCGGTTGTGGATGGCGAGTGGCTGTTGGTGAATGTTGGACGTGTGTGCGAAGTACGCATGCACCTTGAGTCCAGGGAGGCGATACTGCGGTGCAGAAGTGTTTTTGAAGACCAAGTGACAAAAATTAATTACGATTTTCAAAACTAGATGAGTTCTTCAACATAAATACATTATTTTCAATGTAGGTTCGACTCACGAAATGTTTCGTAAAACTTTTAAAATTTAATAGTTGTGAATGGGGCTTTTATATTGAAGATGAAATTGGTGGAAATTAAAGATTCATCAAATTTAAAACAGTTAAATTTGAAAGTGATGGTAACCATGAGTCTGTTGATTCCAGCAGGAGTGATGTACTGGCAGTCGATCAACTCGATCCGTTTGAGGTTGTGGCATCCGTACAAATAGGTCAAGCAGGCATCAGTGATCTGTGATAGGTTGTCGAGCTCCAACACACTCAAGCATTCAGCAGCACACGAGCTGTTGCCGATGTACCGAACACCCTCGTCTGAAACAAGATCGCAGAAGCCGATGTTGAGGTGGCTGAGACGGTGGCAACTCAGAGCCAAGTGATGTAAAGACGAGTCTGTGATTCGGGAGCATTCTTCCAGATCTAGTCGTTTGAGATTCAAACAGTTTTTGGCCAAAATGTTGAGCCCATTGTCTGTGACTTTCCTACAACGGGAGATGTCCAAGGTTTGCAAATGGGAAGAGTTGTTGGCAAGGCAGACAAGAGACACATCTGTGAGACGAGAGCACCCACTGACGTTCAAGTGCACCAGCCTGCAACTGCTGCTCACCCTCATCAACGTCACATCTGTCACCCTCTGTGATTGGTGCATGTTGAACAAGCTTTTATGAAATATTTAGACGTTAAACTTTAAAAACATCAATTGAAGATTCATACTTTTGCTTAAATAAAAAGCTATAATTTTCGATAAGAAAACCCTATCATAAAACGAATTTGTATGATGAAAATGGAGGTGGGGGGTTATGATGGTGACAGTGTGTTTGAGATGTGAAAAGTGGTTATTACGTGGCAGTTATGTAGGTTGATGATTTCGAGAGACTGACAATTTGCCAAGTTTTCCAGACCTTGGTCTGAAAACTTCAAAAATTGATTGTTAATGAATGTAAAACTATTATAACTAAAATACTATAAAATAATGAAACACAGACCCGTGCTTTTTATTTTGAGAGTTTTTTGATTTTGACAACCATTACGAACCTGTGAGCAGAATTGAGAGACGAAGCTTTTCAGATGCTTGAACTTTTTGAAAACATTTTCTAAGCCTTTGTCTGTAGTTCTAAGGCACCAAGAGATGTCTAACGACCGCAGCTGTTTGCAGCCGATACTGTCACGAGTGTTGAGGTGGTGATGCATATGTTGTTTGCAATGTGTTTATAAACTACCCTCAACTTTACCCTACCCAACTAATCCAAATGTTGAGTTGAATTTTTATTGAAGTTGAAATTCAAACAGGAAACCTGATGGAAACAATTGATAGATCTGAGAGTTGTTGGCATGAAGAGAGGTTGAGGTGCTGTAAGTTGGAGCATTCAAGGCCAATGTTGAGACATGCCCTGTAGTGTGGTGTGGTGTTGTATGCTTTAAAATGGTATTGTGGTGAGGTTTGGTGTGATGTGGAGGTGTTGTGTGTGATGGTGGTGTTTGTGGCGGTGGTGTTGTTGCAATAACTGTAAAATACTCTTGCATAACGTCGATTGAAAGTATTTTATAATTTTTTGATTGCCTACAAGGAATGCCTCAAGGGTGACTCACCCGTCCCCAATGTTGCAGCAGCCTGAGAGGTCCAGAGAGCTGATGTTACGACAGTGCATCGACACAGCCCTGCAGGTATCATGGCATGAGACAACATGAATCATCTCAAAAGATGCACGATCACTCACCTGAATGGAGCATCTGTCACGTGTCTGCAATCTCTGAGGCTGAGACGCTGTAGAAAGGCGCCTGCTCTGCATGCCAGAGAGGCCACCGTCATATCCTGTTCATCACCACCATTTTCATCATCACCACCATCGTCACAATCATCATCAAAACCATTAAGCTAATAATTATGGTGATAGAAAAAAATAGCATTGTTGAAAATATAAATGTCGTCCTAGCTAGTCATTGACGTTGAACTGCACCAAACATAGCGCTTGCAGTAAAATGCTGCTTTTCTGTTATAACCTGGATAACAATAGACTTTGGTGGCAGGTAAAACTTATATTGTAGTATCTTTGTTATTCAACTCAGCAAATAATTCTAGTTGATGACAGCGAGACAAACTGCCCAAATGTGGGTGCGGGGGATCTCGAATTCTCATGATTTCGAGTTAGTTGTTAGCTTGATCCAGTTTATAATTAATAAGACACCCAGATTAATATCAGGAACTAGAAAGTTTGATCACATAACTCCTGTATTATCTACACTGGCTTAAAATTGAAGAAAGAATTCAATACAAGGTGATACTACGAGTGCATAAATGTCTCAAAATGGGAAGCCCTTCTTATCATTCATCGAAATTATCAACTTTGTCTTTATTGCCTGAAAGGAAAAGACTCAGATCATCGAACACAATGGACATAGCAAGAGTGAGAGCTAACACCATTTTGGGGAACAAAAGATTTGAAGTTGCTGCACCAATTCTTTGGAACAATTTACCAAGTCACCTCAAATCCACAACAACTTTTTCAAAGTGCTTAAAAACCCACTTCATGATTAAGTCTTATAATCTTAAAACATAATTTTGATTTTTTCTCTCAAATATTTATTTTTCAGAAAATCAAATTAGTGGAAAGAAAAAAGGGTTAAATGAAAGGAATGACTAGGTGTGTGTGGATTGAAGGATAAAGCGTGAGGGGCTGGGAAGAATGAAGATTTGCCATATTAAAACTGAATCTATAAATATATAATCCAAAGTGGTCTTGAAGACTTAATCAGTTTCATGCCACCAAAATAATATTCGTTGTTTGTTTGTTTTTTTGTTTGTTTATTTGTTTGTTTGAACTGGCAGTCTACAAAGTTGCTTATGTGGAATGTCTTATTGTAATTATGATGGACCAGCATCAATAATCTGAGCCGACTGATGTAACTCCGGATACTGAAACATGTAGAATCTAGTCTATGATTGATAACTGCTAGAATCCGTGTTGAAAACAAACCAGCTGAACAACAAAATTTGCAGAAAAAAAAGGAAAGAAGAGGAAAGGCAGAGTTGTCAGCATAGATGTAAGTTTTAAAAGAAGAGGTATGGCAGAGTTGTCAGCATAGATGTAAGTTTTAAAAGAAGAGGTATGGCAGAGTTGTCAGCATAGATGTAAGTTTTAAAAGAAGAGGTATGGCAGAGTTGTCAGCATAGATGTAAGTTTTAAAAGAAGAGGTATGGCAGAGTTGTCAGCATAGATGTAAGTTTTAAAAGAAGAGGTATGGCAGAGTTGTCAGCATAGATGTAAGTTTTAAAAGAAGAGGTATGGCAGAGTTGTCAGCATAGATGTAAGTTTTAAAAGAAGAGGTATGGCAGAGTTGTCAGCATAGATGTAAGTTTTAAAAGAAGAGGTATGGCAGAGTTGTCAGCATAGATGTAAGTTTTAAAAGAAGAGGTATGGGAGAGATGTATGAAATGAAAAGAAGATGACCAGAAAGGGAGTTTTGGGGAAGTCCATAGAAGCACTAAGTCAGAGAATGAGATTTCAAAAGAGACAGAAGTGTGCCTCTGCGCATACTCACTTTTGAGAAACAGTCCTTGAGATGCGCATGTATAAGAATTTGAAAGTTGTCGTATCCTTTATCGTGGCTCAATAAAGTGAATTGGTCGGAAGGTTAAAACTAACATTCATACAAGTTTTCAACAAAATTTTGAAAACTCAGAATTTTAAAATTGAAAAGCCTTCAGGCACACACACCAGGCGGGTGAAAAAAAGGTGCAACAATTTAATTCAACATACATCAATGTTACACTGGAATTTGAAAAGATCCACTTCCTTCCAGTTACATCCGTCTAGTGCATACGCATTCCACATGCTGCTTACCTGCAGTAGAGTGGAATAGTGGGACTGGGTGATATGATGGGGTGGTGGGATGTGATGGTCTGGTGGTTACGTGGTGAGATTTATTTGACCTGGTGTTTTGTGTTTGAAAGAGATGTTTTACGCTTAATGGGATATAATGTAGTATGGTGTGTGGGGATGTGATGTGAGTGGTGTGGTGATGTGGTATGAGTGGTGTGGTGATGTGATGTGGTGAGTGGTAACGTGATGTGATGCGTGATGATGTGATGGGGTGAGCGGTGATGTAATGTGGTGTGTGGTGATGTGATGTGATTTGATATAATGTAGTGTGACATGGGGCAGTTGATCTGACCTGGGCACACATACATAGACTGTTGACGTCCAAGTAAGAGAAGATCCTGCAAGTATGTTGGTTTGTTTGAATCATCAACTTCTATTTATTTACTGTGGTTTTACAGAAACTTTAAATTTTCTCATTTGCAAACATTTGATGAATTTTTAGAAGAAGAATTGCTTGACTCAAAGCATGAGAACAAAATAACTATTGGATTAAACGTTCAAAAATCCCAAAATGAGTTCATGAAAAAGTGAATCAGACGATGAAAAATCAGCCAAATGTTTTCAACTTACTTGAAGATTATTTCCCTGGGCAGCAGTCTCATTAAGCAGTTGTCTAATTGGATCATCTGTAAAGTGAGGCCATTGCGGTCATTTGATTCAGTATTACTGCCACTTACCAGCACCTCCAGTTCTTCATCTGCCCCGGATTCCTTACACAAATCAATAATTAATTTAATAACAATTCAACTTTATTCAATTCAATATTTTTTTAATTTATTCTGGAGTCTTGCCTAGCGTAGCTGTGACTTCAACAGCATGGCCTCAATACTGGTGATCTCCGCCTGTTCAAAAACCTCAACATTTGTGACGTATTCGCTCCAGTGAATGTTGAGGATAATGCGGAAATAATGCGTCTATCTATCTATCTATCTATCTATCTATCTATCTATCTATCTATCTACCTATCTATTTATCCATCTATCTTGAAAAAAATTGGGTCACAGAGCATTTAGAATGTCTTACAAAAAAGAAGTGACACACATTCTCAAATTCTTCAATTACAACAAAGAAGAAAATCAGTACTAACACAACTCAAAAACCAGTGTATAGCTATGGAAAAGGGAACAAAAAATGAAAATCGTCAAGCTCTAAGTAAGTGGTGGAATGAGACTACCGAGAAGGCTGTAAAAGCAGCAGAACTAAATATGAAACGTGTTCGAGGTGGTTCTCTCATCAAATCACTAAAACTCAGACAAATCTCATCATAAACATCATCAAAATATATTAAGCAAAAATGACTCAACAAAAATAACAACAATTCCACAAAAATTACAAAGATGGTGTGAACATTTCACAAACTTAATCAATGTTAATACAATAATTGACCACACTGCTTATGATGTTCTTCCCATGTCTACGCATCAATATGATCATAATGCATTTAAGGCTCCACCATCAAAAACAGAGATAGAATTGCTTTGAAACAGTTAGAGAAAGACAGAGCATCTGGAATAGATGATATAAGCACTGGTTTACTATTACTGACTTCTGAAGCTACGGTGAGCTGGATGAAATTATTGGCAGATCAAATTTGGAAGGAAGAGAGCGTACCAATAGACTGAAAAAAACAAATAACAATCCCAATATTTAAAAAAAGGCATAGATCCGTGTGTGACAACTACAGAGGAATAGCAATATCATCTGTCGCAAGTTGTCAGTAGAACTATTCTAAACAGGCTTACCCCAATTCCTGATTTTCAATTAAACGAAAGTCAATGTGGCTTTCGCTCAAATCGAAGTTGTGGTGACCAAATATTCAACCTGAGAATCATCATGCAACGGGTCAAAGAATACAATACTGCTCTACCTCTATGTTTTGTGGATATATGCAAAGCGTATGATTCAGTCAATCGCAATGCACTATGGGAGGTGTTACGTCGCTCTTACAATCTTCCAAGCAAAATCATAAACATAATAAAAGCTCTTCACGATGGCACACAAAAATTGGTCAGATATAAAAGCCAAACCTCAGAAGAGTTCACAATCAATTTAGAAGTGAAACAAGGTAATGTACTAGCTCCTCTACTGTTCAACCTGTTTCTGAATGCTGTTACTAATAGCGCATTAAAGACTCACAAACAAATCGGGAGGAAAATATTGTACAACATCAAAGCCCCTCTGGTGAACAGTGAGCTCAAAATAGATAGTCATACAATAGTGTAAAACCTCTTATATGCAGACAATATGATTCTAATCAGCTCTAACTACGATGATTTTGATGAGCTTAACAACAAATTATTTGGAACGTTTTGCTTTGAAAATTAATATTGAGAAAACAAAAAAAATGACGATAATACCGGAAAAAACTAACCTTCCAACAATTTCTCACAGAATCAATAACATTGAAGAAGTCAAGCAATTCAAATATTTGGGAACCATTCTCACAAATGATGTCAAGCTAGATGCAGAAATTGACGCTCATGTTAGCAAGGCATCAATGACTTTTGGTTGTCTAAATAAACTGGTTTGGTATTAACCTTCAATCAAGCATATCATTAAAATCAAACTGTTCAAGGCGCTGATATTCCCAGTTCTGCTCTATGGTAGCGAGTCATGGGCTCCACTTAGTCATTAAGTTCAACCATTAAATACATTTGTAAATCGATGCTCGCGAACTATTTTTTGCCTAACACTTGTTGAAAAAACAAGAAATACCGACTTAAGACACCATGCTGACATTGATCGCGTTAAAACTATGCTGCAACGAAGACGTCTCAGATGGCTTGGCCACGTTCAGAGAATGGATAACTCACACTTACCAAAACAATGGCTTGTGAGTAAATTTGAAGGCGGTAAACGCTTGCCAAAAAAGCAGAAACAACGATGGCATGATGTCATGAATGCAGATTTGAAAAGCCTAGATATGTACAACTTGGAGAATAAAGGGTCTAGCGAGAAACCATTAGCGAAACAATATACATTCAAAACTAAATGAACTAAACCAGGTTAAACAAATAAATGAGAAGGCCAAAAAAGATCTTAAAAATGATTGACTGAATCATGAGCCAAAATAGAGAAATAGATAGAAATAAATAGATAGATAGATAGATAGATAGATAGATAGATAGATAGATAGATGGAACAAAAAAGAACTCACAAGGGGAGGCATCTCGCAGAACTGCTTGAGCCCACAGAGCTTCATCATTTCATCCCGCCATATCTACTTATTTCACTTTATTTTAATTACAAAGGTTCAAGCTGATGTTTGTTGGGTTTCACTGATATTTGTGTTGATACAACTTTACACAACATTCTCGCAGCTTTCCACAATCAGCTGGCATCTAAAGTCTCACGTTTTGCTTCAAAGTTATTCACTTTTTGCACTTGTCATTTTTACTTTATAATTTTCAGTGAAATAATTTAAAATTCAGACGAACATTTGAAGAAAAATTGCAAAATTCAAAGCCCCTGCGATTATAATTAAGAATGTGTACATCAATGACAAAAAATAACTGGCCAATGATCAATAAGTAGGTCATATTATGGCAAATATCCACCAATCAGAATTTAGATATTTTGTGAACACTGTATTCTAGGGTTCTATGGTAGCAAGAAATTTGTTAATAATTAAGTTTATTGAAGTTATTGAAAAATTCAAATTTTCTACTTGATTTAAATAAAATATTTCAACTGTACATTATAAGTTCATTTTTTTTTTGTTTTAAAGTTTAGTTATAGTTAACTTTTAACTTAGTGCTTTTAAAAGTGATTGTTGATTACGTTTATAGCCAATATAAAATTGACATTTTTTAAGGTTTATAAATTAGTTTTGACTAAAATGAAATCAAATGAAATTAATTCATTCTATAATACGAACCAAGCTCTTTGTAATAAAAAAAACACACACTTGGCTGAAGAAAATTTCAGGGCTTTACGAGATAATTGGTCCACCGTTCATTTTGATTTGAAAAATAGTAACTATGAAGTTATTGAGACTATAGGTACAGGTGCTTATGGGATGGTTTGTGCAGCTCTGAATAAAAGGACCAAAGTCAAAGTAGCCATTAAAAAAATTTCTGATATTTTTGTTCAACCAACTGTAGCCATGAGAACTTATCGAGAGATCAAAATTCTGAAACATTTCAAACATCAAAACATAATTTCTATTAGAGATTTGTTAGTAGTCAGAGGCTCAAGCAACCAAGGCACTGTACCTCTCATCAAAGACATTTATATAGTTTTTGACTTGATGGAAACAGATTTACATCACATAATCCACTCCAAACAACCACTCAGCATTGAACATGTCAGGTACTTCTTTGTGCAAATTTCTAGGGCCCTCAACTACATCCACTCGTGTAGCATTCTGCACAGAGGTAGTTTTTACACTTTTGCTTTTTTTTAGTCATCAATTTGTAACTTGAAACTCAGACCTGAAACCTAGCAATCTACTCGTCAATGAGAATTGTGAATTAAAAGTTGGAGACTTTGGTAAGTTCTTACAATGCAATACAATTATTAATAAGATTAAAAAGGCATTAACTTCAGGTGTTTCTAGGCCACATAATTAATATAGAATAATAAAAAATAATAATAATATAAATTTTTCAAAAAAAAAAATTAAAAGATATCCTCTCATCCATTTTAAGCCAGTGCAGATCTCTCAAAACATATCAAAACATGATCATATTTTCTGGTACCTGTAATGAGCCTGGCTGTTGTGTTGATTAGGGATTGAAGTCCGTTTTTCTAATATTCAGAGCACCCTGCAAGGATAAAATTCTCATAGTCTATCTGGCTTAATACCAGTGCTAATGCCAGGGTTTTCAAAGACGCAAGACTCAACAAATTCTTGATCGATTTTATTTGCTTCAGGAATTTTGTTGATTTGAGCCTTCATAGATAGATCTTCATCTAACCAGACACCAAGACTTTTGACATTTCTTGAAGGGATAATGCTATCTGCAACTATTCTCACTGGATGATGCGGAATTCTAAGAACGTTTCTGGCATTGGAGAACCAGATGACTTCAATTTTAAAAACATTCAATTTCATGTGATTGGCTTCCATCCAACCCACAACATCATCTATACACTCAGATAAAGTTACCTGCAGGTCAAGTGACTTATCATACTTACAATGGCCATAAATTTAATTTCATCTGCATATTGGTGGAAACTGAAATAGATCACCCACTTTTCCAAATCACCAGTGAAGAGTGAACAGCAATGGTCAGAAAACAGAACTTTTTGGAACACTTCTTCTGCTACTATTGGTGGTGATCACAACATAGTAACAGCAAAGGTCAGATTGAGTCTCCCTGCTCCAAAAGCATCAACAAGGAAATTCTTCTACTGGCAGGCGCTGTGCCATGACAAGGATCTGGCTACTACCATAGACGATTTGATTTCTTCAAAATTTGACGCCTTACCAGACTTACACATATTTTGTATCTATATGTAACGAAGTCGGAAAAAAGAAATTACCGACTCATCTAAAACGAACCTCCCCTACCACTGAGCACCATGATATGGATCTTCCCCAATCAAACACCAAAAAAGCTCCAATCCAAAGGGTTTAACTTCACCAAAATACCCAACGCCAGACATATGACCACCTTGAAGACGCTAAACTTAATAAAATGTTCTCAGGATTTGAAAAAAAATCATGGGGAAATCCAAAGAACGTCTGGAAGCTAATGAAGGAATTGTCAGAAAAGAAAAAATCTGTCACATTTATTCAGGGTGAAAATCGTCTCAAAATCTGGAAAGACCACTTCCAAAATCTACTTTCTGTTAACAAGAATGATGCTCAAGCTCAGTTTGACTGCGTCAAGTTGTTTGACATCAACCCAGAAATTAGTACTCCGAATTTAGCCAAAAGGAGATCACAGATTCACTCAAGGTAATGAAACCTAATAAAGCGCCTGGCCTGGATGGTCTTACACTAGAAGTCTGGAAGCTCGAGAAAACCCAAAAATATCTGAGAAGGTTTTGCAACGAAACCTTTAACGGTGTGCGTACCAATGAATGGGGTATATCTGTTATTCTTTCTGTGCCCAAGAAAGGAGAATTAACTTGTTGTACCAACTACCGGGGTATAAGTCTTAGCCAAATAGCCTCTAAAATCGACAACCGGCTTATACTAAACAGAATACGCCCTATCATCGACAGGCTCCTTCGCCCTAGCCAAAACGGCTTTCGACCGGGAAGATCCATCTCGTCTCATCTACTCGCACTCAGAAGAATCATAGAAAAATTGCGTAATTACAAGAAAGAAGCTGTGATAACTTTCATCGATTTCAAAAAAGCATTTGACTCGATAGATCGGTCCAAAATGCTCAAAATCCTTGCTGCATATGGAATTTCTTCTGAAATAGTTAATGCAATACGAGTGATGTATGAAAACACCTCCGCTTTTGTGGTAACCCATGAAAGCAATACTGACATCTTCCAGGTCGATACTGGCGTCTTACAAGGGAACCCACTCGCCCCGTTTCTTTTCATCATTTGCTTAGATTATACTCTCAGCACCTCAATTTTTCCTCCAGATGGATTGACTCTTTAGAGAAAAAGAAGTCGTAGAGTCCCTCCCGAGAAACTCGCCGAGCTTGCATTTGCCGACGAAATCGCTCTGATGAAAGATACGATCAACAAAGCTGAGTCTTTTCTCCACAAAATCGAGACCGCAACTCAAAAAATAGGCCTCTTCCTCAATGCAAGCGAGACTAAAGCAATGCATTTCAATCCCTCTGTAGAGAGTCATATTCATGCTCTGAATGGTGACAAAATTGAAAAGGTTGATGATTTTCTTTACTTAGGAGGTTACACCAACTCTTCCCGAGAGATCAACACCCGAATCGTAAAATCATGGAACGCTCTCAACTTTCTAGAAAAAATCTGGAACTCTCGCATTACTACAGAAACGAAAGTTAGGATTTTTAAATCTACTTTTGAGTCCATACTGCTATATGGGTGTGAATCCTGGGTAATGTACAGCGTTGCAGTGAAGAAAGTTGATGGCACCTACACTCGTATGCTCCGAAAACTCAAAAATATCTCTTGGAGAGACCGCCTATCAAACGCCCAGCTATACTGTCAAATTCCAAAGTTGTCTACCATAATCAAAAGAAGACGCTTAGCGCTTACTGGACATGTAGCTCGGCACAACGAGCCCGCAAAAACTGTTGTTCTGGACGCCTGAAGAGTGTCGTAGAAGAGGTCGTCCAAATATAACACTGAAAGACGTACTTCATGAAGACACAGGGCTGACTTCTAACGAATGGCTGATAAACAAATATGGAGAAAAAATTACGTCATGTCACCGAAATGGAAATCGGAAGCACTACTACTACTTTGAAACACCAACAGATGAGTGCACCACGGATGTTTCACTTCACAACATCTGATACCAAAAGTTTTGTTACTTAAGTAGCTAACATACCATCCTAGCACACTATTTCAAAGCCAAAAGACTTGTCCAGCCTCTCCAGCAATATATCGTGGTTTAAAAAATCAAAAACTGACGATAGATCCACTAGAACCAATAGAGATAATTCACCGTTGTCAGCTGCTTTCAAAATGTCTTAATAGATTTTTGAAATGGTAGTTTCAGTAGAGTGGTGACGACGATAAGCTGATCGTAGGCTAGAAAAAAGTTCATTTTCAGTCAGATAGTAAAAAACTTTACCCAAAACAAGTCATTCAAGTATTTTTTTAAAACAGATAAATTCGAAAGGACTGTAGGATGATACATCACTTGTGCCGAAATTAGGTTTTTTAGCAAAGGAGAAATATGCGCCAATTCAAAGAGAATTGGAACAAAATTTAAAAAACTGTTAAAAATATTTTTAAAAAATGATGCTATCAACCTAGAAATCTTTTTCAAAAAGCCAAGTGGGTACTGGATCCAAAGCACATTGTTTATTAGGTAATTTTTCAATTGTCTGTATGACCTCATCTTCATCAATTTCAGCAAACTTATCCAATTTAACTCCACGATTGCAAGAAAAGAACGGAAGAGTTCTATTTCCAGACAAAGATTTTTTCACGGATTCAATCTTATCAGCCAAATACTTTTGGAAATTATTTGCTTTGACACCAGAAACCGAGTTGCATTTATCTCCGCATTTTTTATGTAACTCCAAATAAAATTGAACAGTTTTCAGTGCACCCACACTTGCGATCTTTAAATTTTATCAACTTTTGTCAAGTCAACTTTGGTAGCATTTTATATTTTACTTAATAAATTCTGTATATTTATATTTTGAATATTTGAAAATTGGATTTTAAAACACAGAGTATTTAAAAGTATTCATTAAAGTAAAAGTAATGTATTCTGATGAACTTGTTGAATTTATACATTTGTTCAAAAACTGAGGCTACCTGCCAGAATTAAAATGAGATTGAATGTGTCATAAGGTATGTCGCGGAGTGTTGGATTGAATGAAGGAGACTGCAACCTTTTGCAAGCCTCCCATCACCAACTCACCCAATATGTTGCCACCCGGTGGTACAGAGCGCCTGAACTGCTACTTCACTACCCACACTACTCTTTCCCTGTGGACCTTTGGTCAGCTGGTTGCATCCTCTGGGAACTCGTTCACCGCAAAGTTCTTTTTCCAGGTTTGTTTTTGACATTTTGTTTGATAAATGTTATTGATATGACTTGTTGTTTCTAACTGATGCATGATGTTAACATGTACAGGAAGAGACAGGCTGCATCAGATGCAACTGATCCTCAAGCATTTCAGCACACGAGAGACAGACTCAAGACAAGTGGACACCCATCTAGAGGAGCTTTTGAGGGGTCTTTTGTGCTTCAACATGAGTCACAGAATTACTGCCAGCCAACTCCTCACACACCCCTTCCTACAAGATGATGATGACGATGAAGATGACCAACATGTTTGTCTCAGAAAATTCAATTTTTCTTTCGAAGATGAATTCACAAACTTGTACAAGACAAAAAACAAGGTTTCATTTATTCAAATTTCAATTGAATAAATAAAGTTTAAATAAATTAGTGTTCAAAAATCTCTTTATTTCACCTTGGCTGAAAAAAATCATCATTTAAGTTTTAATTATATAGGATGAGTACTGCGGCATGTTGGAGGCTAGACTGATGCTGGAGGTGGAAAAGTACCGCCATTTGAAGAGTGTCCACATTACTCTGCGTGGAAACGATGACGGTTGTGACTCTGTTGGTGCTGATGATGACGTTATGTGCACCAGAGGTGTTGTTGATATGGAAAAGGAAGGGAGAGCTGAGATGGGGAATGATGATGTTGTGGAGATGCTGAGTGGAAGTTTGAGGTCAGCAACAATACCAAAAACCTCTTTTGATATCAGTGAGGGTCCATATGATGGCAATGTGGGTGGATGTGGTGTTGTTGGGGAAAGTGGTAATAAAGTAATTGTTTCAAAGGATTATGGTGAACATATAACGTCAGAAGAAGGTTTTATTGGAGGGAAGACGACGTCAGAAAAAGAGAGGTGTGAGGAAGGTGATGTGAAAATAAAGGAGGAGACCAGGGAGAAGATCAAGAAGGTGCTGAAGATGAATGCCCTTAGAAGGCCACGTGAGTAGTGTGTGCATGTTTGAGAGGTGACTGATGATGTATCCTTACGAAGCAGTATCAGGCAAACATCGACCAATCACGGCAATTCAGAGGCAAAAAGAAAGAGAAGCAAAAAAAAGAAAAAGAAAGATGACAAAAAAGTCTTCATCTCACACGTCACACAAAGGTTGTTATAAATGTCATTGCAGTTCAACGTCAAATTAATATTCTTTTTCTAGAAACATCAAATGTATTTTTTGTTCAAAAATTTTTGATTCTGCACTCAAAATGAGCAAACTTTAAGATAAATTTTTAACGAAAAAGGTTAAATCTTATTGTGAAACTCTAGTTGGCACTTCATGATGACTCTAGTTAGCACTTAATGATGACTTTAGTTAGCCCTTTGGGATGGCTCTAGTTGGCACTTCATGATGACTCTAGTTAGCACTTCATGATGACTATAGTTAGCACTTCTTGATGACTCTAGTTAGCATTTCATGATGACTCTAGTTAGCACTTCATGATGACTTTAGTTAGCACTTCATGATGATTCTAGTTAGCATTTCATGATGACTTTAGTTAGCACTTCATGATGACTCTAGTTAGCACTTCATGATGACTTTAGTTAGCCCTTTGGGATGACTCTAGTTGGCACTTCATGTTAATTCTAGTTAGCACTTCATGATGACTCTAGTTAGCAGATTTCGGATGACTTTAGTTAACATTTCATGATGACTTTAGTTAGCATTTCATGATGACTCTAGTTAGCACTTCATGATGACTTTAGTTAGCCCATTGGGATGAATCTAATTGGCACTTCATGAAGATTCTAGTTAGCACTTCATGATGACTCTAGTTAGCACATTTCGGATGACTAGTTAACATTTCATGATGACTTTAGTTAGCCCTTTGGGATGACTCTAGTTGGCACTTCATGATAACTCTAATGAGCACATTTCGGATGACTTTAATTAGCATTTCATGATGACTTTAGTTAGCACTTCATGATGACTTTAGTTAGCCCTTTGGGATGACTCTAGTTGGCACTTCATGAAGACTCTAGTTAGCACTTCATGGTGACTATAGTTAGCACTTCTTGATGACTCTAGTTAGCACTTCATGATGATTCTAGTTAGCACTTCATGATGACTCTAGTTAGCACATTTCGGATGACTAGTTAACATTTCATGATGACTTTAGGTAGCATTTCATGATGACTCTAGTTAGCACTTCATGATGACTTTAGTTAGCCCTTTGGGATGACTCTAGTTGGCACTTCATGATAACTCTAGTGAGCACATTTCGGATGACTTTAATTAGCATTTCATGATGACTTTAGTTAGCACTTCTTGATGACTTTAGTTAGCCCTTTGGGATGACTCTAGTTGGCACTTCATGATGACTCTAGTTAGCACTTCATGATGACTATAGTTAGCACTTCTTGATGACTCTAGTTAGCATTTCATGATGACTCTAGTTAGCACATTTCGGATGACTTTAGTTAGCATTTCATGATGACTTTAGTTAACACTTCATGATGACTCTAGTTAGCACTTCATGATGACTATAGTTAGCACTTCATGATGACTTTAGTTAGCCCTTTGGGATGACTCTAGTTGGCAATTCATGATGACTCTAGTTAGCACTTCATGATGACTTTAGTTAGCTCTTTGGGATGACTCTAGTTGGCACTTCATGATGATTCTAGTTAGCACTTCATGATGACTCTAATTAGCACATTTCGGATGACTTTAGTTAACATTTCATGATGACTTTAGTTAGCGTTTCATGATGAGTCTAGTTAGCACTTCATGATGATTTTAGTTAGCCCTTTGGGATGACTCTAGTTGGCACTTCATGATGATTCTAATTAGCACTTCATGATGACTCTAGTTAGCACATTTCGGATGACTTTAGTTAGCACTTTATGATGACTCTAGTTAGCACTTCATGATGACTCTAGTTAGCACATTTCGGATGACTAGTTAACATTTCATGATGACTTTAGTTAACACTTCATGATGACTCTAGTTAGCACTTCATGATGACTTTAGTTAGCTCTTTGGGATGACTTTAGTTAGCATTTCATGATGACTTTAGTTAGCCCTTTGGGATGACTCTAGTTGGCACTTCATGATGATTCTAGTTAGCACTTCATGATGACTCTAGTTAGCACTTCATGATGACTCTAGTTAGCACATTTCGGATGACTTTAGTTAACATTTAATGATGACTTTAGTTAGCATTTCATGATGACTCTAGTTAGCACTTCATGATGACTTTAGTTAGCCCATTGGGATGAATCTAATTGGCACTTCATGATGATTCTAGTTAGCACTTCATGATGACTCTAGTTAGCACATTTCGGATGACTAGTTAACATTTCCTGATGACTTTAGTTAGCATTTCATGATGACTCTAGTTAGCACTTCATGATGACTTTAGTTAGCCCATTGGGATGAATCTAATTGGCACTTCATGATGATTCTAGTTAGCACTTCATGATAACTCTAATGAGCACATTTCGGATGACTTTAATTAGCATTTCATGATGACTTTAGTTAGCACTTCATGATGACTTTAGTTAGCCCTTTGGGATGATTTTGTTGGCACTTCATGATGACTCTAGTTAGCACTTCATGATGACTATAGTTAGCACATTTCGGATGACTTTAGTTAGCATTTCATGATGACTTTAGTTAGCACTTCATGATGACTCTAGTTAGCACATTTCGGATGATTAGTTAACATTTCATGATGACTTTAGTTAACACTTCATGATGACTCTAGTTAGCACTTCGTGATGACTTTAGTTAGCTCTTTGGGATGACTTTAGTTAGCATTTCATGATGACTTTAGTTAGCCCTTTGGGATGACTCTAGTTGGCACTTCATGATGATTCTAGTTAGCACTTCATGATGACTCTAGTTAGCACATTTTGGATGACTTTAGTTAACATTTAATGATGACTTTAGTTAGCATTTCATGATGACTCTAGTTAGCACTTCATGATGACTTTAGTTAGCCCTTTGGGATGAATCTAATTGGCACTTCATGATGATTCTAGTTAGCACTTCATGATAACTCTAATGAGCACATTTCGGATGACTTTAATTAGCATTTCATGATGACTTTAGTTAGCACTTCATGATGACTTTAGTTAGCCTTTTGGGATGATTTTGTTGGCACTTCATGATGACTATAGTTAGCACTTCTTGATGACTCTAGTTAGCATTTCATGATGACTCTAGTTAGCACTTCATGATGACTTTAGTTAGCACTTTGGGATGACTCTAGTTAGCACATTTCGGATGACTAGTTAACATTTCATGATGACTTTAGTTAACACTTCATGATGACTCTAGTTAGCATTTCATGATGACTCTAGTTAGCACTTCATGATGACTTTAGTTAGCCCTTTGGGATGACTCTAGTTGGCACTTCATGATGATTCTAGTTAGCACTTCATGATGACTCTAGTTAGCACATTTCGGATGACTAGTTAACATTTCATGATGACTTTAGTTAGCATTTCATGATGACTCTAGTTAGCATTTCATGATGACTTTAGTTAGCCCTTTGGGATGACTCTAGTTGGCACTTCATGATGATTCTAGTTAGCACTTCATGATGACTCTAGTTAGCACATTTCGGATGACTTTAGTAAGCCCTTTGGGATGACTCTAGTTACCACTTCATGATGACTTTAGTTAGCCCTTTGGGATGACTTTAGTTAGCATTTCATGATGACTTTAGTTAGCACTTCATGATGACTCTAGTTAGCACATTTCGGATGACTTTAGTTAGCATTTCATGATGACTTTAGTTAGCACTTCATGATGACTCTAGTTAGCACATTTCGGATGATTAGTTAACATTTCATAATGACTTTAGTTAACACTTCATGATGACTCTAGTTAGCACTTCATGATGACTTTAGTTAGCTCTTTGGGATGACTTTAGTTAGCATTTCATGATGACTTTAGTTAGCCCTTCGGGATGACTCTAGTTGGCACTTCATGATGATTCTAGTTAGCACTTCATGATGACTCTAGTTAGCACATTTTGGATGACTTTAGTTAACATTTAATGATGACTTTAGTTAGCATTTCATGATGACTCTAGTTAGCACTTCATGATGACTTTAGTTAGCCCTTTGGGATGAATCTAATTGGCACTTCATGATGATTCTAGTTAGCACTTCATGATAACTCTAATGAGCACATTTCGGATGACTTTAATTAGCATTTCATGATGACTTTAGTTAGCACTTCATGATGACTTTAGTTAGCCTTTTGGGATGATTTTGTTGGCACTTCATGATGACTATAGTTAGCACTTCTTGATGACTCTAGTTAGCATTTCATGATGACTCTAGTTAGCACTTCATGATGACTTTAGTTAGCACTTTGGGATGACTCTAGTTAGCACATTTCGGATGACTAGTTAACATTTCATGATGACTTTAGTTAACACTTCATGATGACTCTAGTTAGCATTTCATGATGACTCTAGTTAGCACTTCATGATGACTTTAGTTAGCCCTTTGGGATGACTCTAGTTGGCACTTCATGATGATTCTAGTTAGCACTTCATGATGACTCTAGTTAGCACATTTCGGATGACTAGTTAACATTTCATGATGACTTTAGTTAGCATTTCATGATGACTCTAGTTAGCATTTCATGATGACTTTAGTTAGCCCTTTGGGATGAATCTAGTTGGCACTTCATGATGATTCTAGTTAGCACTTCATGATGACTCTAGTTAGCACATTTCGGATGACTAGTTAACATTTCATGATGACTTTAGTTAGCATTTCATGATGACTCTAGTTAGCACTTCATGATGACTTTAGTTAGCCCTTTGGGATGACTCTAGTTGGCACTTCATGATGATTCTAGTTAGCACTTCATGATGACTCTAGTTAGCACATTTCGGATGACTTTAGTAAGCCCTTTGGGATGACTCTAGTTACCACTTCATGATGACTCTAGTTAGCACTTCTTGATGACTCTAGTTAGCACTTCGTGATGACTTTAGTTAGTACTTCGTGATGACTTTAGTTAGCACTTTGGGATGACTCTAGTTAGCACTTCATGTTGATTCTAGTTAGCACTTCATGATGACTCTAGTTAGCACATTTCGGATGACTTTAGTTAGCATTTCATGATGACTCTAGTTAGCACATTTCGGATGACTTTAGTTAGCATTTCATGATGACTTTAGTTAACACTTCATGATGACTCTAGTTAGCACTTCATGATGACTTTAGTTAGCCCTTTGGGATGACTTTAATTAGCATTTCATGATAACTTTAGTTAGCACTTCATGATGACTCTAGTTAGCACATTTCGGATGACTTTAGTTAGCATTTCATGATGACTTTAGTTAGCACTTCTTGATGACTTTAGTTAGCCCTTTGGGATGACTCTAGTTGGCACTTCATGATGACTCTAGTTAGCACTTCGTGATGACTTTAGTTAGTACTTCGTGATGACTTTAGTTAGCACTTCATGATGACTTTAGTTAGCACTTTGGGATGACTCTAGTTAGCACTTCATGATGACTCTAGTTAGCACTTCGTGATGACTTTAGTTAGCCCTTTGGGATGACTCTAGTTGGCACTTCATGATGACTCTATTTAGCACTTCATGATGACTATAGTTAGCACTTCATGATGACTCTAGTTAGCACTTCATGATTACTCTAGTTAGCACATTTCGGATGACTCTAGTTAGCACTTCATGATGACTTTAGTTAACACTTCATGATGACTCTAGTTAGCACTTCATGATGACTTTAGTTAGCACTTCATGATGACTTTAGTTAGCCCTTTGGGATGACTCTAGTTGGCACTTCATGATGATTCTAGTTAGCACTTCATGATGACTCTAGTTAGCACATTTTGGATGACTTTAGTTAACATTTCATGATGACTTTAGTTAGCATTTCATGATGACTCTAGTTAGCACTTCATGATGACTTTAGTTAGCCCATTGGGATGAATCTAATTGGCACTTCATGATGATTCTAGTTAGCACTTCATGATGACTCTAGTTAGCACATTTCGGATGACTAGTTAACATTTCATGATGACTTTAGTTAGCATTTCATGATGACTCTAGTTAGCACTTCATGATGACTTTAGTTAGCACTTTGGGATGACTCTAGTTAGCACATTTCGGATGACTAGTTAACATTTCATGATGACTTTAGTTAACACTTCATGATGACTCTAGTTAGCATTTCATGATGACTCTAGTTAGCACTTCATGATGACTTTAGTTAGCCCTTTGGGATGACTCTAGTTGGCACTTCATGATGATTCTAGTTAGCACTTCATGATGACTCTAGTTAGCACATTTCGGATGACTAGTTAACATTTCATGATGACTTTAGTTAACACTTCATGATGACTCTAGTTAGCATTTCATGATGACTCTAGTTAGCACTTCATGATGACTTTAGTTAGCCCTTTGGGATGACTCTAGTTGGCACTTCATGATGATTCTAGTTAGCACTTCATGATGACTCTAGTTAGCACATTTCGGATGACTAGTTAACATTTCATGATGACTTTAGTTAACACTTCATGATGACTCTAGTTAGCACTTCATGATGACTTTAGTTAGCTCTTTGGGATGACTTTAGTTAGCATTTCATGATGACTTTAGTTAGCACTTCATGATGACTTTAGTTAGCCCTTTGGGATGACTCTAGTTGGCACTTCATGATGATTCTAGTTAGCACTTCATGATGACTCTAGTTAGCACATTTCGGATGACTTTAGTTATCATTTCATGATGACTTTAGTTAGCATTTCATGATGACTTTAGTTAGCATTTCATGATGACTCTAGTTAGCACTTCATGATGACTTTAGTTAGCTCTTTGGGATGACTTTAGTTGGCACTTCATGATGATTCTAGTTAGCACTTCATGATGACTCTAGTTAGCACATTTCGGATGACTTTAGTTAACATTTCATGATGACTTTAGTTAGCATTTCATGATGACTCTAGTTAGCACTTCATGATGACTTTAGTTAGCCCTTTGGGATGACTCTAGTTGGCACTTCATGATGATTCTAGTTAGCACTTCATGATGACTCTAGTTAGCACATTTCGGATGACTTTAGTAAGCCCTTTGGGATGACTCTAGTTAGCACTTCATGATGACTCTAGTTAGCACTTCATGATGACTATAGTTAGCACTTCTTGATGACTCTAGTTAGCACTTCGTGATGACTTTAGTTAGTACTTCGTGATGACTTTAGTTAGCCCTTTGGGATGACTATAGTTAGCACATTTCGGATGACTAGTTAACATTTCATGATGACTTTAGTTAACACTTCATGATGACTCTAGTTAGCACTTCATGATGACTTTAGTTAGCTCTTTGGGATGACTTTAGTTAGCATTTCATGATGACTTTAGTTAGCACTTCATGATGACTTTAGTTAGCCCTTTGGGATGACTCTAGTTGGCACTTCATGATGATTCTAGTTAGCACTTCATGATGACTCTAGTTAGCACATTTCGGATGACTTTAGTTATCATTTCATGATGACTTTAGTTAGCATTTCATGATGACTCTAGTTAGCACTTCATGATGACTTTAGTTAGCTCTTTGGGATGACTTTAGTTGGCACTTCATGATGATTCTAGTTAGCACTTCATGATGACTCTAGTTAGCACATTTCGGATGACTTTAGTTAACATTTCATGATGACTTTAGTTAGCATTTCATGATGACTCTAGTTAGCACTTCATGATGACTTTAGTTAGCCCTTTGGGATGACTCTAGTTGGCACTTCATGATGATTCTAGTTAGCACTTCATGATGACTCTAGTTAGCACATTTCGGATGACTTTAGTAAGCCCTTTGGGATGACTCTAGTTGGCACTTCATGATGACTCTAGTTAGCACTTCATGATGACTATAGTTAGCACTTCTTGATGACTCTAGTTAGCACTTCGTGATGACTTTAGTTAGTACTTCGTGATGACTTTAGTTAGCACTTTGGGATGACTCTGGTTAGCACTTCATGTTGATTCTAGTTAGCACTTCATGATGACTCTAGTTAGCACATTTCGGATGACTTTAGTTAGCATTTCATGATGACTCTAGTTAGCACATTTCGGATGACTTTAGTTAGCATTTCATGATGACTTTAGTTAACACTTCATGATTACTCTAGTTAGCACTTCATGATGACTTTAGTTAGCCCTTTGGGATGACTTTAATTAGCATTTCATGATAACTTTAGTTAGCACTTCATGATGACTTTAGTTAGCCCTTTGGGATGACTCTAGTTGGCACTTCATGATGATTCTAGTTAGCACTTCATGATGACTCTAGTTAGCACATTTCGGATGACTATAGTTAGCACTTCTTGATGACTCTAGTTAGCACTTCGTGATGACTTTAGTTAGTACTTCGTGATGACTTTAGTTAGCATTTTTGGATGACTCTAGTTAGCACTTCATGTTGATTCTAGTTAGCACTTCATGATGACTCTAGTTAGCACTTCATGTTGATTCTAGTTAGCACTTCATGATGACTCTAGTTAGCACTTCATGATGACTCTAGTTATCACATTTCGGATGACTTTAGTTAGCACTTCATGATGACTCTAGTTAGCACATTTCGGATGACTTTAGTTAGCATTTCATGATGACTTTAGTTAGCACTTCATGATGACTCTAGTTAGCACATTTCGGATGACTTTAGTTAGCACTTTTTGATGACTCTAGTTAGCACTTCATGATGACTCTAGTTAGCACATTTCGGAAAACTTTAGTTAACATTTCATGATGACTTTAGTTAGCATTTCATGATGACTCTAGTTAGCACTTCATGATGACTTTAGTTAGCCCATTGGGATGAATCTAATTGGCACTTCATGATGACTTTAGTTAGCACTTCATGATAACTCTAATGAGCACATTTCGGATGACTTTAATTAGCATTTCATGATGACTTTAGTTAGCACTTCATGATGACTTTAGTTAGCCCTTTGGGATGATTTTGTTGGCACTTCATGATGACTCTAGTTGGCACTTCATGATGACTATAGTTAGCACTTCTTGATGACTCTAGTTAGCATTTCATGATGACTCTAGTTAGCACTTCATGATGACTTTAGTTAGCCATTTGGGATGACTCTAGTTGGCACTTCATGATGATTCTAGTTAGCACTTCATGATGACTCTAGTTAGCACATTTCGGATGACTAGTTAACATTTCATGATGACTTTAGTTAGCATTTCATGATGACTTTAGTTAGCACTTCATGATGACTTTAGTTAGCCCTTTGGGATGACTCTAGTTGGCACTTCATGATGATTCTAGTTAGCACTTCATGATGACTCTAGTTAGCACATTTCGGATGACTATAGTTAGCACTTCTTGATGACTCTAGTTAGCACTTCGTGATGACTTTAGTTAGTACTTCGTGATGACTTTAGTTAGCATTTTGGAATGACTCTAGTTAGCACTTCATGTTGATTCTAGTTAGCACTTCATGATGACTCTACTTAGCACTTCATGATGACTCTAGTTAGCACATTTCGGATGACTTTAGTTAGCATTTCATGATGACTTTAGTTAGCACTTCATGATGACTCTAGTTATCACATTTCGGATGACTTTAGTTAGCACTTCATGATGACTTTAGTTAGCCCTTTGGGATGACTCTAGTTGGAACTTCATGATGACTCTAGTTAGCACTTCGTGATGACTTTAGTTAGTACTTCGTGATGACTCTAGTTAGCACTTCATGATGACTTTAGTTAGCCCATTGGGATGAATCTAATTGGCACTTCATGATGATTCTAGTTAGCACTTCATGATAACTCTAATGAGCACATTTCGGATGACTTTAATTAGCATTTCATGATGACTTTAGTTAGCGTTTCATGATGACTTTAGTTAGCGTTTCATGATGAGTCTAGTTAGCACATTTCGGATGACTAGTTAACATTTCATGATGACTTTAGTTAACACTTCATGATGACTCTAGTTAGCACTTCATGATGACTTTAGTTAGCCCTTTGGGATGACTTTAGTTAGCATTTCATGATGACTTTAGTTAGCACTTCATGATGACTCTAGTTAGCACATTTCGGATGACTTTAGTTAGCATTTCATGATGACTTTAGTTAGCACTTCATGATGACTTTAGTTAGCCCTTTGGGATGACTCTAGTTGGCACTTCATGATGACTCTAGTTAGCACTTCGTGATGACTTTAGTTAGTACTTCGTGATGACTTTAGTTAGCACTTCATGATGACTTTAGTTAGCACTTTGGGATGACTCTAGTTAGCACTTCATGATGACTTTAGTTAGCACTTCATGATGACTTTAGTTAGCCCTTTGGGATGACTCTAGTTGGCACTTCATGATGACTCTATTTAGCACTTCATGATGACTATAGTTAGCACTTCATGATGACTCTAGTTAGCACTTCATGATTACTCTAGTTAGCACATTTCGGATGACTAGTTAACATTTCATGATGACTTTAGTTAACACTTCATGATGACTCTAGTTAGCACTTCATGATGACTTTAGTTAGCTCTTTGGGATGACTTTAGTTAGCATTTCATGATGACTTTAGTTAGCACTTCATGATGACTTTAGTTAGCCCTTTGGGATGATTTTGTTGGCACTTCATGATGACTCTAGTTAGCACTTCATGATGACTATAGTTAGCACTTCTTGATGACTCTAGTTAGCATTTCATGATGACTCTAGTTAGCACTTCATGATGACTTTAGTTAGCCCTTTGGGATGACTCTAGTTAGCACATTTCGGATGACTAGTTAACATTTCATGATGACTTTAGTTAACACTTCATGATGACTCTAGTTAGCACTTCATGATGACTTTAGTTAGCTCTTTGGGATGACTTTAGTTAGCATTTCATGATGACTTTAGTTAGCACTTCATGATGACTTTAGTTAGCCCTTTGGGATGACTCTAGTTGGCACTTCATGATGATTCTAGTTAGCACTTCATGATGACTCTAGTTAGCACATTTCGGATGACTTTAGTTAACATTTCATGATGACTTTAGTTAGCATTTCATGATGACTTTAGTTAGCACTTCATGATGAGTTTAGTTAGCCCATTGGGATGAATCTAATTGGCACTTCATGATGATTCTAGTTAGCACTTCATGATAACTCTAATGAGCACATTTCGAATGACTTTAGTTAGCATTTCATGATGACTCTAGTTAGCACTTCATGATGACTTTAGTTAGCCCTTTGGGATGACTCTAGTTGGCACTTCATGATGATTCTTGTTAGCACTTCATGATGACTCTAGTTAGCACATTTCGGATGACTTTAGTTAACATTTCATGATGACTTTAGTTAGCGTTTCATGATGAGTCTAGTTAGCACATTTCGGATGACTAGTTAACATTTCATGATGACTTTAGTTAACACTTCATGATGACTCTAGTTAGCACTTCATGATGACTTTAGTTAGCTCTTTGGGATGACTTTAGTTAGCATTTCATGATGACTTTAGTTAGCACTTCATGATGACTTTAGTTAGCCCTTTGGGATGACTCTAGTTGGCACTTCATGATGATTCTAGTTAGCACTTCATGATGACTCTAGTTAGCACATTTTGGATGACTTTAGTTAACACTTCATGATGACTCTAGTTAGCACTTCATGATGACTTTAGTTAGCTCTTTGGGATGACTTTAGTTAGCATTTCATGATGACTTTAGTTAGCACTTCATGATGACTTTAGTTAGCCCTTTGGGATGACTCTAGTTAGCACTTCATGATGACTTTAGTTAGCACTTCGTGATGACTTTAGTTAGTACTTCGTGATGACTCTAGTAAGCACTTCGTGATGACTTTAGTTAGCACTTTGGGATGACTCTAGTTGGCACTTCATGATGATTCTAGTTAGCACTTCATGATGACTCTGATTAGCACATTTCGGATGACTTTAGTTAGCATTTCATGATGACTTTAGTTAGCACTTCATGATGACTCTAGTTATCACATTTCGGATGACTTTAGTTAGCACTTCATGATGACTTTAGTTAGCCCTTTGGGATGACTCTAGTTGGAACTTCATGATGACTCTAGTTAGCACTTCGTGATGACTTTAGTTAGTACTTCGTGATGACTCTAGTTAGCACTTCATGATGACTTTAGTTAGCCCATTGGGATGAATCTAATTGGCACTTCATGATGACTCTAGTTAGCACTTCATGATAACTCTAATGAGCACATTTCGGATGACTTTAATTAGCATTTCATGATGACTTTAGTTAGCGTTTCATGATGACTTTAGTTAGCGTTTCATGATGAGTCTAGTTAGCACATTTCGGATGACTAGTTAACATTTCATGATGACTTTAGTTAACACTTCATGATGACTCTAGTTAGCACTTCATGATGACTTTAGTTAGCCCTTTGGGATGACTTTAGTTAACATTTCATGATGACTTTAGTTAGCGTTTCATGATGAGTCTAGTTAGCACTTCATGATGACTTTAGTTAGCCCTTTGGGATGACTTTAGTTAGCATTTCATGATGACTTTAGTTAGCGTTTCATGATGAGTCTAGTTAGCACTTCATGATGATTTTTGTTAGCCCTTTGGGATGACTCTAGTTGGCACTTCATGATGATTCTAATTAGCACTTCATGATGACTCTAGTTAGCACATTTCGGATGACTTTAGTTAGCATTTCATGATGACTTTAGTTAGCACTTCATAATGACTTTAGTTAGCCCTTTGGGATGACTCTAGTTGGCACTTCATGATGACTCTAGTTAGCACTTCATGATGACTTTAGTTAGCCATTTGGGATGACTTTAGTTAGCATTTCATGATGACTTTAGTTAGCACTTCATGATGACTCTAGTTAGCACATTTCGGATGACTTTAGTTAACATTTCATGATGACTTTAGTTAGCATTTCATGATGACTCTAGTTAGCACTTCATGATGACTTTAGTTAGCTCTTTGGGATGACTTTAGTTAGCACATTTCGGATGACTTTAGTTAACATTTCATGATGACTTTAGTTAGCGTTTCATGATGAGTCTAGTTAGCACTTCATGATGACTTTAGTTAGCTCTTTGGGATGACTTTAGTTAGCATTTCATGATGACTTTAGTTAGCACTTCATGATGACTTTAGTTAGCCCTTTGGGATGACTCTAGTTGGCACTTCATGATGATTCTAGTTAGCACTTCATGATGACTCTAGTTAGCACATTTCGGATGACTTTAGTTAGCACTTTATGATGACTCTAGTTAGCACTTCATGATGATTCTAATTAGCACTTCATGATGACTCTAGTTAGCACATTTCGGATGACTTTAGTTAGCACTTTATGATGACTCTAGTTAGCATTTCATCATGACTCTAGTTAGCACATTTCGGATGACTAGTTAACATTTCATGATGACTTTAGTTAACACTTCATGATGACTCTAGTTAGCACTTCATGATGACTTTAGTTAGCTCTTTGGGATGACTTTAGTTAGCATTTCATGATGACTTTAGTTAGCACTTCATGATGACTTTAGTTAGCCCTTTGGGATGACTCTAGTTGGCACTTCATGATGATTCTAGTTAGCACTTCATGATGACTCTAGTTAGCACATTTTGGATGACTTTAGTTAACACTTCATGATGACTCTAGTTAGCACTTCATGATGACTTTAGTTAGCTCTTTGGGATGACTTTAGTTAGCATTTCATGATGACTTTAGTTAGCACTTCATGATGACTTTAGTTAGCCCTTTGGGATGACTCTAGTTAGCACTTCATGATGACTTTAGTTAGCACTTCGTGATGACTTTAGTTAGTACTTCGTGATGACTCTAGTAAGCACTTCGTGATGACTTTAGTTAGCACTTTGGGATGACTCTAGTTGGCACTTCATGATGATTCTAGTTAGCACTTCATGATGACTCTGATTAGCACATTTCGGATGACTTTAGTTAGCATTTCATGATGACTTTAGTTAGCACTTCATGATGACTCTAGTTATCACATTTCGGATGACTTTAGTTAGCACTTCATGATGACTTTAGTTAGCCCTTTGGGATGACTCTAGTTGGAACTTCATGATGACTCTAGTTAGCACTTCGTGATGACTTTAGTTAGTACTTCGTGATGACTCTAGTTAGCACTTCATGATGACTTTAGTTAGCCCATTGGGATGAATCTAATTGGCACTTCATGATGACTCTAGTTAGCACTTCATGATAACTCTAATGAGCACATTTCGGATGACTTTAATTAGCATTTCATGATGACTTTAGTTAGCGTTTCATGATGAGTCTAGTTAGCACATTTTGGATGACTAGTTAACATTTCATGATGACTTTAGTTAACACTTCATGATGACTCTAGTTAGCACTTCATGATGACTTTAGTTAGCCCTTTGGGATGACTTTAGTTAACATTTCATGATGACTTTAGTTAGCGTTTCATGATGAGTCTAGTTAGCACTTCATGATGACTTTAGTTAGCCCTTTGGGATGACTTTAGTTAGCATTTCATGATGACTTTAGTTAGCGTTTCATGATGAGTCTAGTTAGCACTTCATGATGATTTTTGTTAGCCCTTTGGGATGACTCTAGTTGGCACTTCATGATGATTCTAATTAGCACTTCATGATGACTCTAGTTAGCACATTTCGGATGACTTTAGTTAGCATTTCATGATGACTTTAGTTAGCACTTCATAATGACTTTAGTTAGCCCTTTGGGATGACTCTAGTTGGCACTTCATGATGACTCTAGTTAGCACTTCATGATGACTTTAGTTAGCCATTTGGGATGACTTTAGTTAGCATTTCATGATGACTTTAGTTAGCACTTCATGATGACTCTAGTTAGCACATTTCGGATGACTTTAGTTAACATTTCATGATGACTTTAGTTAGCATTTCATGATGACTCTAGTTAGCACTTCATGATGACTTTAGTTAGCTCTTTGGGATGACTTTAGTTAGCACATTTCGGATGACTTTAGTTAACATTTCATGATGACTTTAGTTAGCGTTTCATGATGAGTCTAGTTAGCACTTCATGATGACTTTAGTTAGCTCTTTGGGATGACTTTAGTTAGCATTTCATGATGACTTTAGTTAGCACTTCATGATGACTTTAGTTAGCCCTTTGGGATGACTCTAGTTGGCACTTCATGATGATTCTAGTTAGCACTTCATGATGACTCTAGTTAGCACATTTCGGATGACTTTAGTTAGCACTTTATGATGACTCTAGTTAGCACTTCATGATGACTCTAGTTAGCACATTTTGGATGACTTTAGTTAACATTTCATGATGACTCTAGTTAGCACTTCGTGATGACTTTAGTTAGTACTTCGTGATGACTCTAGTTAGCACTTCATGATGACTCTAGTTAGCACATTTCGGATGACTTTAGTTAACATTTCATGATGACTTTAGTTAGCGTTTCATGATGAGTCTAGTTAGCACTTCATGATGACTTTAGTTAGCCCTTTGGGATGACTTTAGTTAGCATTTCATGATGACTTTAGTTAGCGTTTCATGATGAGTCTAGTTAGCACTTCATGATGATTTTTGTTAGCCCTTTGGGATGACTCTAGTTGGCACTTCATGATGATTCTAATTAGCACTTCATGATGACTCTAGTTAGCACATTTCGGATGACTTTAGTTAGCATTTCATGATGACTTTAGTTAGCACTTCATAATGACTTTAGTTAGCCCTTTGGGATGACTCTAGTTGGCACTTCATGATGACTCTAGTTAGCACTTCATGATGACTTTAGTTAGCCATTTGGGATGACTTTAGTTAGCACTTCATGATGACTTTAGTTAGCACTTTGGGATGACTCTAGTTAGCGCTTCATTATGACTTTAGTTAGCACTTCATGATGACTTTAGTTAGCCCTTTGGGATGACTCTAGTTGGCACTTCATGATGACTCTATTTAGCACTTCATGATGACTATAGTTAGCACTTCATGATGACTCTAGTTAGCACTTCATGATTACTCTAGTTAGCACATTTCGGATGACTAGTTAACATTTCATGATGACTTTAGTTAACACTTCATGATGACTCTAGTTAGCACTTCATGATGACTTTAGTTAGCTCTTTGGGATGACTTTAGTTAGCATTTCATGATGACTTTAGTTAGCACTTCATGATGACTTTAGTTAGCCCTTTGGGATGATTTTGTTGGCACTTCATGATGACTCTAGTTAGCACTTCATGATGACCATAGTTAGCACATTTCGGATGACTTTAGTTAACACTTCATGATGACTCTAGTTATCACATTTCGGATGACTTTAGTTAGCACTTCATGATGACTCTAGTTAGCACTTCATGATGACTTTAGTTAGCCCTTTGGGATGACTCTAGTTGGAACTTCATGATGACTCTAGTTAGCACTTCATGATGACTCTAGTTAGCACATTTCGGATGACTTTAGTTAACATTTCATGATGACTTTAGTTAGCGTTTCATGATGAGTCTAGTTAGCACTTCATGATGATTTTTGTTAGCCCTTTGGGATGACTCTAGTTAGCATTTCATGATGACTTTAGTTAGCACTTCATGATGACTTTAGTTAGCCCTTTGGGATGACTCTAGTTGGCACTTCATGATGATTCTAGTTAGCACTTCATGATGACTCTAGTTAGCACTTCATGATGACTTTAGTTAGCCCTTTGGGATGACTCTAGTTAGCACATTTCGGATGACTAGTTAACATTTCATGATGACTTTAGTTAACACTTCATGATGATTCTAGTTAGCATTTCATGATGACTCTAGTTAGCACGTTTCGGATGACTAGTTAACATTTCATGATGACTTTAGTTAACACTTCATGATGACTCTAGTTAGCACTTCATGATGACTTTAGTTAGCTCTTTGGGATGACTTTAGTTAGCATTTCATGATGACTTTAGTTAGCACTTCATGATGACTTTAGTTAGCCCTTTGGGATGACTCTAGTTGGCACTTCATGATGATTCTAGTTAGCACTTCATGATGACTCTAGTTAGCACATTTTGGATGACTTTAGTTAACATTTCATGATGACTTTAGTTAGCATTTCATGATGACTTTAGTTAGCACTTCATGATGACTTTAGTTAGCCCTTTGGGATGACTCTAGTTAGCACTTCATGATGACTTTAGTTAGCACTTCGTGATGACTTTAGTTAGTACTTCGTGATGACTCTAGTTAGCACTTCATGATGACTTTAGTTAGCACTTTGGGATGACTCTAGTTGGCACTTCATGATGACTCTAGTTATCACATTTCGGATGACTTTAGTTAGCACTTCATGATGACTCTAGTTAGCACTTCATGATGACTTTAGTTAGACCTTTGGGATGACTCTAGTTGGAACTTCATGATGACTCTAGTTAGCACTTCGTGATGACTTTAGTTAGTACTTCGTGATGACTCTAGTTAGCACTTCATGATGACTTTAGTTAGCACTTTGGGATGACTCTAGTTAGCACTTCATGATGACTCTAGTTAGCACTTCGTGATGACTTTAGTTAGCCCTTTGGGATGACTCTAGTTGGCACTTCATGATGACTCTATTTAGCACTTCATGATGACTATAGTTAGCACTTCTTGCTGACTCTAGTTAGCACATTTCGGATGACTTTAGTTAACATTTCATGATGACTTTAGTTAGCGTTTCATGATGAGTCTAGTTAGCACTTCATGATGATTTTAGTTAGCCCTTTGGGATGACTCTAGTTGGCACTTCATGATGATTCTAATTAGCACTTCATGATGACTCTAGTTAGCACATTTCGGATGACTTTAGTTAGCACTTTATGATGACTCTAGTTAGCACTTCATGATGACTCTAGTTAGCACATTTCGGATGACTTTAGTTAACATTTCATGATGACTTTAGTTAACATTTCATGATGACTTTAGTTAGCATTTCATGATGACTCTAGTTAGCACTTCATGATGACTTTAGTTAGCCCATTGGGATGAATCTAATTGGCACTTCATGATGATTCTAGTTAGCACTTCATGATAACTCTAAGGAGCACATTTCGGATGACTTTAATTAGCATTTCATGATGACTTTAGTTAGCACTTCATGATGACTTTAGTTAGCCCTTTGGGATGATTTTGTTGGCACTTCATGATGACTCTAGTTAGCACTTCATGATGACTATAGTTAGCACTTCTTGATGACTCTAGTTAGCATTTCATGATGACTCTAGTTAGCCCTTTGGGATGACTCTAGTTGGCACTTCATGATGATTCTAGTTAGCACTTCATGATGACTCTAGTTAGCACTTCATGATGACTTTAGTTAGCCCTTTGGGATGACTCTAGTTAGCACATTTCGGATGACTAGTTAACATTTCATGATGACTTTAGTTAACACTTCATGATGATTCTAGTTAGCATTTCATGATGACTCTAGTTAGCACGTTTCGGATGACTAGTTAACATTTCATGATGACTTTAGTTAACACTTCATGATGACTCTAGTTAGCACTTCATGATGACTTTAGTTAGCTCTTTGGGATGACTTTAGTTAGCATTTCATGATGACTTTAGTTAGCACTTCATGATGACTTTAGTTAGCCCTTTGGGATGACTCTAGTTGGCACTTCATGATGATTCTAGTTAGCACTTCATGATGACTCTAGTTAGCACATTTTGGATGACTTTAGTTAACATTTCATGATGACTTTAGTTAGCATTTCATGATGACTCTAGTTAGCACTTCATGATGACTTTAGTTAGCCCTTTGGGATGACTCTAGTTAGCACTTCATGATGACTTTAGTTAGCACTTTGTGATGACTTTAGTTAGTACTTCGTGATGACTCTAGTTAGCACTTCATGATGACTTTAGTTAGCACTTTGGGATGACTCTAGTTGGCACTTCATGATGACTCTAGTTATCACATTTCGGATGACTTTAGTTAGCACTTCATGATGACTCTAGTTAGCACTTCATGATGACTTTAGTTAGACCTTTGGGATGACTCTAGTTGGAACTTCATGATGACTCTAGTTAGCACTTCGTGATGACTTTAGTTAGTACTTCGTGATGACTCTAGTTAGCACTTCATGATGACTTTAGTTAGCACTTTGGGATGACTCTAGTTAGCACTTCATGATGACTCTAGTTAGCACTTCGTGATGACTTTAGTTAGCCCTTTGGGATGACTCTAGTTGGCACTTCATGATGACTCTATTTAGCACTTCATGATGACTATAGTTAGCACTTCTTGCTGACTCTAGTTAGCACATTTCGGATGACTTTAGTTAACATTTCATGATGACTTTAGTTAGCGTTTCATGATGAGTCTAGTTAGCACTTCATGATGATTTTAGTTAGCCCTTTGGGATGACTCTAGTTGGCACTTCATGATGATTCTAATTAGCACTTCATGATGACTCTAGTTAGCACATTTCGGATGACTTTAGTTAGCACTTTATGATGACTCTAGTTAGCACTTCATGATGACTCTAGTTAGCACATTTCGGATGACTTTAGTTAACATTTCATGATGACTTTAGTTAGCATTTCATGATGACTCTAGTTAGCACTTCATGATGACTTTAGTTAGCTCTTTGGGATGACTTTAGTTAGCATTTTATGATGACTTTAGTTAGCACTTCATGATGACTTTAGTTAGCCCTTTGGGATGACTCTAGTTGGCACTTCATGATGATTCTAGTTAGCACTTCATGATGACTCTAGTTAGCACATTTCGGATGACTTTAGTTAACATTTCATGATGACTTTAGTTAGCATTTCATGATGACTCTAGTTAGCACTTCATGATGACTTTAGTTAGCCCATTGGGATGAATCTAATTGGCACTTCATGATGATTCTAGTTAGCACTTCATGATGACTCTAGTTAGCACATTTCGGATGACTAGTTAACATTTCATGATGACTTTAGTTAGCATTTCATGATGACTCTAGTTAGCACTTCATGATGACTTTAGTTAGCCCATTGGGATGAATCTAATTGGCACTTCATGATGATTCTAGTTAGCACTTCATGATAACTCTAAGGAGCACATTTCGGATGACTTTAATTAGCATTTCATGATGACTTTAGTTAGCACTTCATGATGACTTTAGTTAGCCCTTTGGGATGATTTTGTTGGCACTTCATGATGACTCTAGTTAGCACTTCATGATGACTATAGTTAGCACTTCTTGATGACTCTAGTTAGCATTTCATGATGACTCTAGTTAGCACTTCATGATGACTTTAGTTAGCCCTTTGTGATGACTCTAGTTGGCACTTCATGATGATTCTAGTTAGCACTTCATGATGACTCTAGTTAGCACATTTCGGATGACTAGTTAACATTTCATGATGACTTTAGTTAGCATTTCATGATGACTCTAGTTAGCACTTCATGATGACTTTAGTTAGCCCATTGGGATGAATCTAATTGGCACTTCATGATGATTCTAGTTAGCACTTCATGATGACTCTAGTTAGCACATTTCGGATGACTAGTTAACATTTCATGATGACTTTAGTTATCATTTCATGATGACTCTAGTTAGCACTTCATGATGACTTTAGTTAGCCCTTTGGGATGACTCTAGTTGGCACTTCATGATGATTCTAGTTAGCACTTCATGATGACTCTAGTTAGCACATTTCGGATGACTTTAGTTAACATTTCATGATGACTTTAGTTAGCATTTCATGATGATTCTAATTAGCACTTCATGATGACTCTAGTTAGCACATTTCGGATGACTTTAGTTAACATTTCATGATGACTTTAGTTAGCATTTCATGATGATTCTAATTAGCACTTCATGATGACTCTAGTTAGCACATTTCGGATGACTTTAGTTAGCACTTTATGATGACTCTAGTTAGCATTTCATGATGACTCTAGTTAGCACTTCATGATGACTTTAGTTAGCTCTTTGGGATGACTTTAGTTAGCATTTTATGATGACTTTAGTTAGCACTTCATGATGACTTTAGTTAGCCCTTTGGGATGACTCTAGTTGGCACTTCATGATGATTCTAGTTAGCACTTCATGATGACTTTAGTTAGCCCTTTGGGATGACTCTAGTTGGCACTTCATGATGATTCTAGTTAGCACTTCATGATGACTCTAGTTAGCACATTTCGGATGACTTTAGTTAACATTTCATGATGACTTTAGTTAGCACATTTCGGATGACTTTAGTTAACATTTCATGATGACTTTAGTTAGCATTTCATGATGACTCTAGTTAGCACTTCATGATGACTTTAGTTAGCTCTTTGGGATGACTTTAGTTAGCATTTTATGATGACTTTAGTTAGCACTTCATGATGACTTTAGTTAGCCCTTTGGGATGACTCTAGTTGGCACTTCATGATGATTCTAGTTAGCACTTCATGATGACTCTAGTTAGCACATTTCGGATGACTTTAGTTAACATTTCATGATGACTTTAGTTAGCATTTCATGATGACTCTAGTTAGCACTTCATGATGACTTTAGTTAGCCCATTGGGATGAATCTAATTGGCACTTCATGATGATTCTAGTTAGCACTTCATGATGACTCTAGTTAGCACATTTCGGATGACTAGTTAACATTTCATGATGACTTTAGTTAGCATTTCATGATGACTCTAGTTAGCACTTCATGATGACTTTAGTTAGCCCATTGGGATGAATCTAATTGGCACTTCATGATGATTCTAGTTAGCACTTCATGATAACTCTAAGGAGCACATTTCGGATGACTTTAATTAGCATTTCATGATGACTTTAGTTAGCACTTCATGATGACTTTAGTTAGCCCTTTGGGATGATTTTGTTGGCACTTCATGATGACTCTAGTTAGCACTTCATGATGACTATAGTTAGCACTTCTTGATGACTCTAGTTAGCATTTCATGATGACTCTAGTTAGCACTTCATGATGACTTTAGTTAGCCCTTTGTGATGACTCTAGTTGGCACTTCATGATGATTCTAGTTAGCACTTCATGATGACTCTAGTTAGCACATTTCGGATGACTAGTTAACATTTCATGATGACTTTAGTTAGCATTTCATGATGACTCTAGTTAGCACTTCATGATGACTTTAGTTAGCCCATTGGGATGAATCTAATTGGCACTTCATGATGATTCTAGTTAGCACTTCATGATGACTCTAGTTAGCACATTTCGGATGACTAGTTAACATTTCATGATGACTTTAGTTAGCATTTCATGATGACTCTAGTTAGCACTTCATGATGACTTTAGTTAGCCCTTTGGGATGACTCTAGTTGGCACTTCATGATGACTCTAGTTAGCACTTCATGATGACTATAGTTAGCACTTCTTGATGACTCTAGTTAGCATTTCATGATGACTCTAGTTAGCCCTTTGGGATGACTCTAGTTGGCACTTCATGATGATTCTAGTTAGCACTTCATGATGACTCTAGTTAGCACTTCATGATGACTTTAGTTAGCCCTTTGGGATGACTCTAGTTAGCACATTTCGGATGACTAGTTAACATTTCATGATGACTTTAGTTAACACTTCATGATGATTCTAGTTAGCATTTCATGATGACTCTAGTTAGCACGTTTCGGATGACTAGTTAACATTTCATGATGACTTTAGTTAACACTTCATGATGACTCTAGTTAGCACTTCATGATGACTTTAGTTAGCTCTTTGGGATGACTTTAGTTAGCATTTCATGATGACTTTAGTTAGCACTTCATGATGACTTTAGTTAGCCCTTTGGGATGACTCTAGTTGGCACTTCATGATGATTCTAGTTAGCACTTCATGATGACTCTAGTTAGCACATTTTGGATGACTTTAGTTAACATTTCATGATGACTTTAGTTAGCATTTCATGATGACTCTAGTTAGCACTTCATGATGACTTTAGTTAGCCCTTTGGGATGACTCTAGTTAGCACTTCATGATGACTTTAGTTAGCACTTTGTGATGACTTTAGTTAGTACTTCGTGATGACTCTAGTTAGCACTTCATGATGACTTTAGTTAGCACTTTGGGATGACTCTAGTTGGCACTTCATGATGACTCTAGTTATCACATTTCGGATGACTTTAGTTAGCACTTCATGATGACTCTAGTTAGCACTTCATGATGACTTTAGTTAGACCTTTGGGATGACTCTAGTTGGAACTTCATGATGACTCTAGTTAGCACTTCGTGATGACTTTAGTTAGTACTTCGTGATGACTCTAGTTAGCACTTCATGATGACTTTAGTTAGCACTTTGGGATGACTCTAGTTAGCACTTCATGATGACTCTAGTTAGCACTTCGTGATGACTTTAGTTAGCCCTTTGGGATGACTCTAGTTGGCACTTCATGATGACTCTATTTAGCACTTCATGATGACTATAGTTAGCACTTCTTGCTGACTCTAGTTAGCACATTTCGGATGACTTTAGTTAACATTTCATGATGACTTTAGTTAGCGTTTCATGATGAGTCTAGTTAGCACTTCATGATGATTTTAGTTAGCCCTTTGGGATGACTCTAGTTGGCACTTCATGATGATTCTAATTAGCACTTCATGATGACTCTAGTTAGCACATTTCGGATGACTTTAGTTAGCACTTTATGATGACTCTAGTTAGCACTTCATGATGACTCTAGTTAGCACATTTCGGATGACTTTAGTTAACATTTCATGATGACTTTAGTTAGCATTTCATGATGACTCTAGTTAGCACTTCATGATGACTTTAGTTAGCTCTTTGGGATGACTTTAGTTAGCATTTTATGATGACTTTAGTTAGCACTTCATGATGACTTTAGTTAGCCCTTTGGGATGACTCTAGTTGGCACTTCATGATGATTCTAGTTAGCACTTCATGATGACTCTAGTTAGCACATTTCGGATGACTTTAGTTAACATTTCATGATGACTTTAGTTAGCATTTCATGATGACTCTAGTTAGCACTTCATGATGACTTTAGTTAGCCCATTGGGATGAATCTAATTGGCACTTCATGATGATTCTAGTTAGCACTTCATGATGACTCTAGTTAGCACATTTCGGATGACTAGTTAACATTTCATGATGACTTTAGTTAGCATTTCATGATGACTCTAGTTAGCACTTCATGATGACTTTAGTTAGCCCATTGGGATGAATCTAATTGGCACTTCATGATGATTCTAGTTAGCACTTCATGATAACTCTAAGGAGCACATTTCGGATGACTTTAATTAGCATTTCATGATGACTTTAGTTAGCACTTCATGATGACTTTAGTTAGCCCTTTGGGATGATTTTGTTGGCACTTCATGATGACTCTAGTTAGCACTTCATGATGACTATAGTTAGCACTTCTTGATGACTCTAGTTAGCATTTCATGATGACTCTAGTTAGCACTTCATGATGACTTTAGTTAGCCCTTTGTGATGACTCTAGTTGGCACTTCATGATGATTCTAGTTAGCACTTCATGATGACTCTAGTTAGCACATTTCGGATGACTAGTTAACATTTCATGATGACTTTAGTTAGCATTTCATGATGACTCTAGTTAGCACTTCATGATGACTTTAGTTAGCCCATTGGGATGAATCTAATTGGCACTTCATGATGATTCTAGTTAGCACTTCATGATGACTCTAGTTAGCACATTTCGGATGACTAGTTAACATTTCATGATGACTTTAGTTATCATTTCATGATGACTCTAGTTAGCACTTCATGATGACTTTAGTTAGCCCTTTGGGATGACTCTAGTTGGCACTTCATGATGATTCTAGTTAGCACTTCATGATGACTCTAGTTAGCACATTTCGGATGACTTTAGTTAACATTTCATGATGACTTTAGTTAGCATTTCATGATGATTCTAATTAGCACTTCATGATGACTCTAGTTAGCACATTTCGGATGACTTTAGTTAACATTTCATGATGACTTTAGTTAGCATTTCATGATGATTCTAATTAGCACTTCATGATGACTCTAGTTAGCACATTTCGGATGACTTTAGTTAGCACTTTATGATGACTCTAGTTAGCATTTCATGATGACTCTAGTTAGCACTTCATGATGACTTTAGTTAGCTCTTTGGGATGACTTTAGTTAGCATTTTATGATGACTTTAGTTAGCACTTCATGATGACTTTAGTTAGCCCTTTGGGATGACTCTAGTTGGCACTTCATGATGATTCTAGTTAGCACTTCATGATGACTTTAGTTAGCCCTTTGGGATGACTCTAGTTGGCACTTCATGATGATTCTAGTTAGCACTTCATGATGACTCTAGTTAGCACATTTCGGATGACTTTAGTTAACATTTCATGATGACTTTAGTTAGCACATTTCGGATGACTTTAGTTAACATTTCATGATGACTTTAGTTAGCATTTCATGATGACTCTAGTTAGCACTTCATGATGACTTTAGTTAGCTCTTTGGGATGACTTTAGTTAGCATTTTATGATGACTTTAGTTAGCACTTCATGATGACTTTAGTTAGCCCTTTGGGATGACTCTAGTTGGCACTTCATGATGATTCTAGTTAGCACTTCATGATGACTCTAGTTAGCACATTTCGGATGACTTTAGTTAACATTTCATGATGACTTTAGTTAGCATTTCATGATGACTCTAGTTAGCACTTCATGATGACTTTAGTTAGCCCATTGGGATGAATCTAATTGGCACTTCATGATGATTCTAGTTAGCACTTCATGATGACTCTAGTTAGCACATTTCGGATGACTAGTTAACATTTCATGATGACTTTAGTTAGCATTTCATGATGACTCTAGTTAGCACTTCATGATGACTTTAGTTAGCCCATTGGGATGAATCTAATTGGCACTTCATGATGATTCTAGTTAGCACTTCATGATAACTCTAAGGAGCACATTTCGGATGACTTTAATTAGCATTTCATGATGACTTTAGTTAGCACTTCATGATGACTTTAGTTAGCCCTTTGGGATGATTTTGTTGGCACTTCATGATGACTCTAGTTAGCACTTCATGATGACTATAGTTAGCACTTCTTGATGACTCTAGTTAGCATTTCATGATGACTCTAGTTAGCACTTCATGATGACTTTAGTTAGCCCTTTGTGATGACTCTAGTTGGCACTTCATGATGATTCTAGTTAGCACTTCATGATGACTCTAGTTAGCACATTTCGGATGACTAGTTAACATTTCATGATGACTTTAGTTAGCATTTCATGATGACTCTAGTTAGCACTTCATGATGACTTTAGTTAGCCCATTGGGATGAATCTAATTGGCACTTCATGATGATTCTAGTTAGCACTTCATGATGACTCTAGTTAGCACATTTCGGATGACTAGTTAACATTTCATGATGACTTTAGTTAGCATTTCATGATGACTCTAGTTAGCACTTCATGATGACTTTAGTTAGCCCTTTGGGATGACTCTAGTTGGCACTTCATGATGATTCTAGTTAGCACTTCATGATGACTCTAGTTAGCACATTTCGGATGACTTTAGTAAGCCCTTTGGGATGACTCTAGTTAGCACTTCATGATGACTCTAGTTAGCACTTCATGATGACTCTAGTTAGCACTTCGTGATGACTTTAGTTAGCCCTTTGGGATGACTCTAGTTGGCACTTCATGATGACTCTATTTAGCACTTCATGATGACTATATTTAGCACTTCGTGATGACTATAGTTAGCACTTCTTGATGACTCTAGTTAGCACTTCGTGATGACTTTAGTTAGCACTTTGGGATGACTCTAGTTGGCACTTCATGATGATTCTAGTTAGCACTTCATGATGACTCTAGTTAGCACATTTCGGATGACTAGTTAACATTTCATGATGACTTTAGTTATCATTTCATGATGACTCTAGTTAGCACTTCATGATGACTTTAGTTAGCCCTTTGGGATGACTCTAGTTGGCACTTCATGATGATTCTAGTTAGCACTTCATGATGACTCTAGTTAGCACATTTCGGATGACTTTAGTTAACATTTCATGATGACTTTAGTTAGCATTTCATGATGATTCTAATTAGCACTTCATGATGACTCTAGTTAGCACATTTCGGATGACTTTAGTTAACATTTCATGATGACTTTAGTTAGCATTTCATGATGATTCTAATTAGCACTTCATGATGACTCTAGTTAGCACATTTCGGATGACTTTAGTTAGCACTTTATGATGACTCTAGTTAGCATTTCATGATGACTCTAGTTAGCACTTCATGATGACTTTAGTTAGCTCTTTGGGATGACTTTAGTTAGCATTTTATGATGACTTTAGTTAGCACTTCATGATGACTTTAGTTAGCCCTTTGGGATGACTCTAGTTGGCACTTCATGATGATTCTAGTTAGCACTTCATGATGACTTTAGTTAGCCCTTTGGGATGACTCTAGTTGGCACTTCATGATGATTCTAGTTAGCACTTCATGATGACTCTAGTTAGCACATTTCGGATGACTTTAGTTAACATTTCATGATGACTTTAGTTAGCACATTTCGGATGACTTTAGTTAACATTTCATGATGACTTTAGTTAGCATTTCATGATGACTCTAGTTAGCACTTCATGATGACTTTAGTTAGCTCTTTGGGATGACTTTAGTTAGCATTTTATGATGACTTTAGTTAGCACTTCATGATGACTTTAGTTAGCCCTTTGGGATGACTCTAGTTGGCACTTCATGATGATTCTAGTTAGCACTTCATGATGACTCTAGTTAGCACATTTCGGATGACTTTAGTTAACATTTCATGATGACTTTAGTTAGCATTTCATGATGACTCTAGTTAGCACTTCATGATGACTTTAGTTAGCCCATTGGGATGAATCTAATTGGCACTTCATGATGATTCTAGTTAGCACTTCATGATGACTCTAGTTAGCACATTTCGGATGACTAGTTAACATTTCATGATGACTTTAGTTAGCATTTCATGATGACTCTAGTTAGCACTTCATGATGACTTTAGTTAGCCCATTGGGATGAATCTAATTGGCACTTCATGATGATTCTAGTTAGCACTTCATGATAACTCTAAGGAGCACATTTCGGATGACTTTAATTAGCATTTCATGATGACTTTAGTTAGCACTTCATGATGACTTTAGTTAGCCCTTTGGGATGATTTTGTTGGCACTTCATGATGACTCTAGTTAGCACTTCATGATGACTATAGTTAGCACTTCTTGATGACTCTAGTTAGCATTTCATGATGACTCTAGTTAGCACTTCATGATGACTTTAGTTAGCCCTTTGTGATGACTCTAGTTGGCACTTCATGATGATTCTAGTTAGCACTTCATGATGACTCTAGTTAGCACATTTCGGATGACTAGTTAACATTTCATGATGACTTTAGTTAGCATTTCATGATGACTCTAGTTAGCACTTCATGATGACTTTAGTTAGCCCATTGGGATGAATCTAATTGGCACTTCATGATGATTCTAGTTAGCACTTCATGATGACTCTAGTTAGCACATTTCGGATGACTAGTTAACATTTCATGATGACTTTAGTTAGCATTTCATGATGACTCTAGTTAGCACTTCATGATGACTTTAGTTAGCCCTTTGGGATGACTCTAGTTGGCACTTCATGATGATTCTAGTTAGCACTTCATGATGACTCTAGTTAGCACATTTCGGATGACTTTAGTTAGCACTTTATGATGACTCTAGTTAGCATTTCATGATGACTCTAGTTAGCACTTCATGATGACTTTAGTTAGCTCTTTGGGATGACTTTAGTTAGCATTTTATGATGACTTTAGTTAGCACTTCATGATGACTTTAGTTAGCCCTTTGGGATGACTCTAGTTGGCACTTCATGATGATTCTAGTTAGCACTTCATGATGACTTTAGTTAGCCCTTTGGGATGACTCTAGTTGGCACTTCATGATGATTCTAGTTAGCACTTCATGATGACTCTAGTTAGCACATTTCGGATGACTTTAGTTAACATTTCATGATGACTTTAGTTAGCACATTTCGGATGACTTTAGTTAACATTTCATGATGACTTTAGTTAGCATTTCATGATGACTCTAGTTAGCACTTCATGATGACTTTAGTTAGCTCTTTGGGATGACTTTAGTTAGCATTTTATGATGACTTTAGTTAGCACTTCATGATGACTTTAGTTAGCCCTTTGGGATGACTCTAGTTGGCACTTCATGATGATTCTAGTTAGCACTTCATGATGACTCTAGTTAGCACATTTCGGATGACTTTAGTTAACATTTCATGATGACTTTAGTTAGCATTTCATGATGACTCTAGTTAGCACTTCATGATGACTTTAGTTAGCCCATTGGGATGAATCTAATTGGCACTTCATGATGATTCTAGTTAGCACTTCATGATGACTCTAGTTAGCACATTTCGGATGACTAGTTAACATTTCATGATGACTTTAGTTAGCATTTCATGATGACTCTAGTTAGCACTTCATGATGACTTTAGTTAGCCCATTGGGATGAATCTAATTGGCACTTCATGATGATTCTAGTTAGCACTTCATGATAACTCTAAGGAGCACATTTCGGATGACTTTAATTAGCATTTCATGATGACTTTAGTTAGCACTTCATGATGACTTTAGTTAGCCCTTTGGGATGATTTTGTTGGCACTTCATGATGACTCTAGTTAGCACTTCATGATGACTATAGTTAGCACTTCTTGATGACTCTAGTTAGCATTTCATGATGACTCTAGTTAGCACTTCATGATGACTTTAGTTAGCCCTTTGTGATGACTCTAGTTGGCACTTCATGATGATTCTAGTTAGCACTTCATGATGACTCTAGTTAGCACATTTCGGATGACTAGTTAACATTTCATGATGACTTTAGTTAGCATTTCATGATGACTCTAGTTAGCACTTCATGATGACTTTAGTTAGCCCATTGGGATGAATCTAATTGGCACTTCATGATGATTCTAGTTAGCACTTCATGATGACTCTAGTTAGCACATTTCGGATGACTAGTTAACATTTCATGATGACTTTAGTTAGCATTTCATGATGACTCTAGTTAGCACTTCATGATGACTTTAGTTAGCCCTTTGGGATGACTCTAGTTGGCACTTCATGATGATTCTAGTTAGCACTTCATGATGACTCTAGTTAGCACATTTCGGATGACTTTAGTAAGCCCTTTGGGATGACTCTAGTTAGCACTTCATGATGACTCTAGTTAGCACTTCATGATGACTCTAGTTAGCACTTCGTGATGACTTTAGTTAGCCCTTTGGGATGACTCTAGTTGGCACTTCATGATGACTCTATTTAGCACTTCATGATGACTATATTTAGCACTTCGTGATGACTATAGTTAGCACTTCTTGATGACTCTAGTTAGCACTTCGTGATGACTTTAGTTAGCACTTTGGGATGACTCTAGTTAGCACTTCATGTTGATTCTAGTTAGCACTTCATGATGACTCTAGTTAGCACATTTCGGATGACTTTAGTTAACACTTCATGATGACTCTAGTTAGCACTTCATGATGACTCTAGTTAGCACATTTCGGATGACTTTAGTTAACATTTCATGATGACTTTAGTTAGCATTTCATGATGATTCTAATTAGCACTTCATGATGACTCTAGTTAGCACATTTCGGATGACTTTAGTTAACATTTCATGATGACTTTAGTTAGCATTTCATGATGATTCTAATTAGCACTTCATGATGACTCTAGTTAGCACATTTCGGATGACTTTAGTTAGCACTTTATGATGACTCTAGTTAGCATTTCATGATGACTCTAGTTAGCACTTCATGATGACTTTAGTTAGCTCTTTGGGATGACTTTAGTTAGCATTTTATGATGACTTTAGTTAGCACTTCATGATGACTTTAGTTAGCCCTTTGGGATGACTCTAGTTGGCACTTCATGATGATTCTAGTTAGCACTTCATGATGACTTTAGTTAGCCCTTTGGGATGACTCTAGTTGGCACTTCATGATGATTCTAGTTAGCACTTCATGATGACTCTAGTTAGCACATTTCGGATGACTTTAGTTAACATTTCATGATGACTTTAGTTAGCATTTCATGATGACTCTAGTTAGCACTTCATGATGACTTTAGTTAGCCCATTGGGATGATTCTAATTGGCACTTCATGATGATTCTAGTTAGCACTTCATGATGACTCTAGTTAGCACATTTCGGATGACTAGTTAACATTTCATGATGACTTTAGTTAGCATTTCATGATGACTCTAGTTAGCACTTCATGATGACTTTAGTTAGCCCATTGGGATGAATCTAATTGGCACTTCATGATGATTCTAGTTAGCACTTCATGATAACTCTAAGGAGCACATTTCGGATGACTTTAATTAGCATTTCATGATGACTTTAGTTAGCACTTCATGATGACTTTAGTTAGCCCTTTGGGATGATTTTGTTGGCACTTCATGATGACTCTAGTTAGCACTTCATGATGACTATAGTTAGCACTTCTTGATGACTCTAGTTAGCATTTCATGATGACTCTAGTTAGCACTTCATGATGACTTTAGTTAGCCCTTTGTGATGACTCTAGTTGGCACTTCATGATGATTCTAGTTAGCACTTCATGATGACTCTAGTTAGCACATTTCGGATGACTAGTTAACATTTCATGATGACTTTAGTTAGCATTTCATGTTGACTCTAGTTAGCACTTCATGATGACTTTAGTTAGCCCATTAGGATGAATCTAATTGGCACTTCATGATGATTCTAGTTAGCACTTCATGATGACTCTAGTTAGCACATTTCGGATGACTAGTTAACATTTCATGATGACTTTAGTTAGCATTTCATGATGACTCTAGTTAGCACTTCATGATGACTTTAGTTAGCCCTTTGGGATGACTCTAGTTGGCACTTCATGATGATTCTAGTTAGCACTTCATGATGACTCTAGTTAGCACATTTCGGATGACTTTAGTAAGCCCTTTGGGATGACTCTAGTTGGCACTTCATGATGACTCTAGTTAGCACTTCATGATGACTCTAGTTAGCACTTCGTGATGACTTTAGTTAGCCCTTTGGGATGACTCTAGTTGGCACTTCATGATGACTCTATTTAGCACTTCATGATGACTCTATTTAGCACTTCGTGATGACTATAGTTAGCACTTCTTGATGACTCTAGTTAGCACTTCGTGATGACTTTAGTTAGCACTTTGGGATGACTCTAGTTAGCACTTCATGTTGATTCTAGTTAGCACTTCATGATGACTCTAGTTAGCACATTTCGGATGACTTTAGTTAACACTTCATGATGACTCTAGTTAGCACTTCATGATGACTCTAGTTAGCACATTTCGGATGACTTTAGTTAACATTTCATGATGACTTTAGTTAGCATTTCATGATGATTCTAATTAGCACTTCATGATGACTCTAGTTAGCACATTTCGGATGACTTTAGTTAACATTTCATGATGACTTTAGTTAGCATTTCATGATGATTCTAATTAGCACTTCATGATGACTCTAGTTAGCACATTTCGGATGACTTTAGTTAGCACTTTATGATGACTCTAGTTAGCATTTCATGATGACTCTAGTTAGCACTTCATGATGACTTTAGTTAGCTCTTTGGGATGACTTTAGTTAGCATTTCATGATGACTCTAGTTAGCACTTCATGATGACTTTAGTTAGCCCTTTGGGATGACTCTAGTTGGCACTTCATGATGATTCTAGTTAGCACTTCATGATGACTCTAGTTAGCACATTTCGGATGACTTTAGTTAACATTTCATGATGACTTTAGTTAGCATTTCATGATGACTCTAGTTAGCACTTCATGATGACTTTAGTTAGCCCATTGGGATGACTCTAGTTGGCACTTCATGATGATTCTAGTTAGCACTTCATGATGACTCTAGTTAGCACATTTCGGATGACTTTAGTTAGCACTTTATGATGACTCTAGTTAGCATTTCATGATGACTCTAGTTAGCACATTTCGGATGACTAGTTAACATTTCATGATGACTTTAGTTAACACTTCATGATGACTCTAGTTAGCACTTCATGATGACTTTAGTTAGCTCTTTGGGATGACTTTAGTTAGCGTTTCATGATGAGTCTAGTTAGCACTTCATGATGACTTTAGTTAGCCCTTTGGGATGACTCTAGTTGGCACTTCATGATGATTCTAGTTAGCACTTCATGATGACTCTAGTTAGCACATTTCGGATGACTTTAGTTAACATTTCATGATGACTTTAGTTAGCATTTCATGATGACTCTAGTTAGCACTTCATGATGACTTTAGTTAGCCCATTGGGATTAATCTAATTGGCACTTCATGATGATTCTAGTTAGCACTTCATGATGACTAGTTAGCACATTTCGGATGACTAGTTAACATTTCATGATGACTTTAGTTAGCATTTCATGATGACTCTAGTTAGCACTTCATGATGACTTTAGTTAGCACATTGGGATGAATCTAATTGGCACTTCATGATGATTCTAGTTAGCACTTCATGATAACTCTAAGGAGCACATTTCGGATGACTTTAATTAGCATTTCATGATGACTTTAGTTAGCACTTCATGATGACTTTAGTTAGCCCTTTGGGATGATTTTGTTGGCACTGCATGATGACTCTAGTTAGCACTTCATGATGACTATAGTTAGCACTTCTTGATGACTCTAGTTGGCATTTCATGATGACTCTAGTTAGCACTTCATGATGATTCTAGTTAGCACTTCATGATGACTTTAGTTAGCCCTTTGGGATGACTCTAGTTGGCACTTCATGATGATTCTAGTTAGCACTTCATGATGACTCTAGTTAGCACATTTCGGATGACTTTAGTTAACATTTCATGATGACTTTAGTTAGCATTTCATGATGACTCTAGTTAGCACTTCATGATGACTTTAGTTAGCCCATTGGGATGAATCTAATTGGCACTTCATGATGATTCTAGTTAGCACTTCATGATGACTCTAGTTAGCACATTTCGGATGACTAGTTAACATTTCATGATGACTTTAGTTAGCATTTCATGATGACTCTAGTTAGCACTTCATGATGACTTTAGTTAGCACATTGGGATGAATCTAATTGGCATTTCATGATGATTCTAGTTAGCACTTCATGATAACTCTAAGGAGCACATTTCGGATGACTTTAATTAGCATTTCATGATGACTTTAGTTAGCACTTCATGATGACTTTAGTTAGCCCTTTGGGATGATTTTGTTGGCACTGCATGATGACTCTAGTTAGCACTTCATGATGACTATAGTTAGCACTTCTTGATGACTCTAGTTAGCATTTCATGATGACTCTAGTTAGCACTTCATGATGATTCTAGTTAGCACTTCATGATGACTTTAGTTAGCCCTTTGGGATGATTTTGTTGGCACTTCATGATGACTCTAGTTAGCACTTCATGATGACTATAGTTAGCACTTCTTGATGACTTTAGTTAGCCCTTTGTGATGACTCTAGTTGGCACTTCATGATGATTCTAGTTAGCACTTCATGATGACTTTAGTTAGCCCTTTGGGATGACTCTAGTTGGAACTTCATGATGACTCTAGTTAGCACTTCGTGATGACTTTAGTTAGTACTTCGTGATGACTCTAGTTAGCACTTCATGATGACTTTAGTTAGCACTTTGGGATGACTCTAGTTAGCACTTCATGATGACTCTAGTTAGCACTTCGTGATGACTTTAGTTAGCCCTTTGGGATGACTCTAGTTGGCACTTCATGATGACTCTATTTAGCACTTCATGATGACTATAGTTAGCACTTCTTGCTGACTCTAGTTAGCACATTTCGGATGACTTTAGTTAACATTTCATGATGACTTTAGTTAGCGTTTCATGATGAGTCTAGTTAGCACTTCATGATGATTTTAGTTAGCCCTTTGGGATGACTCTAGTTGGCACTTCATGATGATTCTAATTAGCACTTCATGATGACTCTAGTTAGCACATTTCGGATGACTTTAGTTAGCACTTTATGATGACTCTAGTTAGCACTTCATGATGACTCTAGTTAGCACATTTCGGATGACTTTAGTTAACATTTCATGATGACTTTAGTTAGCATTTCATGATGACTCTAGTTAGCACTTCATGATGACTTTAGTTAGCTCTTTGGGATGACTTTAGTTAGCATTTTATGATGACTTTAGTTAGCACTTCATGATGACTTTAGTTAGCCCTTTGGGATGACTCTAGTTGGCACTTCATGATGATTCTAGTTAGCACTTCATGATGACTCTAGTTAGCACATTTCGGATGACTTTAGTTAACATTTCATGATGACTTTAGTTAGCATTTCATGATGACTCTAGTTAGCACTTCATGATGACTTTAGTTAGCCCATTGGGATGAATCTAATTGGCACTTCATGATGATTCTAGTTAGCACTTCATGATGACTCTAGTTAGCACATTTCGGATGACTAGTTAACATTTCATGATGACTTTAGTTAGCATTTCATGATGACTCTAGTTAGCACTTCATGATGACTTTAGTTAGCCCATTGGGATGAATCTAATTGGCACTTCATGATGATTCTAGTTAGCACTTCATGATAACTCTAAGGAGCACATTTCGGATGACTTTAATTAGCATTTCATGATGACTTTAGTTAGCACTTCATGATGACTTTAGTTAGCCCTTTGGGATGATTTTGTTGGCACTTCATGATGACTCTAGTTAGCACTTCATGATGACTATAGTTAGCACTTCTTGATGACTCTAGTTAGCATTTCATGATGACTCTAGTTAGCACTTCATGATGACTTTAGTTAGCCCTTTGTGATGACTCTAGTTGGCACTTCATGATGATTCTAGTTTGCACTTCATGATGACTCTAGTTAGCACATTTCGGATGACTAGTTAACATTTCATGATGACTTTAGTTAGCATTTCATGATGACTCTAGTTAGCACTTCATGATGACTTTAGTTAGCCCATTGGGATGAATCTAATTGGCACTTCATGATGATTCTAGTTAGCACTTCATGATGACTCTAGTTAGCACATTTCGGATGACTAGTTAACATTTCATGATGACTTTAGTTAGCATTTCATGATGACTCTAGTTAGCACTTCATGATGACTTTAGTTAGCCCTTTGGGATGACTCTAGTTGGCACTTCATGATGATTCTAGTTAGCACTTCATGATGACTCTAGTTAGCACATTTCGGATGACTTTAGTAAGCCCTTTGGGATGACTCTAGTTAGCACTTCATGATGACTCTAGTTAGCACTTCATGATGACTCTAGTTAGCACTTCGTGATGACTTTAGTTAGCCCTTTGGGATGACTCTAGTTGGCACTTCATGATGTCTCTATTTAGCACTTCATGATGACTATATTTAGCACTTCGTGATGACTATAGTTAGCACTTCTTGATGACTCTAGTTAGCACTTCGTGATGACTTTAGTTAGCACTTTGGGATGACTCTAGTTAGCACTTCATGTTGATTCTAGTTAGCACTTCATGATGACTCTAGTTAGCACATTTCGGATGACTTTAGTTAACACTTCATGATGACTCTAGTTAGCACTTCATGATGACTCTAGTTAGCACATTTCGGATGACTTTAGTTAACATTTCATGATGACTTTAGTTAGCATTTCATGATGACTCTAGTTAGCACTTCATGATGACTTTAGTTAGCCCATTGGGATGATTCTAATTGGCACTTCATGATGATTCTAGTTAGCACTTCATGATGACTCTAGTTAGCACATTTCGGATGACTAGTTAACATTTCATGATGACTTTAGTTAGCATTTCATGATGACTCTAGTTAGCACTTCATGATGACTTTAGTTAGCCCATTGGGATGAATCTAATTGGCACTTCATGATGATTCTAGTTAGCACTTCATGATAACTCTAAGGAGCACATTTCGGATGACTTTAATTAGCATTTCATGATGACTTTAGTTAGCACTTCATGATGACTTTAGTTAGCCCTTTGGGATGATTTTGTTGGCACTTCATGATGACTCTAGTTAGCACTTCATGATGACTATAGTTAGCACTTCTTGATGACTCTAGTTAGCATTTCATGATGACTCTAGTTAGCACTTCATGATGACTTTAGTTAGCCCTTTGTGATGACTCTAGTTGGCACTTCATGATGATTCTAGTTAGCACTTCATGATGACTCTAGTTAGCACATTTCGGATGACTAGTTAACATTTCATGATGACTTTAGTTAGCATTTCATGATGACTCTAGTTAGCACTTCATGATGACTTTAGTTAGCCCATTGGGATGAATCTAATTGGCACTTCATGATGATTCTAGTTAGCACTTCATGATGATTCTAGTTAGCACATTTCGGATGACTAGTTAACATTTCATGATGACTTTAGTTAGCATTTCATGATGACTCTAGTTAGCACTTCATGATGACTTTAGTTAGCCCTTTGGGATGACTCTAGTTGGCACTTCATGATGATTCTAGTTAGCACTTCATGATGACTCTAGTTAGCACATTTCGGATGACTTTAGTAAGCCCTTTGGGATGACTCTAGTTAGCACTTCATGATGACTCTAGTTAGCACTTCGTGATGACTTTAGTTAGCCCTTTGGGATGACTCTAGTTGGCACTTCATGATGACTCTATTTAGCACTTCATGATGACTCTATTTAGCACTTCGTGATGACTATAGTTAGCACTTCTTGATGACTCTAGTTAGCACTTCGTGATGACTTTAGTTAGCACTTTGGGATGACTCTAGTTAGCACTTCATGTTGATTCTAGTTAGCACTTCATGATGACTCTAGTTAGCACATTTCGGATGACTTTAGTTAACACTTCATGATGACTCTAGTTAGCACTTCATGATGACTCTAGTTAGCACATTTCGGATGACTTTAGTTAACATTTCATGATGACTTTAGTTAGCATTTCATGATGATTCTAATTAGCACTTCATGATGACTCTAGTTAGCACATTTCGGATGACTTTAGTTAACATTTCATGATGACTTTAGTTAGCATTTCTTGATGATTCTAATTAGCACTTCATGATGACTCTAGTTAGCACATTTCGGATGACTTTAGTTAGCACTTTATGATGACTCTAGTTAGCATTTCATGATGACTCTAGTTAGCACTTCATGATGACTTTAGTTAGCTCTTTGGGATGACTTTAGTTAGCATTTCATGATGACTCTAGTTAGCACTTCATGATGACTTTAGTTAGCCCTTTGGGATGACTCTAGTTGGCACTTCATGATGATTCTAGTTAGCACTTCATGATGACTCTAGTTAGCACATTTCGGATGACTTTAGTTAACATTTCATGATGACTTTAGTTAGCATTTCATGATGACTCTAGTTAGCACTTCATGATGACTTTAGTTAGCCCATTGGGATGACTCTAGTTGGCACTTCATGATGATTCTAGTTAGCACTTCATGATGACTCTAGTTAGCACATTTCGGATGACTTTAGTTAGCACTTTATGATGACTCTAGTTAGCATTTCATGATGACTCTAGTTAGCACATTTCGGATGACTAGTTAACATTTCATGATGACTTTAGTTAACACTTCATGATGACTCTTGTTAGCACTTCATGATGACTTTAGTTAGCTCTTTGGGATGACTTTAGTTAGCGTTTCATGATGAGTCTAGTTAGCACTTCATGATGACTTTAGTTAGCCCTTTGGGATGACTCTAGTTGGCACTTCATGATGATTCTAGTTAGCACTTCATGATGACTCTAGTTAGCACATTTCGGATGACTTTAGTTAACATTTCATGATGACTTTAGTTAGCATTTCATGATGACTCTAGTTAGCACTTCATGATGACTTTAGTTAGCCCATTGGGATGAATCTAATTGGCACTTCATGATGATTCTAGTTAGCACTTCATGATGACTCTAGTTAGCACATTTCGGATGACTAGTTAACATTTCATGATGACTTTAGTTAGCATTTCATGATGACTCTAGTTAGCACTTCATGATGACTTTAGTTAGCACATTGGGATGAATCTAATTGGCACTTCATGATGATTCTAGTTAGCACTTCATGATAACTCTAAGGAGCACATTTCGGATGACTTTAATTAGCATTTCATGATGACTTTAGTTAGCACTTCATGATGACTTTAGTTAGCCCTTTGGGATGATTTTGTTGGCACTTCATGATGACTCTAGTTAGCACTTCATGATGACTATAGTTAGCACTTCTTGATGACTCTAGTTAGCATTTCATGATGACTCTAGTTAGCACTTCATGATGACTTTAGTTAGCCCTTTGGGATGACTATAGTTAGCACATTTCGGATGACTAGTTAACATTTCATGATGACTTTAGTAAGCATTTCATGATGACTCTAGTTAGCACTTCATGATGACTTTAGTTAGCACTTTGGGATGACTCTAGTTGGCACATTTCGGATATTCTAGTTAGCACTTCATGATGACTCTAGTTATCACGTTTCGGATGACTTTAGTTAGCACTTCATGATGACTCTAGTTAGCACTTCATGATGACTTTAGTTAGCCCTTTGGGATGACTCTAGTTGGAACTTCATGATGACTCTAGTTAGCACTTCGTGATGACTTTAGTTAGTACTTCGTGATGACTCTAGTTAGCACTTCATGATGACTTTAGTTAGCACTTTGGGATGACTCTAGTTAGCACTTCATGATGACTTTAGTTAGCCCTTTGGGATGATTTTGTTGGCACTTCATGATGACTCTAGTTAGCACTTCATGATGACTATAGTTAGCACTTCTTGATGACTCTAGTTAGCATTTCATGATGACTCTAGTTAGCACTTCATGATGACTTTAGTTAGCCCTTTGTGATGACTCTAGTTGGCACTTCATGATGATTCTAGTTAGCACTTCATGATGACTCTAGTTAGCACATTTCGGATGACTAGTTAACATTTCATGATGACTTTAGTTAGCATTTCATGATGACTCTAGTTAGCACTTCATGATGACTTTAGTTAGCCCATTGGGATGAATCTAATTGGCACTTCATGATGATTCTAGTTAGCACTTCATGATGACTCTAGTTAGCACATTTCGGATGACTAGTTAACATTTCATGATGACTTTAGTTAGCATTTCATGATGACTCTAGTTAGCACTTCATGATGACTTTAGTTAGCCCTTTGGGATGACTCTAGTTGGCACTTCATGATGATTCTAGTTAGCACTTCATGATGACTCTAGTTAGCACATTTCGGATGACTTTAGTAAGCCCTTTGGGATGACTCTAGTTAGCACTTCATGATGACTCTAGTTAGCACTTCATGATGACTCTAGTTAGCACTTCGTGATGACTTTAGTTAGCCCTTTGGGATGACTCTAGTTGGCACTTCATGATGACTCTATTTAGCACTTCATGATGACTATATTTAGCACTTCGTGATGACTATAGTTAGCACTTCTTGATGACTCTAGTTAGCACTTCGTGATGACTTTAGTTAGCACTTTGGGATGACTCTAGTTGGCACTTCATGATGATTCTAGTTAGCACTTCATGATGACTCTAGTTAGCACATTTCGGATGACTAGTTAACATTTCATGATGACTTTAGTTATCATTTCATGATGACTCTAGTTAGCACTTCATGATGACTTTAGTTAGCCCTTTGGGATGACTCTAGTTGGCACTTCATGATGATTCTAGTTAGCACTTCATGATGACTCTAGTTAGCACATTTCGGATGACTTTAGTTAACATTTCATGATGACTTTAGTTAGCATTTCATGATGATTCTAATTAGCACTTCATGATGACTCTAGTTAGCACATTTCGGATGACTTTAGTTAACATTTCATGATGACTTTAGTTAGCATTTCATGATGATTCTAATTAGCACTTCATGATGACTCTAGTTAGCACATTTCGGATGACTTTAGTTAGCACTTTATGATGACTCTAGTTAGCATTTCATGATGACTCTAGTTAGCACTTCATGATGACTTTAGTTAGCTCTTTGGGATGACTTTAGTTAGCATTTTATGATGACTTTAGTTAGCACTTCATGATGACTTTAGTTAGCCCTTTGGGATGACTCTAGTTGGCACTTCATGATGATTCTAGTTAGCACTTCATGATGACTTTAGTTAGCCCTTTGGGATGACTCTAGTTGGCACTTCATGATGATTCTAGTTAGCACTTCATGATGACTCTAGTTAGCACATTTCGGATGACTTTAGTTAACATTTCATGATGACTTTAGTTAGCACATTTCGGATGACTTTAGTTAACATTTCATGATGACTTTAGTTAGCATTTCATGATGACTCTAGTTAGCACTTCATGATGACTTTAGTTAGCTCTTTGGGATGACTTTAGTTAGCATTTTATGATGACTTTAGTTAGCACTTCATGATGACTTTAGTTAGCCCTTTGGGATGACTCTAGTTGGCACTTCATGATGATTCTAGTTAGCACTTCATGATGACTCTAGTTAGCACATTTCGGATGACTTTAGTTAACATTTCATGATGACTTTAGTTAGCATTTCATGATGACTCTAGTTAGCACTTCATGATGACTTTAGTTAGCCCATTGGGATGAATCTAATTGGCACTTCATGATGATTCTAGTTAGCACTTCATGATGACTCTAGTTAGCACATTTCGGATGACTAGTTAACATTTCATGATGACTTTAGTTAGCATTTCATGATGACTCTAGTTAGCACTTCATGATGACTTTAGTTAGCCCATTGGGATGAATCTAATTGGCACTTCATGATGATTCTAGTTAGCACTTCATGATAACTCTAAGGAGCACATTTCGGATGACTTTAATTAGCATTTCATGATGACTTTAGTTAGCACTTCATGATGACTTTAGTTAGCCCTTTGGGATGATTTTGTTGGCACTTCATGATGACTCTAGTTAGCACTTCATGATGACTATAGTTAGCACTTCTTGATGACTCTAGTTAGCATTTCATGATGACTCTAGTTAGCACTTCATGATGACTTTAGTTAGCCCTTTGTGATGACTCTAGTTGGCACTTCATGATGATTCTAGTTAGCACTTCATGATGACTCTAGTTAGCACATTTCGGATGACTAGTTAACATTTCATGATGACTTTAGTTAGCATTTCATGATGACTCTAGTTAGCACTTCATGATGACTTTAGTTAGCCCATTGGGATGAATCTAATTGGCACTTCATGATGATTCTAGTTAGCACTTCATGATGACTCTAGTTAGCACATTTCGGATGACTAGTTAACATTTCATGATGACTTTAGTTAGCATTTCATGATGACTCTAGTTAGCACTTCATGATGACTTTAGTTAGCCCTTTGGGATGACTCTAGTTGGCACTTCATGATGATTCTAGTTAGCACTTCATGATGACTCTAGTTAGCACATTTCGGATGACTTTAGTAAGCCCTTTGGGATGACTCTAGTTAGCACTTCATGATGACTCTAGTTAGCACTTCATGATGACTCTAGTTAGCACTTCGTGATGACTTTAGTTAGCCCTTTGGGATGACTCTAGTTGGCACTTCATGATGACTCTATTTAGCACTTCATGATGACTATATTTAGCACTTCGTGATGACTATAGTTAGCACTTCTTGATGACTCTAGTTAGCACTTCGTGATGACTTTAGTTAGCACTTTGGGATGACTCTAGTTAGCACTTCATGTTGATTCTAGTTAGCACTTCATGATGACTCTAGTTAGCACATTTCGGATGACTTTAGTTAACACTTCATGATGACTCTAGTTAGCACTTCATGATGACTCTAGTTAGCACATTTCGGATGACTTTAGTTAACATTTCATGATGACTTTAGTTAGCATTTCATGATGATTCTAATTAGCACTTCATGATGACTCTAGTTAGCACATTTCGGATGACTTTAGTTAACATTTCATGATGACTTTAGTTAGCATTTCATGATGATTCTAATTAGCACTTCATGATGACTCTAGTTAGCACATTTCGGATGACTTTAGTTAGCACTTTATGATGACTCTAGTTAGCATTTCATGATGACTCTAGTTAGCACTTCATGATGACTTTAGTTAGCTCTTTGGGATGACTTTAGTTAGCATTTTATGATGACTTTAGTTAGCACTTCATGATGACTTTAGTTAGCCCTTTGGGATGACTCTAGTTGGCACTTCATGATGATTCTAGTTAGCACTTCATGATGACTTTAGTTAGCCCTTTGGGATGACTCTAGTTGGCACTTCATGATGATTCTAGTTAGCACTTCATGATGACTCTAGTTAGCACATTTCGGATGACTTTAGTTAACATTTCATGATGACTTTAGTTAGCATTTCATGATGACTCTAGTTAGCACTTCATGATGACTTTAGTTAGCCCATTGGGATGATTCTAATTGGCACTTCATGATGATTCTAGTTAGCACTTCATGATGACTCTAGTTAGCACATTTCGGATGACTAGTTAACATTTCATGATGACTTTAGTTAGCATTTCATGATGACTCTAGTTAGCACTTCATGATGACTTTAGTTAGCCCATTGGGATGAATCTAATTGGCACTTCATGATGATTCTAGTTAGCACTTCATGATAACTCTAAGGAGCACATTTCGGATGACTTTAATTAGCATTTCATGATGACTTTAGTTAGCACTTCATGATGACTTTAGTTAGCCCTTTGGGATGATTTTGTTGGCACTTCATGATGACTCTAGTTAGCACTTCATGATGACTATAGTTAGCACTTCTTGATGACTCTAGTTAGCATTTCATGATGACTCTAGTTAGCACTTCATGATGACTTTAGTTAGCCCTTTGTGATGACTCTAGTTGGCACTTCATGATGATTCTAGTTAGCACTTCATGATGACTCTAGTTAGCACATTTCGGATGACTAGTTAACATTTCATGATGACTTTAGTTAGCATTTCATGTTGACTCTAGTTAGCACTTCATGATGACTTTAGTTAGCCCATTAGGATGAATCTAATTGGCACTTCATGATGATTCTAGTTAGCACTTCATGATGACTCTAGTTAGCACATTTCGGATGACTAGTTAACATTTCATGATGACTTTAGTTAGCATTTCATGATGACTCTAGTTAGCACTTCATGATGACTTTAGTTAGCCCTTTGGGATGACTCTAGTTGGCACTTCATGATGATTCTAGTTAGCACTTCATGATGACTCTAGTTAGCACATTTCGGATGACTTTAGTAAGCCCTTTGGGATGACTCTAGTTGGCACTTCATGATGACTCTAGTTAGCACTTCATGATGACTCTAGTTAGCACTTCGTGATGACTTTAGTTAGCCCTTTGGGATGACTCTAGTTGGCACTTCATGATGACTCTATTTAGCACTTCATGATGACTCTATTTAGCACTTCGTGATGACTATAGTTAGCACTTCTTGATGACTCTAGTTAGCACTTCGTGATGACTTTAGTTAGCACTTTGGGATGACTCTAGTTAGCACTTCATGTTGATTCTAGTTAGCACTTCATGATGACTCTAGTTAGCACATTTCGGATGACTTTAGTTAACACTTCATGATGACTCTAGTTAGCACTTCATGATGACTCTAGTTAGCACATTTCGGATGACTTTAGTTAACATTTCATGATGACTTTAGTTAGCATTTCATGATGATTCTAATTAGCACTTCATGATGACTCTAGTTAGCACATTTCGGATGACTTTAGTTAACATTTCATGATGACTTTAGTTAGCATTTCATGATGATTCTAATTAGCACTTCATGATGACTCTAGTTAGCACATTTCGGATGACTTTAGTTAGCACTTTATGATGACTCTAGTTAGCATTTCATGATGACTCTAGTTAGCACTTCATGATGACTTTAGTTAGCTCTTTGGGATGACTTTAGTTAGCATTTCATGATGACTCTAGTTAGCACTTCATGATGACTTTAGTTAGCCCTTTGGGATGACTCTAGTTGGCACTTCATGATGATTCTAGTTAGCACTTCATGATGACTCTAGTTAGCACATTTCGGATGACTTTAGTTAACATTTCATGATGACTTTAGTTAGCATTTCATGATGACTCTAGTTAGCACTTCATGATGACTTTAGTTAGCCCATTGGGATGACTCTAGTTGGCACTTCATGATGATTCTAGTTAGCACTTCATGATGACTCTAGTTAGCACATTTCGGATGACTTTAGTTAGCACTTTATGATGACTCTAGTTAGCATTTCATGATGACTCTAGTTAGCACATTTCGGATGACTAGTTAACATTTCATGATGACTTTAGTTAACACTTCATGATGACTCTAGTTAGCACTTCATGATGACTTTAGTTAGCTCTTTGGGATGACTTTAGTTAGCGTTTCATGATGAGTCTAGTTAGCACTTCATGATGACTTTAGTTAGCCCTTTGGGATGACTCTAGTTGGCACTTCATGATGATTCTAGTTAGCACTTCATGATGACTCTAGTTAGCACATTTCGGATGACTTTAGTTAACATTTCATGATGACTTTAGTTAGCATTTCATGATGACTCTAGTTAGCACTTCATGATGACTTTAGTTAGCCCATTGGGATTAATCTAATTGGCACTTCATGATGATTCTAGTTAGCACTTCATGATGACTCTAGTTAGCACATTTCGGATGACTAGTTAACATTTCATGATGACTTTAGTTAGCATTTCATGATGACTCTAGTTAGCACTTCATGATGACTTTAGTTAGCACATTGGGATGAATCTAATTGGCACTTCATGATGATTCTAGTTAGCACTTCATGATAACTCTAAGGAGCACATTTCGGATGACTTTAATTAGCATTTCATGATGACTTTAGTTAGCACTTCATGATGACTTTAGTTAGCCCTTTGGGATGATTTTGTTGGCACTGCATGATGACTCTAGTTAGCACTTCATGATGACTATAGTTAGCACTTCTTGATGACTCTAGTTGGCATTTCATGATGACTCTAGTTAGCACTTCATGATGATTCTAGTTAGCACTTCATGATGACTTTAGTTAGCCCTTTGGGATGACTCTAGTTGGCACTTCATGATGATTCTAGTTAGCACTTCATGATGACTCTAGTTAGCACATTTCGGATGACTTTAGTTAACATTTCATGATGACTTTAGTTAGCATTTCATGATGACTCTAGTTAGCACTTCATGATGACTTTAGTTAGCCCATTGGGATGAATCTAATTGGCACTTCATGATGATTCTAGTTAGCACTTCATGATGACTCTAGTTAGCACATTTCGGATGACTAGTTAACATTTCATGATGACTTTAGTTAGCATTTCATGATGACTCTAGTTAGCACTTCATGATGACTTTAGTTAGCACATTGGGATGAATCTAATTGGCATTTCATGATGATTCTAGTTAGCACTTCATGATAACTCTAAGGAGCACATTTCGGATGACTTTAATTAGCATTTCATGATGACTTTAGTTAGCACTTCATGATGACTTTAGTTAGCCCTTTGGGATGATTTTGTTGGCACTGCATGATGACTCTAGTTAGCACTTCATGATGACTATAGTTAGCACTTCTTGATGACTCTAGTTAGCATTTCATGATGACTCTAGTTAGCACTTCATGATGATTCTAGTTAGCACTTCATGATGACTTTAGTTAGCCCTTTGGGATGATTTTGTTGGCACTTCATGATGACTCTAGTTAGCACTTCATGATGACTATAGTTAGCACTTCTTGATGACTTTAGTTAGCCCTTTGTGATGACTCTAGTTGGCACTTCATGATGATTCTAGTTAGCACTTCATGATGACTTTAGTTAGCCCTTTGGGATGACTCTAGTTGGAACTTCATGATGACTCTAGTTAGCACTTCGTGATGACTTTAGTTAGTACTTCGTGATGACTCTAGTTAGCACTTCATGATGACTTTAGTTAGCACTTTGGGATGACTCTAGTTAGCACTTCATGATGACTCTAGTTAGCACTTCGTGATGACTTTAGTTAGCCCTTTGGGATGACTCTAGTTGGCACTTCATGATGACTCTATTTAGCACTTCATGATGACTATAGTTAGCACTTCTTGCTGACTCTAGTTAGCACATTTCGGATGACTTTAGTTAACATTTCATGATGACTTTAGTTAGCGTTTCATGATGAGTCTAGTTAGCACTTCATGATGATTTTAGTTAGCCCTTTGGGATGACTCTAGTTGGCACTTCATGATGATTCTAATTAGCACTTCATGATGACTCTAGTTAGCACATTTCGGATGACTTTAGTTAGCACTTTATGATGACTCTAGTTAGCACTTCATGATGACTCTAGTTAGCACATTTCGGATGACTTTAGTTAACATTTCATGATGACTTTAGTTAGCATTTCATGATGACTCTAGTTAGCACTTCATGATGACTTTAGTTAGCTCTTTGGGATGACTTTAGTTAGCATTTTATGATGACTTTAGTTAGCACTTCATGATGACTTTAGTTAGCCCTTTGGGATGACTCTAGTTGGCACTTCATGATGATTCTAGTTAGCACTTCATGATGACTCTAGTTAGCACATTTCGGATGACTTTAGTTAACATTTCATGATGACTTTAGTTAGCATTTCATGATGACTCTAGTTAGCACTTCATGATGACTTTAGTTAGCCCATTGGGATGAATCTAATTGGCACTTCATGATGATTCTAGTTAGCACTTCATGATGACTCTAGTTAGCACATTTCGGATGACTAGTTAACATTTCATGATGACTTTAGTTAGCATTTCATGATGACTCTAGTTAGCACTTCATGATGACTTTAGTTAGCCCATTGGGATGAATCTAATTGGCACTTCATGATGATTCTAGTTAGCACTTCATGATAACTCTAAGGAGCACATTTCGGATGACTTTAATTAGCATTTCATGATGACTTTAGTTAGCACTTCATGATGACTTTAGTTAGCCCTTTGGGATGATTTTGTTGGCACTTCATGATGACTCTAGTTAGCACTTCATGATGACTATAGTTAGCACTTCTTGATGACTCTAGTTAGCATTTCATGATGACTCTAGTTAGCACTTCATGATGACTTTAGTTAGCCCTTTGTGATGACTCTAGTTGGCACTTCATGATGATTCTAGTTTGCACTTCATGATGACTCTAGTTAGCACATTTCGGATGACTAGTTAACATTTCATGATGACTTTAGTTAGCATTTCATGATGACTCTAGTTAGCACTTCATGATGACTTTAGTTAGCACATTGGGATGACTTTAGTTAGCACTTTATGATGACTCTAGTTAGCATTTCATGATGACTCTAGTTAGCACTTCATGATGACTTTAGTTAGCTCTTTGGGATGACTTTAGTTAGCATTTCATGATGACTCTAGTTAGCACTTCATGATGACTTTAGTTAGCCCTTTGGGATGACTCTAGTTGGCACTTCATGATGATTCTAGTTAGCACTTCATGATGACTCTAGTTAGCACATTTCGGATGACTTTAGTTAACATTTCATGATGACTTTAGTTAGCATTTCATGATGACTCTAGTTAGCACTTCATGATGACTTTAGTTAGCCCATTGGGATGACTCTAGTTGGCACTTCATGATGATTCTAGTTAGCACTTCATGATGACTCTAGTTAGCACATTTCGGATGACTTTAGTTAGCACTTTATGATGACTCTAGTTAGCATTTCATGATGACTCTAGTTAGCACATTTCGGATGACTAGTTAACATTTCATGATGACTTTAGTTAACACTTCATGATGACTCTAGTTAGCACTTCATGATGACTTTAGTTAGCTCTTTGGGATGACTTTAGTTAGCGTTTCATGATGAGTCTAGTTAGCACTTCATGATGACTTTAGTTAGCCCTTTGGGATGACTCTAGTTGGCACTTCATGATGATTCTAGTTAGCACTTCATGATGACTCTAGTTAGCACATTTCGGATGACTTTAGTTAACATTTCATGATGACTTTAGTTAGCATTTCATGATGACTCTAGTTAGCACTTCATGATGACTTTAGTTAGCCCATTGGGATTAATCTAATTGGCACTTCATGATGATTCTAGTTAGCACTTCATGATGACTCTAGTTAGCACATTTCGGATGACTAGTTAACATTTCATGATGACTTTAGTTAGCATTTCATGATGACTCTAGTTAGCACTTCATGATGACTTTAGTTAGCACATTGGGATGAATCTAATTGGCACTTCATGATGATTCTAGTTAGCACTTCATGATAACTCTAAGGAGCACATTTCGGATGACTTTAATTAGCATTTCATGATGACTTTAGTTAGCACTTCATGATGACTTTAGTTAGCCCTTTGGGATGATTTTGTTGGCACTGCATGATGACTCTAGTTAGCACTTCATGATGACTATAGTTAGCACTTCTTGATGACTCTAGTTGGCATTTCATGATGACTCTAGTTAGCACTTCATGATGATTCTAGTTAGCACTTCATGATGACTTTAGTTAGCCCTTTGGGATGACTCTAGTTGGCACTTCATGATGATTCTAGTTAGCACTTCATGATGACTCTAGTTAGCACATTTCGGATGACTTTAGTTAACATTTCATGATGACTTTAGTTAGCATTTCATGATGACTCTAGTTAGCACTTCATGATGACTTTAGTTAGCCCATTGGGATGAATCTAATTGGCACTTCATGATGATTCTAGTTAGCACTTCATGATGACTCTAGTTAGCACATTTCGGATGACTAGTTAACATTTCATGATGACTTTAGTTAGCATTTCATGATGACTCTAGTTAGCACTTCATGATGACTTTAGTTAGCACATTGGGATGAATCTAATTGGCATTTCATGATGATTCTAGTTAGCACTTCATGATAACTCTAAGGAGCACATTTCGGATGACTTTAATTAGCATTTCATGATGACTTTAGTTAGCACTTCATGATGACTTTAGTTAGCCCTTTGGGATGATTTTGTTGGCACTGCATGATGACTCTAGTTAGCACTTCATGATGACTATAGTTAGCACTTCTTGATGACTCTAGTTAGCATTTCATGATGACTCTAGTTAGCACTTCATGATGATTCTAGTTAGCACTTCATGATGACTTTAGTTAGCCCTTTGGGATGATTTTGTTGGCACTTCATGATGACTCTAGTTAGCACTTCATGATGACTATAGTTAGCACTTCTTGATGACTTTAGTTAGCCCTTTGTGATGACTCTAGTTGGCACTTCATGATGATTCTAGTTAGCACTTCATGATGACTTTAGTTAGCCCTTTGGGATGACTCTAGTTGGAACTTCATGATGACTCTAGTTAGCACTTCGTGATGACTTTAGTTAGTACTTCGTGATGACTCTAGTTAGCACTTCATGATGACTTTAGTTAGCACTTTGGGATGACTCTAGTTAGCACTTCATGATGACTCTAGTTAGCACTTCGTGATGACTTTAGTTAGCCCTTTGGGATGACTCTAGTTGGCACTTCATGATGACTCTATTTAGCACTTCATGATGACTATAGTTAGCACTTCTTGCTGACTCTAGTTAGCACATTTCGGATGACTTTAGTTAACATTTCATGATGACTTTAGTTAGCGTTTCATGATGAGTCTAGTTAGCACTTCATGATGATTTTAGTTAGCCCTTTGGGATGACTCTAGTTGGCACTTCATGATGATTCTAATTAGCACTTCATGATGACTCTAGTTAGCACATTTCGGATGACTTTAGTTAGCACTTTATGATGACTCTAGTTAGCACTTCATGATGACTCTAGTTAGCACATTTCGGATGACTTTAGTTAACATTTCATGATGACTTTAGTTAGCATTTCATGATGACTCTAGTTAGCACTTCATGATGACTTTAGTTAGCTCTTTGGGATGACTTTAGTTAGCATTTTATGATGACTTTAGTTAGCACTTCATGATGACTTTAGTTAGCCCTTTGGGATGACTCTAGTTGGCACTTCATGATGATTCTAGTTAGCACTTCATGATGACTCTAGTTAGCACATTTCGGATGACTTTAGTTAACATTTCATGATGACTTTAGTTAGCATTTCATGATGACTCTAGTTAGCACTTCATGATGACTTTAGTTAGCCCATTGGGATGAATCTAATTGGCACTTCATGATGATTCTAGTTAGCACTTCATGATGACTCTAGTTAGCACATTTCGGATGACTAGTTAACATTTCATGATGACTTTAGTTAGCATTTCATGATGACTCTAGTTAGCACTTCATGATGACTTTAGTTAGCCCATTGGGATGAATCTAATTGGCACTTCATGATGATTCTAGTTAGCACTTCATGATAACTCTAAGGAGCACATTTCGGATGACTTTAATTAGCATTTCATGATGACTTTAGTTAGCACTTCATGATGACTTTAGTTAGCCCTTTGGGATGATTTTGTTGGCACTTCATGATGACTCTAGTTAGCACTTCATGATGACTATAGTTAGCACTTCTTGATGACTCTAGTTAGCATTTCATGATGACTCTAGTTAGCACTTCATGATGACTTTAGTTAGCCCTTTGTGATGACTCTAGTTGGCACTTCATGATGATTCTAGTTTGCACTTCATGATGACTCTAGTTAGCACATTTCGGATGACTAGTTAACATTTCATGATGACTTTAGTTAGCATTTCATGATGACTCTAGTTAGCACTTCATGATGACTTTAGTTAGCCCATTGGGATGAATCTAATTGGCACTTCATGATGATTCTAGTTAGCACTTCATGATGACTCTAGTTAGCACATTTCGGATGACTAGTTAACATTTCATGATGACTTTAGTTAGCATTTCATGATGACTCTAGTTAGCACTTCATGATGACTTTAGTTAGCCCTTTGGGATGACTCTAGTTGGCACTTCATGATGATTCTAGTTAGCACTTCATGATGACTCTAGTTAGCACATTTCGGATGACTTTAGTAAGCCCTTTGGGATGACTCTAGTTAGCACTTCATGATGACTCTAGTTAGCACTTCATGATGACTCTAGTTAGCACTTCGTGATGACTTTAGTTAGCCCTTTGGGATGACTCTAGTTGGCACTTCATGATGTCTCTATTTAGCACTTCATGATGACTATATTTAGCACTTCGTGATGACTATAGTTAGCACTTCTTGATGACTCTAGTTAGCACTTCGTGATGACTTTAGTTAGCACTTTGGGATGACTCTAGTTAGCACTTCATGTTGATTCTAGTTAGCACTTCATGATGACTCTAGTTAGCACATTTCGGATGACTTTAGTTAACACTTCATGATGACTCTAGTTAGCACTTCATGATGACTCTAGTTAGCACATTTCGGATGACTTTAGTTAACATTTCATGATGACTTTAGTTAGCATTTCATGATGACTCTAGTTAGCACTTCATGATGACTTTAGTTAGCCCATTGGGATGATTCTAATTGGCACTTCATGATGATTCTAGTTAGCACTTCATGATGACTCTAGTTAGCACATTTCGGATGACTAGTTAACATTTCATGATGACTTTAGTTAGCATTTCATGATGACTCTAGTTAGCACTTCATGATGACTTTAGTTAGCCCATTGGGATGAATCTAATTGGCACTTCATGATGATTCTAGTTAGCACTTCATGATAACTCTAAGGAGCACATTTCGGATGACTTTAATTAGCATTTCATGATGACTTTAGTTAGCACTTCATGATGACTTTAGTTAGCCCTTTGGGATGATTTTGTTGGCACTTCATGATGACTCTAGTTAGCACTTCATGATGACTATAGTTAGCACTTCTTGATGACTCTAGTTAGCATTTCATGATGACTCTAGTTAGCACTTCATGATGACTTTAGTTAGCCCTTTGTGATGACTCTAGTTGGCACTTCATGATGATTCTAGTTAGCACTTCATGATGACTCTAGTTAGCACATTTCGGATGACTAGTTAACATTTCATGATGACTTTAGTTAGCATTTCATGATGACTCTAGTTAGCACTTCATGATGACTTTAGTTAGCCCATTGGGATGAATCTAATTGGCACTTCATGATGATTCTAGTTAGCACTTCATGATGACTCTAGTTAGCACATTTCGGATGACTAGTTAACATTTCATGATGACTTTAGTTAGCATTTCATGATGACTCTAGTTAGCACTTCATGATGACTTTAGTTAGCCCTTTGGGATGACTCTAGTTGGCACTTCATGATGATTCTAGTTAGCACTTCATGATGACTCTAGTTAGCACATTTCGGATGACTTTAGTAAGCCCTTTGGGATGACTCTAGTTAGCACTTCATGATGACTCTAGTTAGCACTTCGTGATGACTTTAGTTAGCCCTTTGGGATGACTCTAGTTGGCACTTCATGATGACTCTATTTAGCACTTCATGATGACTCTATTTAGCACTTCGTGATGACTATAGTTAGCACTTCTTGATGACTCTAGTTAGCACTTCGTGATGACTTTAGTTAGCACTTTGGGATGACTCTAGTTAGCACTTCATGTTGATTCTAGTTAGCACTTCATGATGACTCTAGTTAGCACATTTCGGATGACTTTAGTTAACACTTCATGATGACTCTAGTTAGCACTTCATGATGACTCTAGTTAGCACATTTCGGATGACTTTAGTTAACATTTCATGATGACTTTAGTTAGCATTTCATGATGATTCTAATTAGCACTTCATGATGACTCTAGTTAGCACATTTCGGATGACTTTAGTTAACATTTCATGATGACTTTAGTTAGCATTTCATGATGATTCTAATTAGCACTTCATGATGACTCTAGTTAGCACATTTCGGATGACTTTAGTTAGCACTTTATGATGACTCTAGTTAGCATTTCATGATGACTCTAGTTAGCACTTCATGATGACTTTAGTTAGCTCTTTGGGATGACTTTAGTTAGCATTTCATGATGACTCTAGTTAGCACTTCATGATGACTTTAGTTAGCCCTTTGGGATGACTCTAGTTGGCACTTCATGATGATTCTAGTTAGCACTTCATGATGACTCTAGTTAGCACATTTCGGATGACTTTAGTTAACATTTCATGATGACTTTAGTTAGCATTTCATGATGACTCTAGTTAGCACTTCATGATGACTTTAGTTAGCCCATTGGGATGACTCTAGTTGGCACTTCATGATGATTCTAGTTAGCACTTCATGATGACTCTAGTTAGCACATTTCGGATGACTTTAGTTAGCACTTTATGATGACTCTAGTTAGCATTTCATGATGACTCTAGTTAGCACATTTCGGATGACTAGTTAACATTTCATGATGACTTTAGTTAACACTTCATGATGACTCTTGTTAGCACTTCATGATGACTTTAGTTAGCTCTTTGGGATGACTTTAGTTAGCGTTTCATGATGAGTCTAGTTAGCACTTCATGATGACTTTAGTTAGCCCTTTGGGATGACTCTAGTTGGCACTTCATGATGATTCTAGTTAGCACTTCATGATGACTCTAGTTAGCACATTTCGGATGACTTTAGTTAACATTTCATGATGACTTTAGTTAGCATTTCATGATGACTCTAGTTAGCACTTCATGATGACTTTAGTTAGCCCATTGGGATGAATCTAATTGGCACTTCATGATGATTCTAGTTAGCACTTCATGATGACTCTAGTTAGCACATTTCGGATGACTAGTTAACATTTCATGATGACTTTAGTTAGCATTTCATGATGACTCTAGTTAGCACTTCATGATGACTTTAGTTAGCACATTGGGATGAATCTAATTGGCACTTCATGATGATTCTAGTTAGCACTTCATGATAACTCTAAGGAGCACATTTCGGATGACTTTAATTAGCATTTCATGATGATTTTAGTTAGCACTTCATGATGACTTTAGTTAGCCCTTTGGGATGATTTTGTTGGCACTTCATGATGACTCTAGTTAGCACTTCATGATGACTATAGTTAGCACTTCTTGATGACTCTAGTTAGCATTTCATGATGACTCTAGTTAGCACTTCATGATGACTTTAGTTAGCCCTTTGGGATGACTATAGTTAGCACATTTCGGATGACTAGTTAACATTTCATGATGACTTTAGTAAGCATTTCATGATGACTCTAGTTAGCACTTCATGATGACTTTAGTTAGCACTTTGGGATGACTCTAGTTGGCACATTTCGGATATTCTAGTTAGCACTTCATGATGACTCTAGTTATCACGTTTCGGATGACTTTAGTTAGCACTTCATGATGACTCTAGTTAGCACTTCATGATGACTTTAGTTAGCCCTTTGGGATGACTCTAGTTGGAACTTCATGATGACTCTAGTTAGCACTTCGTGATGACTTTAGTTAGTACTTCGTGATGACTCTAGTTAGCACTTCATGATGACTTTAGTTAGCACTTTGGGATGACTCTAGTTAGCACTTCATGATGACTCTAGTTAGCACTTCGTGATGACTTTAGTTAGCCCTTTGGGATGACTCTAGTTGGCACTTCATGATGACTCTATTTAGCACTTCATGATGACTATAGTTAGCACTTCTTGCTGACTCTAGTTAGCACATTTCGGATGACTTTAGTTAACATTTCATGATGACTTTAGTTAGCGTTTCATGATGAGTCTAGTTAGCACTTCATGATGACTTTAGTTAGCCCTTTGGGATGACTTTAGTTAGCATTTCATGATGACTTTAGTTAGCACTTCATGATGACTCTAGTTAGCACATTTCGGATGACTTTAGTTAGCATTTCATGATGACTTTAGTTAGCACTTCATGATGACTTTAGTTAGCCCTTTGGGATGACTCTAGTTGGCACTTCATGATGACTCTAGTTAGCACTTCGTGATGACTTTAGTTAGTACTTCGTGATGACTTTAGTTAGCACTTCATGATGACTTTAGTTAGCACTTTGGGATGACTCTAGTTAGCACTTCATGATGACTTTAGTTAGCACTTCATGATGACTTTAGTTAGCCCTTTGGGATGACTCTAGTTGGCACTTCATGATGACTCTATTTAGCACTTCATGATGACTATAGTTAGCACTTCATGATGACTCTAGTTAGCACTTCATGATTACTCTAGTTAGCACATTTCGGATGACTAGTTAACATTTCATGATGACTTTAGTTAACACTTCATGATGACTCTAGTTAGCACTTCATGATGACTTTAGTTAGCTCTTTGGGATGACTTTAGTTAGCATTTCATGATGACTTTAGTTAGCACTTCATGATGACTTTAGTTAGCCCTTTGGGATGATTTTGTTGGCACTTCATGATGACTCTAGTTAGCACTTCATGATGACTATAGTTAGCACTTCTTGATGACTCTAGTTGGCACTTCATGATGATTCTAGTTAGCACTTCATGATGACTCTAGTTAGCACATTTTGGATGACTTTAGTTAACATTTCATGATGACTTTAGTTAGCATTTCATGATGACTTTAGTTAGCACTTCATGATGACTTTAGTTAGCCCTTTGGGATGACTCTAGTTAGCACTTCATGATGACTTTAGTTAGCACTTCGTGATGACTTTAGTTAGTACTTCCTTATGACTCTAGTTAGCACTTCATGATGACTTTAGTTAGCACTTTGGGATGACTCTAGTTGGCACTTCATGATGACTCTAGTTATCACATTTCGGATGACTTTAGTTAGCACTTCATGATGACTCTAGTTAGCACTTCATGATGACTTTAGTTAGCCCTTTGGGATGACTCTAGTTGGTACTTCATGATGACTCTATTTAGCACTTCATGATGACTATAGTTAGCACTTCTTGCTGACTCTAGTTAGCACATTTCGGATGACTTTAGTTAACATTTCATGATGACTTTAGTTAGCGTTTCATGATGAGTCTAGTTAGCACTTCATGATGATTTTAGTTAGCCCTTTGGGATGACTCTAGTTGGCACTTCATGATGATTCTAATTAGCACTTCATGATGACTCTAGTTAGCACATTTCGGATGACTTTAGTTAGCACTTTATGATGACTCTAGTTAGCACTTCATGATGACTCTAGTTAGCACATTTCGGATGACTTTAGTTAACATTTCATGATGACTTTAGTTAGCATTTCATGATGACTCTAGTTAGCACTTCATGATGACTTTAGTTAGCTCTTTGGGATGACTTTAGTTAGCATTTTATGATGACTTTAGTTAGCACTTCATGATGACTTTAGTTAGCCCTTTGGGATGACTCTAGTTGGCACTTCATGATGATTCTAGTTAGCACTTCATGATGACTCTAGTTAGCACATTTCGGATGACTTTAGTTAACATTTCATGATGACTTTAGTTAGCATTTCATGATGACTCTAGTTAGCACTTCATGATGACTTTAGTTAGCCCATTGGGATGAATCTAATTGGCACTTCATGATGATTCTAGTTAGCACTTCATGATGACTCTAGTTAGCACATTTCGGATGACTAGTTAACATTTCATGATGACTTTAGTTAGCATTTCATGATGACTCTAGTTAGCACTTCATGATGACTTTAGTTAGCCCATTGGGATGAATCTAATTGGCACTTCATGATGATTCTAGTTAGCACTTCATGATAACTCTAAGGAGCACATTTCGGATGACTTTAATTAGCATTTCATGATGACTTTAGTTAGCACTTCATGATGACTTTAGTTAGCCCTTTGGGATGATTTTGTTGGCACTTCATGATGACTCTAGTTAGCACTTCATGATGACTATAGTTAGCACTTCTTGATGACTCTAGTTAGCATTTCATGATGACTCTAGTTAGCACTTCATGATGACTTTAGTTAGCCCTTTGTGATGACTCTAGTTGGCACTTCATGATGATTCTAGTTAGCACTTCATGATGACTCTAGTTAGCACATTTCGGATGACTAGTTAACATTTCATGATGACTTTAGTTAGCATTTCATGATGACTCTAGTTAGCACTTCATGATGACTTTAGTTAGCCCTTTGGGATGAATCTAGTTGGCACTTCATGATGATTCTAGTTAGCACTTCATGATGACTCTAGTTAGCACATTTCGGATGACTTTAGTAAGCCCTTTGGGATGACTCTAGTTGGCACTTCATGATGACTCTAGTTAGCACTTCATGATGACTCTAGTTAGCACTTCGTGATGACTTTAGTTAGCCCTTTGGGATGACTCTAGTTGGCACTTCATGATGACTCTATTTAGCACTTCATGATGACTCTATTTAGCACTTCGTGATGACTATAGTTAGCACTTCTTGATGACTCTAGTTAGCACTTCGTGATGACTTTAGTTAGCACTTTGGGATGACTCTAGTTAGCACTTCATGTTGATTCTAGTTAGCACTTCATGATGACTCTAGTTAGCACATTTCGGATGACTTTAGTTAACACTTCATGATGACTCTAGTTAGCACTTCATGATGACTCTAGTTAGCACATTTCGGATGACTTTAGTTAACATTTCATGATGACTTTAGTTAGCATTTCATGATGATTCTAATTAGCACTTCATGATGACTCTAGTTAGCACATTTCGGATGACTTTAGTTAACATTTCATGATGACTTTAGTTAGCATTTCATGATGATTCTAATTAGCACTTCATGATGACTCTAGTTAGCACATTTCGGATGACTTTAGTTAGCACTTTATGATGACTCTAGTTAGCATTTCATGATGACTCTAGTTAGCACATTTCGGATGACTATTTAACATTTCATGATGACTTTAGTTAACACTTCATGATGACTCTAGTTAGCACTTCATGATGACTTTAGTTAGCTCTTTGGGCTGACTTTAGTTAGCATTTCATGATGACTCTAGTTAGCACTTCATGATGACTTTAGTTAGCCCTTTGGGATGACTCTAGTTGGCACTTCATGATGATTCTAGTTAGCACTTCATGATGACTCTAGTTAGCACATTTCGGATGACTTTAGTTAACATTTCATGATGACTTTAGTTAGCATTTCATGATGACTCTAGTTAGCACTTCATGATGACTTTAGTTAGCCCATTGGGATGACTCTAGTTGGCACTTCATGATGATTCTAATTAGCACTTCATGATGACTCTAGTTAGCACATTTCGGATGACTTTAGTTAGCACTTTATGATGACTCTAGTTAGCACTTCATGATGACTCTAGTTAGCACATTTCGGATGACTTTAGTTAACATTTCATGATGACTTTAGTTAGCATTTCATGATGACTCTAGTTAGCACTTCATGATGACTTTAGTTAGCTCTTTGGGATGACTTTAGTTAGCATTTTATGATGACTTTAGTTAGCACTTCATGATGACTTTAGTTAGCCCTTTGGGATGACTCTAGTTGGCACTTCATGATGATTCTAGTTAGCACTTCATGATGACTCTAGTTAGCACATTTCGGATGACTTTAGTTAACATTTCATGATGACTTTAGTTAGCATTTCATGATGACTCTAGTTAGCACTTCATGATGACTTTAGTTAGCCCATTGGGATGAATCTAATTGGCACTTCATGATGATTCTAGTTAGCACTTCATGATGACTCTAGTTAGCACATTTCGGATGACTAGTTAACATTTCATGATGACTTTAGTTAGCATTTCATGATGACTCTAGTTAGCACTTCATGATGACTTTAGTTAGCCCATTGGGATGAATCTAATTGGCACTTCATGATGATTCTAGTTAGCACTTCATGATAACTCTAAGGAGCACATTTCGGATGACTTTAATTAGCATTTCATGATGACTTTAGTTAGCACTTCATGATGACTTTAGTTAGCCCTTTGGGATGATTTTGTTGGCACTTCATGATGACTCTAGTTAGCACTTCATGATGACTATAGTTAGCACTTCTTGATGACTCTAGTTAACATTTCATGATGACTCTAGTTAGCACTTCATGATGACTTTAGTTAGCCCTTTGTGATGACTCTAGTTGGCACTTCATGATGATTCTAGTTAGCACTTCATGATGACTCTAGTTAGCACATTTCGGATGACTAGTTAACATTTCATGATGACTTTAGTTAGCATTTCATGATGACTCTAGTTAGCACTTCATGATGACTTTAGTTAGCCCTTTGGGATGAATCTAGTTGGCACTTCATGATGATTCTAGTTAGCACTTCATGATGACTCTAGTTAGCACATTTCGGATGACTTTAGTAAGCCCTTTGGGATGACTCTAGTTGGCACTTCATGATGACTCTAGTTAGCACTTCATGATGACTCTAGTTAGCACTTCGTGATGACTTTAGTTAGCCCTTTGGGATGACTCTAGTTGGCACTTCATGATGACTCTATTTAGCACTTCATGATGACTCTATTTAGCACTTCGTGATGACTATAGTTAGCACTTCTTGATGACTCTAGTTAGCACTTCGTGATGACTTTAGTTAGCACTTTGGGATGACTCTAGTTAGCACTTCATGTTGATTCTAGTTAGCACTTCATGATGACTCTAGTTAGCACATTTCGGATGACTTTAGTTAACACTTCATGATGACTCTAGTTAGCACTTCATGATGACTCTAGTTAGCACATTTCGGATGACTTTAGTTAACATTTCATGATGACTTTAGTTAGCATTTCATGATGATTCTAATTAGCACTTCATGATGACTCTAGTTAGCACATTTCGGATGACTTTAGTTAACATTTCATGATGACTTTAGTTAGCATTTCATGATGATTCTAATTAGCACTTCATGATGACTCTAGTTAGCACATTTCGGATGACTTTAGTTAGCACTTTATGATGACTCTAGTTAGCATTTCATGATGACTCTAGTTAGCACATTTCGGATGACTATTTAACATTTCATGATGACTTTAGTTAACACTTCATGATGACTCTAGTTAGCACTTCATGATGACTTTAGTTAGCTCTTTGGGATGACTTTAGTTAGCATTTCATGATGACTCTAGTTAGCACTTCATGATGACTTTAGTTAGCCCTTTGGGATGACTCTAGTTGGCACTTCATGATGATTCTAGTTAGCACTTCATGATGACTCTAGTTAGCACATTTCGGATGATTTTAGTTAACATTTCATGATGACTTTAGTTAGCATTTCATGATGACTCTAGTTAGCACTTCATGATGACTTTAGTTAGCCCATTGGGATGACTCTAGTTGGCACTTCATGATGATTCTAGTTAGCACTTCATGATGACTCTAGTTAGCACATTTCGGATGACTTTAGTTAGCACTTTATGATGACTCTAGTTAGCATTTCATGATGACTCTAGTTAGCACATTTCGGATGACTAGTTAACATTTCATGATGACTTTAGTTAACACTTCATGATGACTCTAGTTAGCACTTCATGATGACTTTAGTTAGCTCTTTGGGATGACTTTAGTTAGCGTTTCATGATGAGTCTAGTTAGCACTTCATGATGACTTTAGTTAGCCCTTTGGGATGACTCTAGTTGGCACTTCATGATGATTCTAGTTAGCACTTCATGATGACTCTAGTTAGCACATTTCGGATGACTTTAGTTAACATTTCATGATGACTTTAGTTAGCATTTCATGATGACTCTAGTTAGCACTTCATGATGACTTTAGTTAGCCCATTGGGATGAATCTAATTGGCACTTCATGATGATTCTAGTTAGCACTTCATGATGACTCTAGTTAGCACATTTCGGATGACTAGTTAACATTTCATGATGACTTTACTTAGCATTTCATGATGACTCTAGTTAGCACTTCATGATGACTTTAGTTAGCACATTGGGATGAATCTAATTGGCACTTCATGATGATTCTAGTTAGCACTTCATGATAACTCTAAGGAGCACATTTCGGATGACTTTAATTAGCATTTCATGATGACTTTAGTTAGCACTTCATGATGACTTTAGTTAGCCCTTTGGGATGATTTTGTTGGCACTTCATGATGACTCTAGTTAGCACTTCATGATGACTATAGTTAGCACTTCTTGATGACTCTAGTTAGCATTTCATGATGACTCTAGTTAGCACTTCATGATGACTTTAGTTAGCCCTTTGTGATGACTCTAGTTGGCACTTCATGATGATTCTAGTTAGCACTTCATGATGACTCTAGTTAGCACATTTCGGATGACTAGTTAACATTTCATGATGACTTTAGTAAGCATTTCATGATGACTCTAGTTAGCACTTCATGATGACTTTAGTTAGCACTTTGGGATGACTCTAGTTGGCACATTTCGGATGATTCTAGTTAGCACTTCATGATGACTCTAGTTAGCACATTTCGGATGACTTTAGTTAGCACTTCATGATGACTCTAGTTATCACGTTTCGGATGACTTTAGTTAGCACTTCATGATGACTCTAGTTAGCACTTCATGATGACTTTAGTTAGCCCTTTGGGATGACTCTAGTTGGAACTTCATGATGACTCTAGTTAGCACTTCGTGATGACTTTAGTTAGTACTTCGTGATGACTCTAGTTAGCACTTCATGATGACTTTAGTTAGCACTTTGGGATGACTCTAGTTAGCACTTCATGATGACTCTAGTTAGCACTTCGTGATGACTTTAGTTAGCCCTTTGGTATGACTCTAGTTGGCACTTCATGATGACTCTATTTAGCACTTCATGATGACTATAGTTAGCACTTCTTGCTGACTCTAGTTAGCACATTTCGGATGACTTTAGTTAACATTTCATGATGACTTTAGTTAGCGTTTCATGATGAGTCTAGTTAGCACTTCATGATGACTTTAGTTAGCCCTTTGGGATGACTTTAGTTAGCATTTCATGATGACTTTAGTTAGCACTTCATGATGACTCTAGTTAGCACATTTCGGATGACTTTAGTTAGCATTTCATGATGACTTTAGTTAGCACTTCATGATGACTTTAGTTAGCCCTTTGGGATGACTCTAGTTGGCACTTCATGATGACTCTAGTTAGCACTTCGTGATGACTTTAGTTAGTACTTCGTGATGACTTTAGTTAGCACTTCATGATGACTTTAGTTAGCACTTTGGGATGACTCTAGTTAGCACTTCATGATGACTTTAGTTAGCACTTCATGATGACTTTAGTTAGCCCTTTGGGATGACTCTAGTTGGCACTTCATGATGACTCTATTTAGCACTTCATGATGACTATAGTTAGCACTTCATGATGACTCTAGTTAGCACTTCATGATTACTCTAGTTAGCACATTTCGGATGACTAGTTAACATTTCATGATGACTTTAGTTAACACTTCATGATGACTCTAGTTAGCACTTCATGATGACTTTAGTTAGCTCTTTGGGATGACTTTAGTTAGCATTTCATGATGACTTTAGTTAGCACTTCATGATGACTTTAGTTAGCCCTTTGGGATGATTTTGTTGGCACTTCATGATGACTCTAGTTAGCACTTCATGATGACTATAGTTAGCACTTCTTGATGACTCTAGTTAGCATTTCATGATGACTCTAGTTAGCACTTCATGATGACTTTAGTTAGCCCTTTGGGATGACTCTAGTTAGCACATTTCGGATGACTAGTTAACATTTCATGATGACTTTAGTTAACACTTCATGATGACTCTAGTTAGCACTTCATGATGACTCTAGTTAGCACATTTCGGATGACTTTAGTTAACATTTCATGATGACTTTAGTTAGCGTTTCATGATGAGTCTAGTTAGCATTTCATGATGATTTTTGTTAGCCCTTTGGGATGACTCTAGTTGGCACTTCATGATGACTCTATTTAGCACTTCATGATGACTATAGTTAGCACTTCATGATGACTCTAGTTAGCACTTCATGATTACTCTAGTTAGCACATTTCGGATGACTAGTTAACATTTCATGATGACTTTAGTTAACACTTCATGATGACTCTAGTTAGCACTTCATGATGACTTTAGTTAGCTCTTTGGGATGACTTTAGTTAGCATTTCATGATGACTTTAGTTAGCACTTCATGATGACTTTAGTTAGCCCTTTGGGATGATTTTGTTGGCACTTCATGATGACTCTAGTTAGCACTTCATGATGACTATAGTTAGCACTTCTTGATGACTCTAGTTAGCATTTCATGATGACTCTAGTTAGCACATCATGATGACTTTAGTTAGCCCTTTGGGATGACTCTAGTTAGCACATTTCGGATGACTAGTTAACATTTCATGATGACTTTAGTTAACACTTCATGATGACTCTAGTTAGCACTTCATGATGACTCTAGTTAGCACATTTCGGATGACTTTAGTTAACATTTCATGATGACTTTAGTTAGCGTTTCATGATGAGTCTAGTTAGCACTTCAAGATGATTTTTGTTAGCCCTTTGGGATGACTCTAGTTGGCACTTCATGATGATTCTAATTAGCACTTCATGATGACTCTAGTTAGCACATTTCGGATGACTTTAGTTAGCACTTTATGATGACTCTAGTTAGCATTTCATGATGACTCTAGTTAGCACATTTCGAATGACTAGTTAACATTTCATGATGACTTTAGTTAACACTTCATGATGACTCTAGTTAGCTCTTTGGGATGACTTTAGTTAGCATTTCATGATGACTTTAGTTAGCACTTCATGATGACTTTAGTTAGCCCTTTGGGATGACTCTAGTTGGCACTTCATGATGATTCTAGTTAGCACTTCATGATGACTCTAGTTAGCACATTTTGGATGACTTTAGTTAACATTTCATGATGACTCTAGTTAGCACTTCGTGATGATTTTAGTTAGCCCTTTGGGATGACTCTAGTTAGCACTTCGTGATGACTTTATTTAGTACTTCGTGATGACTCTAGTTAGCACTTCATGATGACTCTAGTTAGCACATTTCGGATGACTTTAGTTAACATTTCATGATGACTTTAGTTAGCGTTTCATGATGAGTCTAGTTAGCACTTCATGATGACTTTAGTTAGCCCTTTGGGATGACTTTAGTTAGCATTTCATGATGACTTTAGTTAGCGTTTCATGATGAGTCTAGTTAGCACTTCATGATGATTTTTGTTAGCCCTTTGGGATGACTCTAGTTGGCACTTCATGATGATTCTAATTAGCACTTCATGATGACTCTAGTTAGCACATTTCGGATGACTTTAGTTAGCATTTCATGATGACTTTAGTTAGCACTTCATAATGACTTTAGTTAGCCCTTTGGGATGACTCTAGTTGGCACTTCATGATGACTCTAGTTAGCACTTCATGATGACTTTAGTTAGCCATTTGGGATGACTTTAGTTAGCACTTCATGATGACTTTAGTTAGCACTTTGGGATGACTCTAGTTAGCGCTTCATGATGACTTTAGTTAGCACTTCATGATGACTTTAGTTAGCCCTTTGGGATGACTCTAGTTGGCACTTCATGATGACTCTATTTAGCACTTCATGATGACTATAGTTAGCACTTCATGATGACTCTAGTTAGCACTTCATGATTACTCTAGTTAGCACATTTCGGATGACTAGTTAACATTTCATGATGACTTTAGTTAACACTTCATGATGACTCTAGTTAGCTTTTCATGATGACTTTAGTTAGCTCTTTGGGATGACTTTAGTTAGCATTTCATGATGACTTTAGTTAGCACTTCATGATGACTTTAGTTAGCCCTTTGGGATGATTTTGTTGGCACTTCATGATGACTCTAGTTAGCACTTCATGATGACTATAGTTAGCACTTCTTGATGACTCTAGTTAGCATTTCATGATGACTCTAGTTAGCACTTCATGATGACTTTAGTTAGCCCTTTGGGATGACTCTAGTCAGCACATTTCGGATGACTAGTTAACATTTCATGATGACTTTAGTTAACACTTCATGATGACTCTAGTTAGCACTTCATGATGACTCTAGTTAGCACATTTCGGATGACTTTAGTTAACATTTCATGATGACTTTAGTTAGCGTTTCATGATGAGTCTAGTTAGCACTTCATGATGATTTTTGTTAGCCCTTTGGGATGACTCTAGTTGGCACTTCATGATGATTCTAGTTAGCATTTCATGATGACTCTAGTTAGCACGTTTCGGATGACTAGTTAACATTTCATGATGACTTTAGTTAACACTTCATGATGACTCTAGTTAGCACTTCATGATGACTTTAGTTAGCTCTTTGGGATGACTTTAGTTAGCATTTCATGATGACTTTAGTTAGCACTTCATGATGACTTTAGTTAGCCCTTTGGGATGACTCTAGTTGGCACTTCATGATGATTCTAGTTAGCACTTCATGATGACTCTAGTTAGCACATTTTGGATGACTTTAGTTAACATTTCATGATGACTTTAGTTAGCATTTCATGATGACTTTAGTTAGCACTTCATGATGACTTTAGTTAGCCCTTTGGGATGACTCTAGTTAGCACTTCGTGATGACTTTAGTTAGCACTTCGTGATGACTTTAGTTAGTACTTCGTGATGACTCTAGTTAGCACTTCATGATGACTCTAGTTAGCACTTTGGGATGACTCTAGTTAGCACTTCGTGATGACTTTAGTTAGCCCTTTGGGATGACTCTAGTTGGCACTTCATGATGACTCTATTTAGCACTTCATGATGACTATAGTTAGCACTTCTTGCTGACTCTAGTTAGCACATTTCGGATGACTTTAGTTAACATTTCATGATGACTTTAGTTAGCGTTTCATGATGAGTCTAGTTAGCATTTCATGATGATTTTAGTTAGCCCTTTGGGATGACTCTAGTTGGCACTTCATGATGATTCTAATTAGCACTTCATGATGACTCTAGTTAGCACATTTCGGATGACTTTAGTTAGCACTTTATGATGACTCTAGTTAGCACTTCATGATGACTCTAGTTAGCACATTTCGGATGACTTTAGTTAACATTTCATGATGACTTTAGTAAGCATTTCATGATGACTCTAGTTAGCACTTCATGATGACTTTAGTTAGCTCTTTGGGATGACTTCAGTTAGCATTTTATGATGACTTTAGTTAGCACTTCATGATGACTTTAGTTAGCCCTTTGGGATGACTCTAGTTGGCACTTCATGATGATTCTAGTTAGCACTTCATGATGACTCTAGTTAGCACATTTCGGATGACTTTAGTTAACATTTCATGATGACTTTAGTTAGCATTTCATGATGACTCTAGTTAGCACTTCATGATGACTTTAGTTAGCCCATTGGGATGAATCTAATTGGCACTTCATGATGATTCTAGTTAGCACTTCATGATGACTCTAGTTAGCACATTTCGGATGACTAGTTAACATTTCATGATGACTTTAGTTAGCATTTCATGATGACTCTAGTTAGCACTTCATGATGACTTTAGTTAGCCCATTGGGATGAATCTAATTGGCTCTTCATGATGATTCTAGTTAGCACTTCATGATAACTCTAAGGAGCACATTTCGGATGACTTTAATTAGCATTTCATGATGACTTTAGTTAGCACTTCATGATGACTTTAGTTAGCCCTTTAGGATGATTTTGTTGGCACTTCATGATGACTCTAGTTAGCACTTCATGATGACTATAGTTAGCACTTCTTGATGACTCTAGTTAGCATTTCATGATGACTCTAGTTAGCATTTCATGATGACTTTAGTTAGCCCTTTGCGATGACTCTAGTTGGCACTTCATGATGATTCTAGTTAGCACTTCATGATGACTCTAGTTAGCACATTTCGGATGACTAGTTAACATTTCATGATGACTTTAGTTAGCATTTCATGATGACTCTAGTTAGCACTTCATGATGACTTTAGTTAGCCCTTTGGGATGAATCTAGTTGGCACTTCATGATGATTCTAGTTAGCACTTCATGATGACTCTAGTTAGCACATTTCGGATGACTAGTTTTTATTTCATGATGACTTTAGTTAGCATTTCATGATGACTCTAGTTAGCACTTCATGATGACTTTAGTTAGCCCTTTGGGATGACTCTAGTTGGCACTTCATGATGATTCTAGTTAGCACTTCATGATGACTCTAGTTAGCACATTTCGGATGACTTTAGTAAGCCCTTTGGGATGACTCTAGTTGGCACTTCATGATGACTCTAGTTAGCACTTCATGATGACTCTAGTTAGCACTTCGTGATGACTTTAGTTAGCCCTTTGGGATGACTCTAGTTGGCACTTCATGATGACTCTATTTAGCACTTCATGATGACTCTATTTAGCACTTCATGATGACTTTAGTTAGCACATTGGGATGAATCTAATTGGCACTTCATGATGATTCTAGTTAGCACTTCATGATAACTCTAAGGAGCACATTTCGGATGACTTTAATTAGCATTTCATGATGACTTTAGTTAGCACTTCATGATGACTTTAGTTAGCCCTTTGGGATGATTTTGTTGGCACTTCATGATGACTCTAGTTAGCACTTCATGATGACTATAGTTAGCACTTCTTGATGACTCTAGTTAGCATTTCATGATGACTCTAATTAGCACTTCATGATGACTTTAGTTAGCCCTTTGTGATGACTCTAGTTGGCACTTCATGATGATTCTAGTTAGCACTTCATGATGACTCTAGTTAGCACATTTCGGATGACTAGTTAACATTTCATGATGACTTTAGTAAGCATTTCATGATGACTCTAGTTAGCACTTCATGATGACTTTAGTTAGCCCTTTGGGATGACTCTAGTTGGCACTTCATGATGATTCTAGTTAGCACTTCATGATGACTCTAGTTAGCACATTTCGGATGACTTTAGTAAGCCCATTGGGATGACTCTAGTTGGCACTTCATGATGACTCTAGTTAGCACTTCATGATGACTCTAGTTAGCACTTCATGATGACTCTAGTTAGCACTTCGTGATGACTTTAGTTAGCCCTTTGGGATGACTCTAGTTGGCACTTCATGATGACTCTATTTAGCACTTCATGATGACTATAGTTAGCACTTCTTGATGACTCTAGTTAGCACTTCGTGATGACTTTAGTTAGCACTTTGGGATGACTCTAGTTAGCACTTCATGTTGATTCTAGTTAGCACTTCATGATGACTCTAGTTAGCACATTTCGGATGACTTTAGTTAACACTTCATGATGACTCTAGTTAGCACTTCATGATGACTCTAGTTAGCACATTTCGGATGACTTTAGTAAACATTTCATGATGACTTTAGTTAGCGTTTCATGTTGATTCTAGTTAGCACTTCATGATGACTCTAGTTAGCACATTTCGGATGACTTTAGTTAACACTTCATGATGACTCTAGTTAGCACTTCATGATGACTCTAGTTAGCACATTTCGGATGACTTTAGTAAACATTTCATGATGACTTTAGTTAGCGTTTCATGATGAGTCTAGTTAGCACTTCATGATGATTTTTGTTAGCCCTTTGGGATGACTCTAGTTGGCACTTCATGATGATTCTAGTTAGCACTTCATGATGACTCTAGTTAGCACATTTCGGATGACTTTAGTTAGCACTTTATGATGACTCTAGTTAGCATTTCATGATGACTCTAGTTAGCACATTTCGGATGACTAGTTAACATTTCATGATGACTTTAGTTAACACTTCATGATGACTCTAGTTAGCACTTCATGATGACTTTAGTTAGCTCTTTGGGATGACTTTAGTTAGCATTTCATGATGACTTTAGTTAGCACTTCATGATGACTATAGTTAGCACTTCTTGATGACTCTAGTTAGCATTTCATGATGACTCTAGTTAGCATTTCATGATGACTTTAGTTAGCCCTTTGCGATGACTCTAGTTGGCACTTCATGATGATTCTAGTTAGCACTTCATGATGACTCTAGTTAGCACATTTCGGATGACTAGTTAACATTTCATGATGACTTTAGTTAGCATTTCATGATGACTCTAGTTAGCACTTCATGATGACTTTAGTTAGCCCTTTGGGATGAATCTAGTTGGCACTTCATGATGATTCTAGTTAGCACTTCATGATGACTCTAGTTAGCACATTTCGGATGACTAGTTTTTATTTCATGATGACTTTAGTTAGCATTTCATGATGACTCTAGTTAGCACTTCATGATGACTTTAGTTAGCCCTTTGGGATGACTCTAGTTGGCACTTCATGATGATTCTAGTTAGCACTTCATGATGACTCTAGTTAGCACATTTCGGATGACTTTAGTAAGCCCTTTGGGATGACTCTAGTTGGCACTTCATGATGACTCTAGTTAGCACTTCATGATGACTCTAGTTAGCACTTCGTGATGACTTTAGTTAGCCCTTTGGGATGACTCTAGTTGGCACTTCATGATGACTCTATTTAGCACTTCATGATGACTCTATTTAGCACTTCATGATGACTTTAGTTAGCACATTGGGATGAATCTAATTGGCACTTCATGATGATTCTAGTTAGCACTTCATGATAACTCTAAGGAGCACATTTCGGATGACTTTAATTAGCATTTCATGATGACTTTAGTTAGCACTTCATGATGACTTTAGTTAGCCCTTTGGGATGATTTTGTTGGCACTTCATGATGACTCTAGTTAGCACTTCATGATGACTATAGTTAGCACTTCTTGATGACTCTAGTTAGCATTTCATGATGACTCTAATTAGCACTTCATGATGACTTTAGTTAGCCCTTTGTGATGACTCTAGTTGGCACTTCATGATGATTCTAGTTAGCACTTCATGATGACTCTAGTTAGCACATTTCGGATGACTAGTTAACATTTCATGATGACTTTAGTAAGCATTTCATGATGACTCTAGTTAGCACTTCATGATGACTTTAGTTAGCCCTTTGGGATGACTCTAGTTGGCACTTCATGATGATTCTAGTTAGCACTTCATGATGACTCTAGTTAGCACATTTCGGATGACTTTAGTAAGCCCATTGGGATGACTCTAGTTGGCACTTCATGATGACTCTAGTTAGCACTTCATGATGACTCTAGTTAGCACTTCATGATGACTCTAGTTAGCACTTCGTGATGACTTTAGTTAGCCCTTTGGGATGACTCTAGTTGGCACTTCATGATGACTCTATTTAGCACTTCATGATGACTATAGTTAGCACTTCTTGATGACTCTAGTTAGCACTTCGTGATGACTTTAGTTAGCACTTTGGGATGACTCTAGTTAGCACTTCATGTTGATTCTAGTTAGCACTTCATGATGACTCTAGTTAGCACATTTCGGATGACTTTAGTTAACACTTCATGATGACTCTAGTTAGCACTTCATGATGACTCTAGTTAGCACATTTCGGATGACTTTAGTAAACATTTCATGATGACTTTAGTTAGCGTTTCATGATGAGTCTAGTTAGCACTTCATGATGATTTTTGTTAGCCCTTTGGGATGACTCTAGTTGGCACTTCATGATGATTCTAGTTAGCACTTCATGATGACTCTAGTTAGCACATTTCGGATGACTTTAGTTAGCACTTTATGATGACTCTAGTTAGCATTTCATGATGACTCTAGTTAGCACATTTCGGATGACTAGTTAACATTTCATGATGACTTTAGTTAACACTTCATGATGACTCTAGTTAGCACTTCATGATGACTTTAGTTAGCTCTTTGGGATGACTTTAGTTAGCATTTCATGATGACTTTAGTTAGCACTTCATGATGACTTTAGTTAGCCCTTTGGGATGACTCTAGTTGGCACTTCATGATGATTCTAGTTAGCACTTCATGATGACTCTAGTTAGCACATTTTGGATGACTTTAGTTAACATTTCATGATGACTTTAGTTAGCATTTCATGATGACTTTAGTTAGCACTTCATGATGACTTTAGTTAGCCCTTTGGGATGACTCTAGTTAGCACTTCATGATGACTTTAGTTAGCACTTCGTGATGACTTTAGTTAGTACTTCGTGATGACTCCAGTTAGCACTTCATGATGACTTCAGTTAGCACTTTGGGATGACTCTAGTTGGCACTTCATGATGATTCTAGTTATCACTTCATGATGACTCTAGTTAGCACATTTCGGATGACTTTAGTTAGCACTTCATGATGACTCTAGTTATCACATTTCGGATGACTTTAGTTAGCACTTCATGATGACTCTAGTTAGCACTTCATGATGACTTTAGTTAGCCCTTTGGGATGACTCTAGTTGGAACTTCATGATGACTCTAGTTAGCACTTCGTGATGACTTTAGTTAGTACTTCGTGATGACTCTAGTTAGCACTTCATGATGACTTTAGTTAGTACTTCGTGATGACTCTATTTAGCACTTCATGATGACTATAGTTAGCACTTCTTGCTGACTCTAGTTAGCACATTTCGGATGACTTTAGTTAACATTTCATGATGACTTTAGTTAGCGTTTCATGATGAGTCTAGTTAGCACTTCATGATGATTTTAGTTAGCCCTTTGGGATGACTCTAGTTGGCACTTCATGATGATTCTAATTAGCACTTCATAATGACTCTAGTTAGCACATTTCGGATGACTTTAGTTAGCACTTTATGATGACTCTAGTTAGCACTTCATGATGACTCTAGTTAGCACATTTCGGATGACTTTAGTTAACATTTCATGATGACTTTAGTTAGCATTTCATGATGACTCTAGTTAGCACTTCATGATGACTTTAGTTAGCCCATTGGGATGAATCTAATTGGCACTTCATGATGATTCTAGTTAGCACTTCATGATGACTCTAGTTAGCACATTTCGGATGACTAGTTAACATTTCATGATGACTTTAGTTAGCATTTCATGATGACTCTAGTTAGCACTTCATGATGACTTTAGTTAGCCCATTGGGATGAATCTAATTGGCACTTCATGATGATTCTAGTTAGCACTTCATGATAACTCTAATGAGCACATTTCGGATGACTTTAGTTAGCATTTCATGATGACTCTAGTTAGCACTTCATGATGACTTTAGTTAGCCCTTTGGGATGACTCTAGTTGGCACTTCATGATGATTCTAGTTAGCACTTCATGATGACTCTAGTTAGCACATTTCGGATGACTTTAGTTAGCACTTTATGATGACTCTAGTTAGCATTTCATGATGACTCTAGTTAGCACATTTCGGATGACTAGTTAACATTTCATGATGACTTTAGTTAACACTTCATGATGACTCTAGTTAGCACTTCATGATGACTTTAGTTAGCACTTCATGATGACTCTAGTTAGCACATTTCGGATGACTTTAGTTAGCATTTCATGATGACTTTAGTTAGCACTTCATGATGACTTTAGTTAGCCCTTTGGGATGACTCTAGTTGGAACTTCATGATGACTCTAGTTAGCACTTCGTGATGACTTTAGTTAGTACTTCGTGATGACTCTAGTTAGCACTTCATGATGACTTTAGTTAGCACTTTGGGATGACTCTAGTTAGCACTTCATGATGACTCTATTTAGCACTTCGTGATGACTTTAGTTAGCCCTTTGGGATGACTCTAGTTGGCACTTCATGATGACTCTATTTAGCACTTCATGATGACTATAGTTAGCACTTCTTGATGACTCTAGTTAGCACTTCGTGATGACTTTAGTTAGCACTTTGGGATGACTCTAGTTAGCACTTCATGTTGATTCTAGTTAGCACTTCATGATGACTCTAGTTAGCACATTTCGGATGACTTTAGTTAGCACTTCATGATGACTCTAGTTAGCACATTTCGGATGACTTTAGTTAGCACTTCATGATGACTCTAGTTAGCACTTCATGATGACTTTAGTTAGCCCTTTGGGATGACTCTAGTTGGCACTTCATGATGACTCTAGTTAGCACTTCGTGATGACTTTAGTTAGTACTTCGTGATGACTCTAGTTAGCACTTCATGATGACTTTAGTTAGCACTTTGGGATGACTCTAGTTAGCACTTCATGATGACTCTAGTTAGCACTTCATGATGACTCTAGTTAGCACTTCGTGATGATTTTAGTTAGCCCTTTGGGATGACTCTAGTTGGCACTTCATGATGACTCTAGTTAGCACTTCGTGATGACTTTAGTTAGTACTTCGTGATGACTCTAGTTAGCACTTCATGATGACTTTAGTTAGCACTTTGGGATGACTCTAGTTAGCACTTCATGATGACTCTAGTTAGCACTTCATGATGACTCTAGTTAGCACTTCGTGATGACTCTAGTTAGCACTTCATGATGACTTTAGTTAGCCCTTTGGGATGACTCTAGTTGGCACTTCATGATGATTCTAGTTAGCACTTCATGATGACTCTAGTTAGCACTTCGTGATGACTTTAATTAGCCCTTCGGGATGACTTTAGTTGGCACTTCATGATGACTCTATTTAGCATTAATGTTTCATGGAAAGGTCAAACTTGTTGAAAATATTTTTTTTCAAAATCTATGTATTTTAAAGCTTTCCATATTGTTTTCTAGATTCGTGTGTTTTTTTCAACGTTAAATATCCATTTTGTTTTTGAAATGGCATTTTTGTTTGAATAAAGAGCCAGGTGGCATGAGTGAGCAAGATGAGAAGTTGATGGAAAGGTGGAGAAAAATGCAGAACACATTACTCCACACAACCAACAACTTCGCACCACTCTACAACACCACCAACATCACAACACTCGACACAACCAACAACGTCACACCATTCCACAAAACCAACAACATCACAACACTCAAAACAACCAACAACATCACAACACTCAAAACAACCAACAACATCACAACACTCAACACAACCAATAACGCAGCAAATTTTTATTTTAATGTTGTTACAAGCAACAAAACTGAATCAGCAAGCATCGGCACTCATAAACCACTCCTTCTCCTCACCAACAACAACACTTCTGCCATGTTCCTTCTTCATGCACCCACCCCTCACCACCACGCCATCACTCCCCACTCAACTGATACAAACAGACAAATAACAGCTAAACCACCTGACAATATCCTGGTGATAGACCGCCAACTTTTGAAGAGTGCTGGCATCAAGGACAGGTTGGGGGCAAGTTATCAAAAAATTCAGTTTTTAATTAGGAACAAAATAATTAATTTTTGCATAAAATTGAAAGCATTCACATAATATAACAAAGCTGACCTTTAAGTTGTAGCAGATCTTAGATATAACTGCTAGAATAGATAGGTTTTCTATCATCACTTCTTTCACTTCAATTCTAAGTAGCTGAAAGTTAAGCAATTAATATGGTGGAGGTATGGAAGTTTGTGAAGATTTGATGAGGAGGAAAACAAGTGTTTATTGTTTAAAAGAAGTGAGGTCGAAAACTTTGTGCGCAAGACTTTTAAATGCAAGAAAAAATCGTCTATCGATGGTGAAGGTGGAAAAGTTGGGGTGGTCTGAGAATGATGGTGAATAGGTGGAGTTGGATCAAGAAGAAAGAAAAAACAGCTGCTTTTTCACATGGAAAGCTTTGCAAATAAAAATAACTTTCGATTAAAAAGATATGCCTCATGACAGCAAGACAAGTAGGGTGGTTTGCATTTTTAAGAAGGTTGGTAGTCATGGGAAATGTGGTACTAGTTGGTACGGCGTAGTTGATGAGTGAATTGGCTTTGATTGACGCTTTTGTTGAAATTGTGGGTCTTAGAAGGTTGTGTCACGTTTAGAGAATGGATGGGGATGATTGTATGAAGTAGGCGGAGAGTTTTGAGGCAGAAGGTTATGAATGAGCGAGGGGACTAAGATTACTTTGGGAAAGCATGACGAAGAGTTTTTGAGTATATAAGAAGGTTAAGTTATTAAATAGTTTAGAAAAAATTATTCAATTGCTAGGTTAGGTTTATAAGATATGTTTGAGTCTGACTGAAGCTGGCAGTGTAAGATGGTTTGTTAGTATAATGAGGGCTAGGTAGAATTTATTGGAGAAGACTGAATAACTTTTTTTCGCTAGTTATTTATGATAAGGCTAAACTTATCGAAAACTATATCTACTTTTTGCTCAATAAATGTAATAATTTTTTCCGATAAATTGACGTTAAAATCTGTTGATATTAAATTTTAAAATAGATGGTTTGGAAAAAGTAGCTGAAAGTTATGTGGAGGAACAAAATAGTGTCGGAAATTCCTAGTCCTTTCAGTAGAACGAAATGGAGACAAAAGGTATATAAAACTGTGTAATAGAGTTGTAACAGAGAGCAATTGAAGGGGTCTGCATAGATCATCTGCCTGGAAAAGCTGACTTCAAAGTAGATTTTTCAAAAAATGCCAATCTCAAGTTAGGAAAAGAATTTGATTTGGTAAAGCTGGCTATCCTCAGTGTAATGAAAGTAGAATCGAATTTGAACTTTTTCATCTAGAGATTTTCGTCGATGTCAAGGTTCACCTGATTTTCGCATTTTTTAATGGAAAATGAGATTTTCAGAAACATAACAAAATTCAATCTCACATGGAAACAATCATAGCTGCTCATATTAATGAGCAAAAATAAACAAAATAGTTTTTTCAACAAAAAAAAAATTTTTCACAAGGAGAAATTAGATTAGCAATTGCGGCTATTGATGATGAAGCCTCTTGGCTATGTTGATATTGTTTTTGTTATTTTTTTTTTTACATATATTTGTTTTCTGTGCTATTGTACCTTATACTTAATCATATTTTAATCTCATTGATTTACCTATCATTTTATTGTGAGGGTTCAAAAAAACATTAAAAATTAAATGTTGCTCGGCTTCCCTCCAACTCCCACGAAATTGCTATGAAGTGACTTTTCAAGTCATCCTTGATGGTGGTTTTTGTTGAGATCGAGATTGATGGGTTATTGCCGTAACGGTTGAGGTTAGGACACATCCGGGAGGTTGGGCGTAGACTTCCACTTCTCCCAGATGCGTAAGGTAGGTGCCGGGTCTTTCGCCATCGTGTCTGGGGGTGGTGGTTCAGCTGGAGGGCGGTGGATTCTTGAGCAATCGAAGATGACGTGCTCCGCTGTCTCGTCCCCGAGTCCACATTTTTGGCAGACAGTGTTCGTGGCTCTTTCGACTTTGGCTAGCCTGTACTTTAGGTTCTGGTGGGGGCTAGAACGTGGGCGGCCCAGCGTCACTTGGTCTTTCCTTTCCAGGTACATTTCAGCTTTTCTATTGACCTCAGCGCTTCTATCGCCATAGATTCTTTGTGTACAGGCATGGGGTGTTGGGCCTTCTTGGGTTCTTCTCCGAATCACCGCTTTGGTCGAGTCGTAGTGGCAGTCGACTGTACTGAGTGGGGCTGTTGTTGAAGGCAATAAATCCAAGATAATGTTCCTTGCTTTGTTTGTTCTCTCTCATGTCAGGTTAGGCTTGCGCACTTCAGGTGGTATGGGAAACAACAAAAGCTGCATGTGAGGCTAGATTGGCCCAGTCTGAATCTTTCCCCATCCAGTGCATGCGTTTGTTGCCATCGTCGGTGAGCGAAATTTTTGGCATTAGTAGTCGTTGGCCTAGGGGTGCCTGGACACTTATTTCCGCTGCACTTAAGGCGGAAGTGTCTTTTGCATTGCGGTCGGCATAGTTTCTTTGCAACACTCTCCGCAGGGTAGCGAAAGACCTGGGTTGAGTTCCACGTTTCCCGAACGGATCAATTTTGTAAGAAGGACCCTGAAGGATGGTGGTTTGAGAACTAGGGTCAGGGAGCCCAGACTTTGATAAAATCTATCGGATCTTGTTGTTGTCAGGAACTCTTCGTTGGGCCCCACACCGCGTAGAGGTGGTTCCTGTAGGCGGGCCCTTGATGGTGGTGAGTAGACTGGTATTTGGTTTTCCTCGTTTTTTTTGTTTCAAATGGAATCAATGGTTGCTTTTTCTGCCACAATATGATCGTTCATACGCAAAATGTGGCCTAGCATCTGCCAGCGTTACTTCACATGTTGCTGGTTCAATGAGAGCGTTTACTTCTTCTGTAGACATGCGTTTGGGCCATAAGATTCCACATACGTGTCACACCATTCTTCTGTTGAAGCTGTCTATATTTCTTTCAATTTCTTTGTTCATCAACCAAGTGCTGCAGCCGAAAAGCATAATGGATTGGGCATATGCTTTATAAATTCTCACCTTTTTCGGTCTTGCTATACTTGACGTCCATATTTAGTTCATTTTCGCATAGCTACTATTGCTAGATTTTTCCTTCCTTTCCATTCTTCTTTAAAGTCAAGAAGCATTTCCAGTTTTTTGCATTTCTTTCATTCAACATTTGTTCCATCGATAGCTTTTCAGTTTTTACTCTGTTCATTTGTGGGTTACAGAAAGCCAGGAGTTTTTCAACCATTTTGAAGTCTATACTATCTCTTCTTATGAAGTCATCGGCATAAGCTATGTATTGTGCGAACACTTTTTTTTGACGTCTTTCGTTGCTGCTTTCAAGTACGATGTAAAGAGGACTGGACTGAGCCCGTCACTCTGTTGGACACCTGTTTGTTGCAAAAGTGGGACCTTCTTCGTTCGTTCTGATTTTTAGTTTTGCGTCTTTCAAAAGAAAGTTCACTAGTTTTGAGTCTTCGGGTGAACAAATGCTGTCTACAACTTTCATAAGTTTTCCATGATCCACACTATCAAAGACAGATGATAGATCTATGCCTTGAATTCTCAGTATTTTACCCGAGGTTATTGTGCTGGCAATTTTTATCTTATAGGTCCAGACAACATCTTCTATTGATTTCCATTTTCTGTAGGCTGCTTGGTTGTGAGAGATGAATTTTTCAATTGATGGTAAAATTCCAACAAGGGTTATGTTTGAAATTATTTTTTTTTTATTGTGAGTAGTATTATGGGTCTAGTATTTTGTAAATTTTTTGTTTTGAAAGGTTTTTGTATGTGAATTAATATACCTAGCTTTAATTTTTGAGGTAGTTCTTGTTGATGGTTGACTTTATAACATGAGTTTTTCAAAAAGTCACATGCAAAAGTTTTATTAATTCAGCTTGAATTTTATCATGTCTAAGAGGTCTATTTGATTTATAGATAAAGCTTTATGATAAAGTAATAATAAATAATATAATAAATTATTTGCAGTGTGTTAGAGTCAGGAAAACTATCAGCCACTATATTGGCAGACTGGAATGAAGTGACCAAAGAGATCGACCAGCAATGCCTTGATGAGGCCATCAGAGAGTTCAATGCTTCCTCCACTCTTTAACTTCTATGCATACATTATTATGAAATTCCATTGTCTTTAGCTTTCCAGTAGTTTTAAATATATTTCATGGAAAAATAAAAATTTATCCCTCGAATGAAAGTCTTTTGAAAAGAATAAACAAATATAAATTTATTAATGAGAGTGATTTTGTGATGGTATTTCGAAACCGAGAGATAGAGTGTAAGTCACGTTGGTCTCGTCAAAATCTCTCAAGCTTAGATTTAGCCTGTTGAGAAGTTGTCAAGCATGAGTAAAGTTTTAATAATATATATGTGAATCTGACTAACTTTTTGTTCGCATCAAACATTTTGAAAATTTCATCAAAAGTAAAATTTTCTTCAATTACTGTTTTGACGTTATTCTCTATTGGTCCCTCTTTTTCAGATACATCCATTGAAACACGATGAAAAGGAAACCGAGATTATAAGCGACATTAAAATGGCACAACTTTTTAATTCGCGCAAACTGTTATATTTCAAGCCCAATAAAAGTTTGTTACGTAAATAACTTTTATTGATATATTTTTAAACAATAACTATCGAAAGCTATGAATAACTAAGTCAATACATTCCAATTTGAAATTGTAATTTTTGAGCTCGTGTAAATTTAAAAATTTCATAAGGTTCACTATTTAATTTGATGTAATTTATGATCTTTGTAGCTTGTTAATTCAACCTCAAGTTTAAAACTTTGTATTCTTGAAATATTCACTTCCACATACAACCGTGAGTAAAGTATTTTCCACAGAAATTCTTCATAATAGCTTAGATAAGTTCAATAAATATCATTAAAATATAAAATTTTAAATGTTTAAGCAGTGAATTTAGGTTACTCTCTAATTGAAATTTAAATTGTTAAGCATTGAATTTGATTCAAACAAAATAGTATTCCTAGTTAAAGAATATTTTCAAAAATTTTAATCAGTTTTGAAATGATAAATTAAACATTGATGAAAATAATATTCTAAATAATCAACATAATTCCAATTTGTGATATAAATCATGAACAGACACTTATAAATTAATATGCAAACATGAAATTAGCAATATTGAAACTAATCGAAGTCTTGTTTTTAATCATTTAGTGTTATAGCTCTTATAAAAGATTTTCATTCATATTTGATGTCTTCATTCATATGAGTTTGAAGTTTTTGACCGTTAAAATGATGGGTTACATTCAAAAATAGAGCATAAATTTGAAACATTATTAAGAATCAGTTCACCATCAAGGCAAGGCTTGTTAGTTTGTCTTTCTATGTTGTATGGGGTGTTTGCTTTTAAGATCCCTTTCAAGATGAAAGCTATGGTTGTTTTCTTCTCATTTCATGTGGCTTATTTTGATTACTCATTGTTTGAGTTTCAATAGAGACTTTGTTCATCGATCCTTATCAAATTGTTGAATGCCGTTAGTCATTCATATATTAATAATTAAATTATTTACAATTGTGAAAAAATTTAAGTTATAACACTATCAACTTCACTTGTAAAAACATGAGTTCATATGCACACACCCACAAACACAAATTCTCAAATGATTTGCAGAGCCAACTGTTTCAAAAATCATTGAAAACAAGATTTCAAAGAAGAGTAACCTAAATCACTGCTAAAAACAGACAATTTGAAGGAGGATAATAGAAAGAATAATTCATAATAGGAATAATAATAAAGAAAACGATGTTGAAGGAATAATAGAGGGACATGAAAGTTTGTTACAGCAAGTTTAATGATATGTTATAAATACAAACATCAGCAACAATATTAAACCACTCTGAACTCTAGTTTATGTTTATATTTGTGAGCAGTGAGAATGGATGTTGGTAGTGAGAGTAGTGTACACAATAGTGGTAAAAGATTTGAAAGCTCTGTGAAGTTCAACATCACCGAACAACATGGTGTTGATCAGCAACAGACACAAACTCAAAAAACAACAACTAGGAGCAAAAAGTTTGAATTACTAACAGCTCAAAGTGTTGCTCAACTAGATGACATTTCTGAAGCTAAGAAAAAGCCAGTTCTCAATAGAATCAGTATGTTTCTGGCCTCAAAAGATGGTGGCAACACAGGGGTACAAGAAGACAACATTGGCATCCCTTCAGAACACAAAAATAATGATATCACACACAACAAGCATGGTATTAAAACTGGACAACATATCAATAATATTATCAATGAAGAGAGTGAGTTGATGAGAGGTGGGGTTGGAGGTTTTGGAGGTTGTGATGAGGTCAATATAGAAAAAGTTGAGATGGAAGTCAAAAATGTTGAAGATGAGGATATATATGAAGATTGTGGAAAGGGAGAGAGGAATGTTAATGAAGGAGAGATGAATGGTGAGAAAGAAGAAGGAGACATAAAGGGTGATAAGGAAGAAGAGGAAAGGATGTATGGTGAAGAAGAGGGAGAAATGAGTGGTGAAGAGTTATATGATGATGACGATTTTGAAGTTGAAATGCGCCCTTCTAAATGGTGAGGTTTTGTTTTCATGAGATGTGTTAATTATAAGCTATGTTCATATTTAATTATTTTGCTATGATCTCACATAATTGCTAATGATTGTAGCCAATATAAAAGCACGTCGTTTGAGGATGTTTGAAATAATTTTTTGCACTCATTCGAAAACACGTGAGATATATTTGAAAATTTTAGCTATTTTTTCATTAGCACAGAATTGCATGAAAAGAACATAAGCAGTGAGATGCTGGATGAGGACATCTCATTTTACCAAAATACCTTGCCCTCCAAAATGTCTGAGTTAGGACTGTTTGACAAAAAACGTCAGAGCAAATTCATAAAGGACCGGTGAGTCGTTTGGTTTTCTTGCGATGCGAACTTGTTAGTATGTTGAAAATCATTTTGCACAGTTTGTCGGATTTGCAACGGGGCAGTGAGAGTTGGAGGAAGAAGATCTCACCAGACAAGCAACTCGCAACCCTAGCAGCCAGAAACTCTCTTTTGAAGAAGAATCCTCTTATTTTAACACGTAGCAACGAACCAGAAAGACATGGGGCGAAGGAGCCATACTCGAAACTCGGTCGATCCTGCTTCAACATTTCCTCATGCAAAGATGAAAAGTGAACTTCACAGTATTTTAAACATTATCCAGCTTTCACCACATCATAATATATTTTCAAACCCTTCACTTCACCACTACTTCTCACCATATAAGCAAATCTCATCAAAACTTTCCATACCTACATCCTACCAAGTCAAACCTCGACACATCAAATTATAGCCCTAGCACAACACCACATCTCACTTCACCACACAGCATCTTGGCACGGGACAGTAAAAAACCTGATGTGAGGAATGCAGACTCATCTTTGAAAGCATTCAGCAAGCCTGCGTCCAATCACTTTTCTCCGTTGTCTGAACGTCTGATGCGATTGGAGGAGAGTCAAGACAAATGGACAAACAGGTCAAGCGACGTCAACGATGCCTATAAGTTTACAGTTGCCGAGAAAATGAAGAAAATGGGTTGGTGATATATAAATTCACAAACAAATAAAAAAAAACACACACACACATGCACACACAAACACACACACAGGAGTGCAAGGACAGAGTAATTTAAGTAACATCCACATGCCTTCACTGAGGCCTGCAAGCATGATTGAGTGTTCGAGTCTCAGAGTCTCAAAAGGGATGTGCAAAGAAACAAGCAGAGGTTTCAACAATAGTTCAAAGGTTTGTTGTTTGTTAGACCTCCAAACACCTCATCCTAATTCCATGCTACTGAGCCAATCAAATCAGACTAAATCTCAACAGAGAGTAAAGGTACCCCGCATGGAGGACGATGTGTTGTTTGAAACTTCATTCCATCGAGTGCTTGAGGAGGGTTCTGATGGGAGAAGAAAGGGTGATGGAGGAGGAGAAGGTGATGGGAGAAGGAAGGGTTTTGATGGTGGTGAGATTGAGAACTTTGACGACATCTTGAGAGACTTGGATGCAATGCCAGTACAAAGGTGTGTGTTGGCATAATCTTATTGATTCCCTCAATAACATGCCAAGCATCCTCAGATTACGTCATGTCAAGAAAGTCGGTAGAAAAATGCCTTTCAAGATGCTGGTCTGTCTGTGTGTGTGTGTGTGTGTGTGTGTGTGTGTGTGTGTGTGTGTGTGTGTGTGTTTGTTTGTTTGTGTGTGTGTCAAAAAAAAACAACAATAGCAACATAAATCCAGACGCCACAGCAACGCTTTCAATTTGGTGGGGACAATTACTTGGAAGAGGTAACACAATTCAAATACCTCGGAAGTATACTCAGTAGCGATAATTCGGTTGATACAGAAGTTGAAGCTCGAATTAACAGAGCAGCACAAGCCTTTCGCACTCTGAGCCGACTGGTATGGTACCAACCAAAGATAAAAGTACAAACAAAATTGAAACTTTTTAAAGCGGTTATCATACCAAACCTTCTATACGGTAGCGAAACTTGGAATCTTTTACAGAAACATACACAACGACTTCAAGTTTTCGTTAACAGGTGCTTGAGGATCATCACTGGCACATCTCTATGGGAGAAAATGAGAAACACCCAGCTGCGAAGCAGTTCAAATATTGACAGGGTTGAAGTAATGATCCAAAAGAGAAGATTAAAATGGCTCGAACACCTTGAAAGAATGCCGGATGATCGATTCTCAAGACGACTTCTGGTTAGCAAAATAGCAGGTGGTAAAAGACATCAAGGCGGACAAAAACAAAGATAGCTTGATCTAGTGCAATCAGATCTTAAAAAGTTAAACATAGTGGATGTTTGGAGAGCAGAAGCGCATGATAGGAGAAAATGGCGCAACAACATTACCAAACGTCTGCAAGAGCTGAACAGAGAAAAAGAGCTTGAAGAAAAACTTAAAAAAGATTTGGCTAAAAATTATAAATCCACCAACAACAAGAACAACAGCATCAACAACAATAAAAATAATAGCAACTACAACAACAGCGATAGCAACAACAACAATAATAGCAACAACAGCAGTAATAAAGATGACAGCAACAATAACAACAGCATTCAAAACAATAACGACAAAAAAAAAGCAACAACAACAATAATAATAATAAAAGCAACAACAACAACAAGAGTTGCACCAATAATAACAACAATGATAGCAAAAGTCAAAACAATAGCAACAACAACAACAAAAATCGAAACAACAGAAGTAACAACAATAATAGCCATAACAATCAAAACAGTAACAACAACAACAATCGAAATAACAAGAGCAACAGCAACAACAATAATAGCTACAACAATCAAAACAATAGCAGCAGTAACAGCAACAATATTAGCAGCAGCAACAACAAAAGAAACAACAACAATAGCAACAATCAAATCAATAGCAACAACAATCGAAACAATAGGATCAACAACAACAATCAAAACAACAGTAGCAACAACAACAATAATAATAATAACAACAATCAAAACAATAGCAACAACAATCAAAGCAATAGCAACAATAACAACAGTTCTGACAATGCCTTATCCTGCACGTTTCCGGGATGCAACAGAATAGCTGCCAGTAAAGCAGGTCTGGCAAACCACGTGAGACAGAAACACCAAACACAAGCAAGCATAAAGTGTCAATACTGCGGGCTGAACTTCAAACCACAAGGCATTTATAACCACAAGAAAAAAATGCTCATCTCTCAATCCTTTGCACCTACCTCATGGTGGATGAATGCAAAAACAGTTTGTGTGTATGTGTAGGCACGAGGTAAAATGGCCTCCGTTAAATTTTTAAGTTTTCACAAGTTTAAAGTTGATTTTTGTAACTGAAAAATGGTTTAAAATAATTAATGTAACAAGTTGATAATAATTTATTTCGAAAAATCTCATGTTGGATGAGTACAAAAGTTTAAAATAGTCTCGTATCACACCGAAATAGCGTAAAAATTTTAATTAGTGATATAATTATTTAATGCATAAATAAAACAATAAAAAAAGTATTCAAAATTTGGAGAAATCAAGTCTTTTAATACTAAATTTGGATGTGAACAAAATTGGCGGTCGAGCGGTTTTAATTTTAATTGGCTGCGAGAAGAATACTTCAAAATTTCAACGAAAGCCATCAACAAAAAGCCTACATAAAGATTTCAAGAAACTTCGCCTAGCTGATCACTGGCAAGTCAAAAGAAGAACACCACACCAGATCTTCAGATAAACTGCTCTTTGCAGTTTAGTCAACCGTCTTTCAGTGGATAAATGCACAAGAAATGTGTGTGTGTGCGTGTGTGAAGTTTTGAGCACGTTTCAAATGGCTCCCGTTAATTTTAAATTTTACCTAAGTTAGTATTAAAATTTTTTGTTCGAAATTAGTATAAAAACGTATGAATATTTAATAAACATTATTCCGAATATAATTAAGTTATTCTTCAAACTCGTTTGCGTTACTTTGTTCGTTTTTGTAACTAGGACGTTGACCTACTTACCAAGTAAAAGTGAATCGAAAAATAAATTAATCACAAATTTTTTAATCAAACATCAACTTGACTAATAATACTAAAAAAAAATTATATAAAAAATAGAAAATAAAACAAATAAAAATTGAAATGACGGATAACTCAAAACAAGCTGAAGAAATAAACTGCGCTAAGTTGATCATTAGCCAGGCTGAAAAAAGAGAGAACACACACCGAAGATCCTATGATAAAAGGAATCAGAGAACAAGGCTTGCCTGTTGGAATTTACGAAGCCTTGGCAACCCAACTAAATTCAGTAGCAAACTAATAAACTTGATAGAGACGATGAAACAACAAAAACTGTCAATGTTGGCGATGTCTGAAACACAATGGCAACGAAGTGGCACAATAGAAATTGAAGACGCTACGGTTATTTTTTCAGGTATTGATAAAAAAACAAACGGTAACCAAAGAGGTGTAGCAGTGGCCCTCAGAAATGAAATGAGAAATGAGTGGAAAAAAGATGGAACATTTGACCCAGTATAAGAGAGGCTTTTGAAAGTGAGGTTGATCTCACGCGGTGTTTCCATCATCTCAGTGTATGCTCCCACCGAAGTAGATGAAGATACCCAAGCAGAGCGTTTCTAAGACGATCTTCAAGACCTGGTGATAAATGCAAACAAAAAGAACATGCTGATCATTCTCGGAGATTTCAACGCCAGAGTAGGTCCTTCAGAAACACACTTACACGGACGCTACAACCCCGACAAACGAAACGAAAATGGCACAAGACTTGTTGATTTTTGCCACAGAAATGGTCTTCTTTTGACAAACACTCTTTCCTCACAAGAAGATCCATCAATGTACCTGGTATCATCCTGGAACAAGAGAAGGACATGTTCTAGATTATATTCTCATAAGCCAGAAGTGCCGTGCTCAAATATGTGACACTAGAGTTCACAGAAATACCGTGCAAACATCTGATCACAACCTGTTGACATCCACAATAACAATAAAGAAGTACAAGACTCTATAGGAAACCAACTAACAAAAATGTCCTTAATAGTATAATAACAAATCCAAAAGATTTGAAACCCGAATACATAGCCAAATTCAAAAATGAGCTACAAAATTGGATGAAAAATATTCATAAGTACGACTCTCGAAGAAATATGGAAATTGTTTAAACATTCAATTGAAACTGCTTCAACCACATTACCAAAATAACAAAAATTTTCGAAAAGAAGTGGGTCAACGATGAGATAAAAAACTAACAAAATTGAAAGCAGAGTAACACTTGAAAATTCATACCCTCAAACACAATGGTAAGGTGATCTACCAACATTTGAAAAAAAGTTATGAAGAATTAAAATCACAAACGAGGAAAGCGTGCAGAAAATCATTTGATAAATGGTGGGAAGATAAAGCTGAAGAAGCAGATCATTTGAGTGAAGAATTTATTAAACAAGGTCGTGGTGGGTCAATATTAAAAATATTGAAATTAAATACATAATCTAAAGTTAAGGATGCTACAATAATCAACTCTAAAGATGCTACTAAATCATTAAACATACCAGACAAGTTAAATAAGTGGAAGGAGCATTTTTCTCGAATTCTCAACAATAAATCTACAATAAACCCTTTCGTTCTCAATCAACTGCCCTTCCCAGTTCTTAAAAAAGACGAAGAAACATTAACAGAACTGTCCAATCCTTTGTCTAAATTAGAATTAAGTGTTGCCTTGAAACAATGTAACTTACATTAAAGATAAAGCTGCAGGCATAGACAAGCTTAATTCTAATATAACAAAAATTGGTAATGAAGTAACGAAAGAGTGGATAAAAGTGCTAGCAGACAAAATATGGGAGACGGAAAGCATTCCAAGAGATTGGAAGACGCAGTAATCGTTCCGCTACACAAAAGTGGGCAAAAATCCTTCTGCAACAACTATCGTGGAATATCACTGCTATGTGTAGTTAGTAAAGTATTCACCAAAGCATTATCAAACAGAATACAAAAACTATTGGACTGTCAGTTAGGGGAAAGTCAATGTAGGTTTCGACAAAACAGAAGGTGCTGCGATCAAATTTTTACAGCAAGAATGTTGATGCAGTAAGCTATAGAGTTCAACAAGCCCCTTTATATGTGTTTTGTGGACCTTTCCAAAGCCTACGACACAATCAATAGAGATGTGCTTTGGACGATTCTTGAAAACTCATTCCACCTTCCAACAAAACTAATCAAAATAATAAAATTATTACATAGTGGTACTGAGGGTGTTATACGGTATGACGGAAAATTATCAGAAGAATTTCCAATAAATGTAGGTGTGAAACAGGGAGATGTACTTGTCCCGATGATGCTCAACCTATACCTTGATGCCGTAACAAGAGTGGCCCTACAGCAACACAAAAATCTAGGCATACAGTTAGAGTACTGCTTCAACGCGCCGATTCTGTTCGATTACCGTTGCAAGCTAAAAGAAAAAGTATCAATACAGAACCTAGCTTATGTCGACGATTTATTAATAGTTAGTTCCAATATAGACAATTTAAAGCAATTAGTCAAAATAATAAATAGTACTTTCAATAATTTTGGATTAATAATAAACACTAATAAGACAAAATATATGAGAATACATACCAAAAACGCCCCAGTCGACCCTAGCAAAGAGCTTTCTATTTTCCACTTGGAAAATATAGAAAAGATAGCGCAGTTCAAATACCTCGGAAGCATCTTAAGTGACACAAACTCCATCGATGCAGATGTTGAGTCACGCATAAAGAAAGCCGCTCAAATTTTCCACAGTCTGAGTAGACTGATTTGGTATCAGGATAAAATAAGTGTCGACAAAACTCAAACTATGCAAATCAATTATCATACCATATCATATATTTGTACCCCCACTTGATAATGTAAGTTCATCTTACGAAAAGCTTCGTGGAATAAAATAAACTCCCAAAAGTGTTTTCATTTGAATATTTATGTTTGGCTCGAAGAATTAAAAAATTATCAAACCAATATTGTTATATGGCAGTGAAAGGTGGACCCCTCTCCGTCACCATACGAAAAGAATTCAGGTTTTCACTAACAGTTGCATAAGAATAATAACTGGAACCTCCCCTTGGGAAAAGAAGAGGAACAAACAACTGAGAACAAATGCAAAGATTCAACGAGTTGATGTGATGATGCAACATAGAAGACTTCAATGGCTCGGCCACGTCAAAAGAATGAATGAAGAAAGAATTCCGAGAAAAATTCTGGTGAGTAGAATCGTCGGAGGAAAGCGGTCAAAAGGAGGTCAAAAAAAAGATGACTAGATATGGTATATGCAGATCTCAAAACGTTGCAGTTAGAAAAAACTTGGAAGACCCAAGCTTTCGATAGAAAACAATGGCATCAGAAAATCAAACTTCTATCAATAAACGCAAATGAAAATGCTGAAATGAAGGAAGAAGACAGAAAAAATGCCAAAAAGAATACTGAACAAAGTAATAGCGTTGTGTCGAGATTTCAATGCCCGCATCCTGGATGTAACAAAACAGCAGCAAACTAGGCTGATCTCACCAACCACATCAGACAGATACACGTCTCTACCAATGTTCAACAATGCCCCATGTGCAAGGGAAATTTCAAGAAGCAGGGTTTGCACAACCACACGAAGAAATGTGCGAAGATGATTCCTGGTACACCTACTACGCAGTAGAAAAAACACAAGTGTGTGTGTGTGTGTGTGTGTGTGTGTGTGTGTGTGTGTGTGTGTGTGTGTGTGTGTGTGTATGTGTGTGTGTGTGTGTTTGTGTGTGTGTGTGTGTGGGTGTACATCCAAAAATTTGGCCATGATGCCAAATGATTCAAAACAACAGATCACATGTGGCCCGATGGAGGAGCAGTACGTGGAGGTGCAATCTTCACATGTGCCACTTAAAAAGGGTTCTCTGTTTTACTGTTATCCATTGTATCCTTAACTTTCATTTGTATCGTTTAATTTATTTTCTGCACTTTTTTATTTGTTATCCCTTCATTTTTCAATTTTCTTCATTATATTAATTAATTTTGATTCTTTCTGTTGTTGAAGGCTTCACATTGAAAACTAAAAACTCTTGGAGTTAATGCCACTATAATCATGTTCGTTATTGTGTTGAATCATTCACCTACTCAACATCTTCCCACATGCACGCCTTGAAACAGTGGTTGGACAGGGGAACTTCGCCAGGGAAGCTTTAGCTGGTCAGTGGCGCTTTATGCAATTTTCAAATTTCAAATTCAACCCGTCTGAGGCAGGCAACCACTTGCAGGTTTGGCAAGCAAGGAAGACCTGAGTCAGAAGATGTTGAAGAAGGCAACCACAGGCACTGAGCTTCATCAGCCATACAAGCACCCTTTGCTCATTCATTTCAAAGGTGTCACATTAGGCTCCTTCTTCCACACACATGCTCACTCTGCACACAACACATACACACACGCACACCGTTCTTGCGTTCATCCACCATGAGGTAGGTGCAAAGGATTGAGAGATGAGCATTTTTTCTTGTGGTTATAAATGCCTTGTGGTTTGAAGTTCAGCCCGCAGTATTGACACTTTATGCTTGCTTATGTCTGGTGCTTCTGTCTCACACACACATACACACACACACACACACACTCTTTTACTGCATTTGTCCACCACCAGGCAGATGCAGAGAATGGTTGCCATTTCTTGTTGTTGTTGCGCGTTTTTTCTGGTGATTCTGTAAACCCTGTCGCTTGCAATTTCTACCACAGTGTTGGCATAAGATTGTTATTGTTGCTTGTTGTGAGTGTTTCTGTCTGAGGTGGTTTGTGTGGCCAGCTTTGTTAACTGCAATTTTGTTGCAACCAGAAAAAGAGCATGCCAAATCGTTTAATACCCCATTATTTATTTTCACCTCACCACATATGTTATTAGTATCATTATATTGTGCATTCAGCTCTTTTTTTCAATCTTTCTTATCTTTTTCTCATTGTTCTTTATTTTGGTTGTGATCGATTATGAGGGTATTTATACTTTTCCGCCATTCGATTCTGTTCTTCGCTTTGCTTTGCCAACCAGACACCAACCCAATAGCTTTTGAACCATTAAACACACACACACACACACACACACACACACACACACACACACACACACACACACACACACACACACACAAGGATTGAGAGATGAGCATTTTTTCTTTTGGTTAAAAATGCCTTGTGGTTTGAAGTTCAGCCCGCACTATTGGCACTTTATGCTTGCTTGTGTTTGGTGTTTCTGTCTCACGTGGTTTGCCGGACCTGCTTTACTGGCCGCTATTCTGTTTCATCTCGGAAACGTGCAGGATAAAGCGTTGTCAGAACTGTTGTTATTTTTGCTATTGTTTTGATTGTTGTGGCTATTATTTTGATTTTTGCTATTATTGTTGTTCTTGTTGCTATTTTGTGTTTCTGAAATTGCTAATAGCGCTACGTTTTTGTCCTGCATACTTCCAATGACATTCGCCAGTTTAAGGCTGAACTTTGTTGGGTTGCCAAAACTTTTTACAGTCTAGCACCCACTTCTCTCAATCTTTACTGTAGATATGGTGTTTTTTGTACTTTGTACTGGTAAGTTATCAGCTGTACTCAGTGTTGTAGCCATTTTATCTGTTTTGCTTAACATAATTAAATCAGAGTTGTTAGCTTCTTATTATTTTTTCTTAATTCGCTGGATTTTACCTGTCAATTGCTTTCTGAAGAAACTTTTTTTTTTCAAGTTTTGAGCAATATTTCCAACACACACACACACGTAACTCTGCAGGGCGCAGGGAATGTCAGGCTCGTCTGGTGGAGCCCCTCCACACGTCCCTCAACAGCGGAGACTGTTTCGTGCTGGTCACGAAGACTGTGGTGTATGTTTTCATTGGCACCTTCAGCAACATCATCGAGAGAACTAAGGTGGCTCGTCACATCATCATCATCACCACCACTATCATCATCACCACCACTCTCATCATCATCACCACCATCATCATCATCACCACCATTCTTATCATCATTTTATCTGTTGACATCATCATCATCATAGTTGTTTAAATTACCATGGAGGCCATCATGAATGAGGAGAATCCATAGGATGGGATGGTGAATGTAGAAGTTTCCATGGAACCATTTGCTATGAACGAAGAAGAGAGAGCACTAAAAACCATGAAGAATGGCAAGGCCAGTGGACCATATAGAATTGTCAAAGACCACCTAGCTGCTTTTCCACATGGGAAGCAAGTTATAATGCAAATAGCAAATGAAATTCTTGATGGAAAGGATATGCCTCATGACTGGAGGACAAGTACAGTTGTTTCCATTTATAAGAAGAAAGGTAGCGTTATGAACTGTGAGAGATATCGAGGTGTAAAGCTTTTAGAGCATGGTATGAAAGTGGTGGAAAGGTTGTTGGAGAAGAGGTTAAGAAGGGTATGAAAAGTTGATCAAATGCAATTTGGTTTTTTTTATTACACCCATGTTTCGCCGTTTAAGTTAGGAATGTACCCTATTTTCATCATCAGGCTGTTAGTGTTGGTTCCAAGATGTTTCATTTGCATATTAGGAACTTTTCCTAGAAACCTAGTCTGATGAGAGCAGACTGATAGAACAGTCTATGTGGGTTCTTCTAAAAAATTTATCCTGAAACAAGATAAAATTAGTAAGTCCAAAGGATTACTGGACGAAAGAGAAGGGTCGTTTAGATTTGTACCCTGAAAGGGTAGCAGTTCCATCAACTAGCAGGCCTAAACAATATGGCGTCAGTGCCTTTTAATGTCATGCCCTGGACAGGTGTCTTTTAACGTCATGTACAGGGCCGATTTGGTTTTATGCCTGGCAGAAGCATAGTGGACGCTATTTTCATCCTTAAGAGAATGCAGGAAAGCTCCCTTGAGAAGAATAGGAAGCTTTTTATCTGTTCTGTTGATTTGGAGAAAGCTTTTGATCGGGTGCCAAGAAAGGTGATTAAATGAGGGCTGAGAGAGAGGTTGATCTCGGAAAGTTTGGTTCAGACAGTAATGTCTATGTACAAAGAAGCAAAACGCGAGTTCAGGTTGAAGGTGGACTCTCGGAAGAATTTGATGTTGGTGTTGGTGTCCATCAAGGATCGGTTCTTTCACCGTTTTTGTTTACAATAGCGCTAAATGTATTGTCTGAAGACGGAAGAAAAGGTGCTTTATATGAACTGCTTTATGCAGATGACTTGGTCTTGATGACTATAAAAGAACTGGAAGCACAATTCATCCGTTGGAAAGCAGCTTTTGAAGGGAAAGGATTGAAGGTTAATCTTGGTAAGAAAAATGTCATGGAGAGTGGTGGTGGTAGTGGGATTGGTGTCTTGGCTAAGATCGATCCATGTGATGTGTGTGGTAAGAGGGCTAAGGTAAACTGTGTGAAGTGCAAGACATGTAAGAAGTGGGTTCATGCGCGGTGTGCTAGGGTAAAGAGTGTTTTGTAAGATGAATGGAAATTTTGAATGCAGGGTTTGTATGAATAGTTCAAATGAAGAATGTAATAATGTTTTAAATGGTTGTCTGAATGAGTTGGACAAGGTAAATAATTTTATTTTCGGGGTGATAATATGAATGGTGGAAGAGAAAGTGAGCTAGCTGTTACACGCAAGATAGGGATGAAATAAAAGGCATTCAAACGTATGTCTTCTATGTTATGTGGTAAAAGATACACATGGAATATCAAAGGAAAAATTTATAAGACATGTGTGAGGCTTGTCATGACATATGGCTCAGAAACTTGGGTGGTAAGATCCGTTGAAGAGAGTATGTTGAGAAGAGCAGAAAAACAGATGCTTCGAATGATAAATGGGGTGCAAGTAGCTGATGGTGTGAGTACAAAGGAGTTCATGGTTAGATTGGGTTGGATAGTACGATCGTTGAAATGGTGAGGCAAAGGAGTTTGAGATGGCTGGGTCATGTGGTGAAGAAAGTGGATAATGATTGTGTTGAGAAGGCATGGAGGTTTGAGGTTGAAGTAGTAGGGGAAGGGGAAGACCAAGGTTAAACTGGAAAAGTATGATGGAAAAATTTTGTCGTGGGCTTGGGGTAGGTCTTGAAGATGCCTATGACAGGGTGAAATGGAGAGAGAGGGTTTGGTCGTAGAAAGAAGTCAGTGACCCCTCGGAAAAGGGAAAGATGTTGACTATGATGATGAACATGATTGTTTGAATCATCGTAGTTGTTGACATAACAGGCACGTGATCTGGCCAATCATGTGAGAGACAAGCACGACTTGGGTGTGGCATCAGACTGCACTTTGGTGACCATCGAGGAAGGAAAGAATTACTCTCTGCGTGCAGTCAGAACATTCTGGAGTCTGTTGGGAGCGTCTGAGCCTGCAAGCATTTTACGTTGGTGGTGTGTGTGTGTGTGTGTGTGTGGGGTGTATGTTGTTGGGGTGTGTGTGGTTGGCATGTGTGTTGGTGGTGTGTGTGTTGTTGGGGGTGTGTTGGTTGTATGGATGAGCGTTGGATGTAATAATAAAACAGTAATATATTATGATGACACCTTACTGGGTTGAATGTTGTTGATTGGAGGGCACCTTACAGCTCCAGGCCCCAGTGATGAAGATGAGTTGTTCGAGGCAGGCATTGTCTCCACCAATGAGGTGTACAGACTGCATGAAGAGGAGGGCCTGCAGAGGGTGGCTGAGTGCTCAGGGACTCTCCTCACACACCAAATACTCACCCCTCAACAGGTGATTAATTATTTTGCATTGATACATTTCAAACATCTTTCAGTGCTTCATGTCCACTTTATTCCCTGTGCAGGTTCTACTTTTTGACTTTGGTTCAGAGATGTACACTTGGGTTGGCAAGAAGGTGGACATGTTTCACCGAAAAAAGGTGCTCAAGTTGGCACTCGAAAGATGGGAAAAGGGCTTCGATTACAGCCAACACCTCCTTAATCCCATTCACCCGTTTGATCGTTCGTTTCATTTTAGTCTTTTTTAAGCTTTATTTGAAACAAAAGGTTCAGAAATGGAATTTCAACATTGAACATAATCCCTGGAAGAGTCAGGCAGCAGAAAGGGACTTCAAAGGCCAGATTGGTGTCTCTTTGGCAAGCTTTCTGATGGCCTCGAAACCATCCTCTTTAAGGTGCTAACCATTTTGTACAGTAGATGCTAAGTTTTGGTTGTTTTACGTCATTGCAATGCAAACTACCCTCAGTCAAAGTTCAAGGACTTTACAGGGTGCGGCAGGGTGGTGAGAGTAACTGGAGAGGAATGCAAAGTAGGCTGTTTGACTTTCTCGATGACATCTGATTACAATATATTGATGACGTAGGAGAGTATGGTGCACGAAGATTTGAAGGCTTGTGATGTAGAAGAGATGCTGAAAGAGGATGTGATGGTGGGTGTGCTGCAGTTGGAGGGTTGCAGCATTGGGCGTGGTACCAAATGGTTTGTGGGGAGGTTTGGATGAGGTAAGGGTGGTTATGATGAGGTGTGGATGAGGTAAGGGTGGTTGTGATGAGGTGTGGATGAGGTCGGAGTGGTTGTGAGAAGGTGTGAATGAGGTAGAGGGAGGGGTTGTGGGGTTTTTCATATATTGAAAGAATACAGAGGGTCTGATTGTTATAATATTTAATAATGTTCTCAAATTAATCTGTAAATATGCTAGATATGTCTCATTTTTGCTACACTTTGCATCCAGGACAGAATTGGTTGATGGCATAAAATGGCAGCATGAGATGGTAACCATATGTCTGGAGAAGTGGCTGGTGGGTGACAAGGTGGATGCTTTGGGAGACTTCCATGAGGAGGACACCTACGTCATCAAGTGGGTCTACATGCTCAACCAGCTGCGTTAGTGGTGTTTAGATTTTCCTTCACATCAAACCACCTTCGTTTCCTTCTCCCATCTAACAACCTTCATCCCCTTCAGCTAACCACCTCCACCCTCCCACATCCTTCTCAGGACACAACTTGAAGGGAGAAAGAGTTTCAATGTACGATACACCTTCCAAACAACTGAACACACCTAAAAACACAGGCAGGCACAGAACTGCCTATTTCTACTGGCAGGGACTGCAGTCAAGTGTTGGCGACAAAGCCTTCTCAGCACTCAGCACTATTGAGTTGGACGTCGAGAGTGCTCCTCAGGTTCTTACATTTAACAGAATGTGTGTGAGTGTCAAAGCAGAAAGGATGATGATGGTGTCAATTCAATGGTCACCCAGGTAAGAGTGATCCAAGGTCAGGAACCTTCGTGTTTTGTGGGTCTCTTCCATCCAATGATTGTGCACCATGGCAAAATGAAAACCCAATCAAAAAACAGTTTTCAAATCAATGATAGCCTCCAGTTTGAAAATTCGCAAACATGTACAAGAGATGACATGCAAACCAAAAAGCTTTTCATATTGAGGAACGAACTGGAGGAAGATGCTTATTTACAACAGGTGAGATGTGACGTCACATCTCTCAGAAGCAGGACTTCTTTCTTATTGGTTGATCTCGTTTCCGGTATGTTGATGTGTTAATTCAAATGCTCAAATACAAGGGCGCTCCTGTTTGACAGAGAAGGTGTTGATGTGGCATGGATGCAAGAGTTCAGGTGGCAGGAGAGCTGTGATTGTCAAGCTGTGCGTCTGCCTTCGAGGGTGCGTCGGATTCTTAATGTTGTCTTTATGATGTTCTTGACGTTCATAAACATGATTAGAACACGGAGGCTAGGAGTGAAGTTGGACGCGTGGAGTGAAGTGGAGGAAGGGCAACATATGGACTTCTTTAATGGCCCTGCTCTCTACTCCCTCATCAATGGTGAGTCTTTCTCAATTGTTTGGATTGTACTTGGCATAATCTCCCATACAGACCCACGAGCCTACAACCACACTCCGCGACTTTTACGCTTCACCTCGCTTGGTGGAGTTTTCATGACTGAGAACATTATCTGGCACAACAATGCCTCCTATGATGGCAGTGCTGAAGCTTCAGTCTTCCCATTCTACCAGCATGACCTCTACAACGCAGAGGCTCCAGGTTGTTTGTTCATCATCCCATCCATCTGAATCATCTTTAAGTTCTTTAACTTCACCAACACAGCCTTTTTTCTGGTGGACAACCATCACGAGGCCTACTTGTGGCAGGCACTCGAGTCCCCTGCTGACGTCACTGCCAGGTCCAAGCAGTTGCGCAGACTAGCCATCGAGAGCACCATCAAGTACTGCACAGGTAACAACTCTCTATTGCTCCTTTTCCTACCCATATGACTAGCATGTTCAATGCTACAGCCAAGAACCCCTCAATGCCGTGTTACTTGGTGTCAGCTGGTCTTGAACCACCTTCATTCAAAGTCATCTTCCCTACTTGGTCTGATGCACACATGACTGAAGCTTCACAGGTTTTTAGTTCTTTTCATAGGCTGATCAGTCATATTGCTTTGATTGCATTCATATGGCATTGGCAGGCGTTGATGAGTGAAAACATGCAGTCTTTGACTGTCCTCTTCAGCAAGGACATTTGCCGGACATACAGCCTGGATCAGCTTCTCTGCCGCCCTGACCAACTCGACGACCTCAATCTCGAGAAGTATCTCGATTCTGCACAGTTCCAGGTTGGCAGTCAAAAGTGAAATTAATATAACTAAATTCAAATTAGTTTTAATTTTTTTAACCAGTTATGTATGAATTTAGATAAATATTATTTAATTGAGCATCATTATTTTACACGTCCTGGCGCTTTTAATTGCTTCAAAATCTTGAACAACGTGCTTTTTTATAATTTCAAATGGCCTCCAGAGCTTATTTTCAATTTTTTCAAAATCAACCCAGCAAACATTTGGCATGGACAGAAGTTCCTTCGACAGCTTGCCCATGTGGAAGCAAATCAGACTCAAGCAAGGTGTGGGTCTCTTTTGAGCTGGCATGGTCGCCACTTCATTTTTGCACCCACCAGAACAATCGAAAGATTATTTGTTTTAACATTTAATTCGAATTTTTGAATCACTTTGCTCACTGTTTTCTTTGCGACTGCCGCCTTATTTGTGTCTATCTAGCGCTTGCAACCATTCCTTCAATCTGTATTCCAGGTGATATTGCATACATTCGAAATTACTGCCTTCAAATTATGACTTGATTTCCAAAGCTGCCAAAGCGCTTTTTTATCACTTGTTGTCGTGTTACATTTCCCATATTTTAAACTTGATCAATGATGTGAGTTGAGAGATTTATTTTGTTCAAATAAACAACAAAGCCACATTTAGTTGCTCATCTTATGTACACCGCGCCCCCTTTCAACAACCACGCTACTTCTTCTTGGCAGTCAAACCAGCCCCAGCATTAAATTTGAAATGGATGATGTCACCATCTTCCACCACGTAGTCCCGTCCCTTCTGTTTGTACTTGCCAGCTGCCTGCATGCGGATGTTTATTCAATAGTTGAAAAAAGATTTATTTGAAGAGATTTGAAAGTTGTACCTTTACTGCAGCTTCGGAACCTTCAGCTTTGAAGTCATCGAACTTCATCACTTCAGCCATGATGAAACCCTTTTCAAAGTCAGTGTGGATTTTTCCTGCAGCCTGGGGAGCCTTGGTGTGTTTCTGTGTGTGGTTGTATGTATCTTTGAGGTTAGCTTGATGTGCGTGTGTAGATGGGTGTGTAATGAATAAGGCATGAGGTAAGAGTCACCTGGATGGTCCATGCTTTGACCTCATCAGGGCCTGCAGTGAAGAAGTACATGAGACCCAAGGCTGCATACCCGTTCAAGATGATCTTCTCCAGAGCACTGCATCATCATCAACAATCCTTACAATCATCATCCTCACCAATCCTTACAATCATCATCCTCATCAATCCTACATCATCTCACCTAGTAGTATTTTGTTCCTTGAGATATGCTTGTCTTTCCTCATCTGTTTCCATCTCGAGCAGTTTGAGTTCCAAGGCACCACTGAAAGGTACCATGACTGAACCAGGGTCGTGCTTGTCAACCCACTCCTTTAGCAGAGGCAGCCTATGTTTCAAATTTCAAGAATATTTCATGGAGAAGTAAAACAAGTTGAAAAATGATTGTATTGAAGAATTTTTAAATAAATTGATGAGGCTAGAATAGTATCATGGAGTTCACAACATGCACTATGCAAGCCTAACAAGCCACACTCCATTGCATATAACCAAGATGGAAGAAATATTCCAAACGAACTTGCATGCAATTAGCCTGCACAAGGGATAAAGGAGCAATGAACCAGTTGCCTTATTGATGACAAAAAACATCAAAGATAATACTCAGCACTGCTTAAAAAATAAAAAAAGCCAACCATATCACTGTTGAAATACCACAAATATTCAATGTTCAAAACACCACACAGCCATGAAACACACTTTCCAAAACAAGCAATACAGAGTCCAAACTAATCAAGCACCAATACCGATGGGGCTGCTGAAAAAAGTTCCAGAAAACTAGTTGCTCAACACTTCATCAAAGCCATAATTATTCACCAATATTAAAATCAAACATTAATTTCATTAAATTAAATATTGCACAAAGTTGACAACATCACACGATATGAGGCAGCAAAACGTACAATGGCGTTTCTACTAACCACTTGTTCTTCTTTTTGATGTAATCCTTCTCAGACATGTTTAGCAGGTAGATCATTGGCTTGGTTGTGATAAGCATATGCTTGTTCAACTCCTCAATCTGACAGTATGGCATAGTTCAAGGCTACTTGTTTGTTATAGCATGATACAAATGATAACTCAATTTCATGAAAGCATTTTAAATGAGTGTCAATACGATACATAATATCAAATGATGAACGATGTGCTGAGTTGAATTGATTAGAATGACAGTATGAAGATGTCCACCTCTTTGGAGTCCCAAGTGCCGAACCTCACAGGCCTCAGCTCCTCACACAACAGGCTTTGCACTTTCTTCAATACATCCTGCCCAAAACATCCTTCTCATCAAACACAATGTGCCATCAGCTTGATTTTTTTGAACTAATAAAGTAATCATCCAACACACACACACATACTTCTTCTTCTGCATTTTTCCACCAATCGGCAGGTGCAGTAAAGGAAAAATCAAAAAAGTTTTTTGCAAAATTTCTTTTCGTGGTTGTGGATTCCTTGAGGTTTAAAGCACTGGTGGCAAAATTGACATTTCACTGTTTGTAGATTTGAGTGTCTTTGTCGAATATGATTGGCTAATCCAGCCTTGGTGAGAGTAACCTTGTTGCATCCGTGATGAGAACATTTCAAATTATTGTTAACGTTATTCCCTTTTTTACAGTCTTTTTCGAAATTCTCATCTTGTTCTTTGAGATGGTTCAAGTTCACCAGTGTGCTATTTATTTCATTGCGCCATTTTTGTCTGTTGATTGCCATTGATCTCCAAGAAGATAGTAGGTTGAGGTGTTTCAAGTCAGAGTTCACGATATCATGCCATCTTTGCACCTGACCTCCTTGTGATCGTTTACCACCAAAAATTCTTGATACCAGCAATTGTTTTAGCAATCGTGAATTAGACATCCTCTTTATGTGGTCCAGCCACCTCAAACGTCTTAGTTGCAGCATAATTTCTACACGTTCAATATTCGCCATCTTCCGGATTTCGGTGTTTCTCAGTTTCTGCCACAAAGAAATTCTGAATATGATCCGTGTACACCTGGTTACAAATTTTTGTAAACGTTGGATGTGATGACTGAGAGATGCCCATGATTCACTGCCATAAAGTAGAACCGGAAGAATCAAATTTTTAAACAACCTCATTTTTGTATCTTTCTGTATTTAAGGTTGATACCACACCAGACTACTTAGGCTACCAAAAGCCTTTGCAGCCTTACTTAACCGTGCGTCGATTTCTGCGTCCAGACTGCCATTACTTGTCAAAGCACTGCCTAAGTATAGGAACTGATTCACCTCTTCAATTTCGTCATTGGTTTCAGTCATTGATGATGCTAATTCTGCTAGAATTGACATTGTATTTGTTTTGCTCATATTTATTTTCATGCCAACTCTGTTGAGCTCTTTGTAAGTTGTTACAGTCAGCTTTGTTACCTTTTTTTTATATTGGAACTGTTATTTGCTTTTTCCAGTCGTCTGAGACCCGTTCTTCTTTCTAGATTTGGTCTGCCAGGCCTTTCAAACATTCCAGTGTTACATCAGAACCCATTAGAAAGAAGTCAGTAGTTATACCATCGATTCTCGGCGCACTGCACCTTCCTTCCTTCTTTTTGTGCATTTATCCACCATAAGGCGGGTGTGCTAAACTGCAGAGCAGCGGACTGCACACACACACACACACACACACACACACACACACACACACACAAACACACATACACATACATATTCCATCTTCCTGGCCTTGTCACCCCCTCTCACAACAACCCTCTCTAGTGACTCAATATTTTTGTTGACATACTCCACATCCTTCAACCTCAACTCCTCATGAATGATCTCAACATCTCGCACAGGGTTCACTTCTCCTTCTATGTGGGTCACCTCATCCCCTGAGAAAATCCCTGTAGTGGTCAAGTGAGTGGTAAGACAGGGGAGATAGCAAATTGAGGTATTCATTTTTATCATATGGGTGTTGTGCTCATTGGAATATCAAAAGATAGAGGCCTACTGCACATGTGGAAGAGAGCATCACAGGCTCTGATGTGTGAGAGGAATGCATTGCCAATGCCATCCCCCTTGTGTGCTCCCTTCACCAGACCTGCTATGTCAACCACATTCAAAAATGAGGGCACTTTGCTGGAATGAGGGTGAATATTATTTTATTTGCACTTCAATTTATTGCAAGCTGGTTTGATGGCAGGTAAAGTTGATGAAGTGATATGAAATGTAACCTGGCAGGCTTGTGGAAATCACAGAGGAAGTCAAACCTCGGATCTGGCACAGGCACCCTACCTGTGTTTGTTTATATCATACCTGTATTTGCAGTATTTACTCTGGCCAAAGGAGATTATTATGTATATCATGCCTGTTAACCAAAACTTAAGACTGTAATGTTCCAGACCACTGTAGTTTCAAATTTTCTATGAAATTAATGGAAAATTAGAAGCTTTTGTTATTGTTGCCACTTCAGTGTTTGTCTACTTGCATGAGGTTGAATGCAACAATTATTGTCTATCATCATCATCATCGTTGTCTATCAACATCATCATCATCATCATCGTTGTCTATCAACATCATCATCATCATCATCGTTGTCTATCAACATCATCATCATCATCATCGTTGTCTATCAACATCATCATCATCGCTGTCTATCAACAACATCATCATCATCGTTGTCTATCAACATCATCATCATGGTTGTTTATCAACAACATCATCATCATCATATTCGTTGTCTATCAACATCATCATCATCATCGTTGTCTATCAACATCATCATCATCATCGTTGTCTATCAACAACATCATTATCGTTGTCTATCAACAACATCATCATCATCATCGTTGTCTATCAACAACATCATCATCATAGTTGTCTATCAACAACATCATCATCATCATCATCATCATCATCATCGTTGTCTATCAACATAATCATCATCGTTGTCTATCAACATAATCATCGTTTTCTATCAACAACAACATCATCATCATCTTTGTCTATCAACATATCATCATCATCATCGTTGTTTATCAACATCATCATCATCATCGTTGTTTATCAACATCATCATCATCATGGTGTATCAACTAAATTAATTTGTTCAAGCTTCTTCAAATACTTACAATCTATTCAAAATAGAAGAGTTTTGTTTATGAAAATTATTTTAAGCCTTCAATTATTAAGTTAAAATTTTCAATAAGTTATTTCATTAGTAAGCTAAAAATGCAAATACTCTCATTGGGGTCGATGGTGCAGAAGGGATAATTCTCAGCTGCTGCCTCACTCTTCGTCAAGATGTTGAAGAAGGTGGACTTTCTTATGTAAATTATGAAGGTATCTATATTCACAATTTGATTATTGATGCTTCCCAATATTTATGGTCAATATATAATATCATTGAAAGTTGAAATATTTGGTCTTTAAAAAAAACAAACACCTATTAACTGAACAATGAGCACTCAATAAATGTGTTTTGAATTTATGAAACTATGTTCAGCCCCACTAATCTAGGAGACAAAAACTTCAAATTAAAACCATCATCATCTAATTTAGTTCATCACATGCTACAATAATAATAATAATAATAATAATAATGTAATAACAGGTTGTGTGAATTTGTATGAAAACAGCTGGTGATAAAGACAAAAAAGAAGATGTAGCTTTGAAGTCACAATCTCCATACTACATAAATAACAACTTTCATCCAAAATACTCAACATCTTAAATTCCTTACCCTACATTAGGCAAGCCCACAATCCCACATTTAAGATTGGTTCCCACTCGACCAATCAAAACCTGTTTCTCTTCTTCCTGTTTCTTTTTTGGAGGCATCTGAAATGAAAAAAAATCATATTAAAATTTTGTTGAAAACTATGCAGAAATATTTTAAGTGTTTTTTTTTCATTTTTACGTTTTATTAACATTTTAAATTTAGTATTTTGAGAAATCCGGATAGATTTTTCTACAAAACCTTTTCCAGTTAACTTTCAGTTAAATTCATAAAACCAAAAAGTAAAAAAAGGGTAATGTACAGAAATATTTATACTAAAACAATAAAAAACAATTATAAGTGTAGTTTATTATAAAAAATAACCACGTTTAATTGCCGAAAGCTTGCAGAATTGAGAACTTACTAATAACCAAATTTCTTTTTAATATTTTAAATTTCAAAACATGTTAAGAGTTTGAAACCATTTTAATCAATACTAAATTATTATTTTCGATCCAGATTTTATAGAAAATTATAGAAAACGTTAAAGTTTACAATAATTTCAATGATTCATAATATTCAGTTTCGCACATTGATAACATTAACGTTTCCAGTAACTCTTGTGGGGTAGCCGTTGGAAACATACAAGTTTTCTTCATAATCTGCTTCATAACCTGAGTTAACATTACTGATTACATTATTTCTTTTGTTAACATTGCTTCTATCGACATTGAAAACACTCGTGGGTCTAAAGTTGTTTTCCCTCTCCAAGTTCTGTTCTTGAACATCGTTTCTACCACTGAGCCATTTGCGCCATCTTGGCTTAAAGTACACGCCTTCTTTTTTCAACTGGTCTCTCTGCTTCTTATCTTCCTGATTCACCCACAGTCGACTCACAATCGCCATGTTTGAATCCCCCATTGTCAGCTGTGTTGTTGAGGTTGCGATTATGTTATTTCGAAGTAGAAATAAATATTATTTGTAACAAAGTAGTGGAATGAACTAACAGATTTTGGAATGTAGACCCCGTCTTCATCATAGTATTCAATGATGATCCTGTATGTGGTGGCCAGAGTTCCAGAAAACCACAGCATATAACACAACGTCCACAGACCCACAACCAGCCTGTACCATTGCCGCAGATTCGGATCTTTCAACTGGGCTGAGATCGTTCAGAGATTATTGATAATTTTTTCAAATATTACATAAGATGCTCTGTTTTAAAAGAAGGTCTAGCTATTTTGCGAAATCAAGAGATTTGAGTTGGAAGGAGCTTAAAGAGTTGAATGAAAAGTGAACTTTAAAACTGGAAATTTTCATCAGGTATGAAAGTTATATAGAGATGTTGAGAAAATTTTTCAAACGAGGTCATGTGAGTAGACGATGAGAGGAGGAAGCTGTGAGATGGTCTACTGATTAGATTTATGCGATTTGTGGGAACTTTTCCATCAACGATTCATGATTTGATTGTGACTTTTGAAAAAAAAATTTCAATTTTTAATCAATTCAAACTTTCGGAATGATTAAAACTACCGGGAGTGAATTCTCCAGGTCCCACAAATAAGACTGATATGATGGCCACAGTATTCCAGTAGTCGAGGTTTTGGTCGAAGAGTCTGAAGATGGCGGTGGGAACGAGACACCAGACTGAGAAGCCAATGATGAGAAGAATGAAAGTACGAAGAACGTGCACCTGAGAGGGATATTTGTGTGATCAAATGTTTTCATCATTACAAGGCACTCACAAAGACGTAGTCTCGAATGCCAGCACTTCTCCAGAAACATCTGCGCACCCGGTCAGACAGGGCTAGCAGCTGAACTCCGAAGCCGAAAACAACGCACACGAAGACAGGGATGCCGATGAGAACATAAAAAATGAGGAAGATTTTGCCTCCCGTGCTTTGAGGGGGGCTTGAACCGAAGCCTGCAGTGCCAAAAATCATTGCGGTTACGATAAGCTATCTTAATTAAATTAAATGAAATCAAAAAGCTAAAAGAGGAGCAAACCGATAGAGCTGATGACCTGGAAGGCAGAGTAGGTGCTTGATAGAAAGTCCCATGAAGTGCTGACGTAGCCTTCCCCTGTAAATCATCAACCAATCATCATCTCTTCATTTGGCTCCCACGTGCCCTCACACACGTGGAAAATAATATTTTTTGTAGAATTTCCTAATTTTAAAAATGAAGCAAATTTTAGATAAACTTGTTATTTAGAAAAGTAAAAGTTTGGATAATTCCAACTTTTTCATCAATCCTTGGTGTTCGTATAATGATGGTGCAGGATAAGGTTGAGTCCCTCAAAATGTCATTTTTTTAAAAAATCAATGCACCCTAACGTTTGCATTTTTTTGAAGATCATGAAAACTAGGAATATTTGAATTATAGGATATATATATTTTATCTAAAAATATTTATTTTTTAGCTTTTGTAGAAGTGCCCCATACATACCAGGTCTGTACAAAAGGTGCAGAGATGCGGCCTTGTCGATGGTGGTGTAGAGCAGGTGCATGTCTTCATTCTTGATGCACGTGTGTGTGTCTGCGAGAGGTTTGCAGTCATTAGAGCTTGTTTGATATTCAAAACTTTTATATCTCGAATGAAGAGATTTGAACATTCAAAACACTTGGCTCGCGTCAAGTCAAATGATGAAACTTGCCACTTTTCACTCACACAGCTTTCAAAAGAAAAATGGAATTATTGAAAGCCAAACTTAAACTGGCAATATGTGTAACTGCATACCCTTAAAGTCTTTGAACTTCTGTTCGACCACCTGGGAGTGTTGGATGGCGTTGGCAGACTCGAGGAAGTGCAGTATGACTCCTGCAAGCACCACGATCACCAGCTGCAAGACTGCCATCAATGTGATCACCCACCACTTCATGTTTGGTGGTTGGAAGGAGGGGGAGGAGGAGGTTGTGAAGAGAGGAAGGAGTTTGGTGGATGTTGAAGGGGTGTGAGAAGTTGAGAGGAAATTATTTGAGAAGTTTTTTTTTGTTTGTTATACAAACAATTGAAGAAGTGAAAGTCTCAAAAGTTAGAAGCGCTCTTTGTAGATATAATTTGTTTGGGATTGTTAAGACTGCATTTGAAGTTCATAATTTATTGATGCAGTCCTCTTTCACACAAAACCTTGATTTCATCGAGATTCAAGTTAAGGTTGAAAAAACAAACAAAATAATAAGACTTAAGGTGTAGCCTGGAACCACAGCTGAACAATGAGTGTCTTAAATGCTTGTGTAGCATGAGCTTGAATATAATATAATGAATATAATATAATGAAGGACTTATATGGGCGGTTATAAGCGCTTGAATAACTCAAATGGCAATTAAACAGGGTTAAATGACAAATACGTGAACGAAATTAGTGCAATTTGAGAATTGTCGGCCCCTATAGCTCAATGGTTGATCATTAGACTAATTATCTAAAGTTACCGGGTTCGATCCCGCGCGGGCCGACAATTAGCACCTGTTCCACAGTGTGTTTTCGCTACATTAAATTTTTAGCAAGCGCTTTGATCTATAAGGAAAAGCGCTTTATAAATACTGCATTACATCACATTACAATTTGGCCATTAAAAATAAGGAAGTTGTGAAAGTCATGGTTAGAAAGGAAAGTAGACATTGTAACTCGTAGATGGGTGTCTTATGACACTTGATTGATTATCTTTTGCGTGGCAGCCACCCAACCACCACTGCCTGCAACCACATGTCCATTTGTAAATAATTTTAATGCTTTCCAGAACCAATCAGAGAATGTTTCCGATATGAGTGAAGATTGTTGAGCTGAGCAGTATTAAGATGAGTTGGAGTTTTGAAATGATATTCAATCTGAAGAAGCTTTTGAAGTTTTCATTGTGAACTTTTCGAGAACGTGGGAAATATTGGAGTCATAGCATATAACGAAGAACAAGCCATGATTAAATGGCCAGACATTTGGCAGCTGTTTTTAAATCGACATGGTTTTATTATCCATTTTGTTTTATTTTGATTATTATCATTTATAAATTTTTTTTGTCAAATCTAATATAGTTTAAATATAATTATTATTACTTATACATGAAGTTATTTAATTATTTGCCGTTTAATTTTATCTTATTTCTTAATATTATTTATTCGTTTCATATATTTTATTTTTTACTTGTTTATTGTTTTATTCTATTTATTTCATTAGTATTATTATATTTATTTATTCCAATTTTGATATAGTATAAATCGCTATTTGATAGTTGCTATGACGCTAAAGAAACTTCTCCCCCCCCCCCCCATCTGAATGCACCTGCTGGCGAAGAACATCTTTTAGAGAAGCTTCGTTCAAAACAACACTTTCACAAGTGTTTCCTCAAGTTGATGAATATTTTTTTTGGTTTTTTTGAGTGTCACAACTAGATTCAAGTATCCTGAATGTCACGGCTCTATCAGGTCTTCATGGGTCAAAACACATTTTTCCACCACAAGCTCCTGCAGTCAGCATCTCATAAAAACTGGTTTTTCCCTTCTTCTTGTTTTTATGATGATTTAGTATTCACAAAATAACCTGATACTCTTTTAAAAGCAATTAAGTCTCGAAATTTCAGAACATTTTGTACGCTTTCGTTACATTCCCCAGATTGACCTATTCAATTTTGGCAATGTTTTATCATGTGAACATTTTTATTATAATCTCAGAATATTATAATTGTTGCAATATTTGCGGGAAAATTAAAACTCCAATACGTTTGAATTATTATTTCCATTATAAGCAACTCTTCGTCGGCTGAACGTTTGAAATTTCCAGCTGAAAACTTCTTTGAAATTGCAGCTGAGTATGAGACGCAAGTGTAATACGGTTTACAGTATATTGCTTTCTATTGTTAGCAAAATGGACAAACTGCCTGAACTTATTTCCATAGAAAGACGACGTGAATATTGCAGTAGTTTCATCAAGTTTACCCGGTTTTAACATTTATTTTTAAAAAAATGTAGGCGAGGAGAGGTTTGGAAGATAGTTGTGCGTTACATTGAAACATGAGTTACTTTCGTTTGTCTTGTTCGTCATTTTACCCTTTCGTCTAACAACTCTTAAAACACCCGCCAACAAGAAATATGAAAAACTAAAAAATCAAAATTCAAAAAAATATTGAACAAAAATAACGTAAAGAAAGAGTGACAAAAGGATGAAGAGGATAGCTGGATCGAAGGTGGGACGAGAAGAAAAACATCCAGGACTGTATCTTTATTTCCTATGTCGTATCTCTGTGAACACTCGTCGTCTGTGGGGGTGGTGAAGAGGAGGAGCATGATGAAGAGGAGAAGATGATGATGATTATAGTGATAATGACGATGACGAAAAAGAAATGAAAGATGATGGAGACAACGAAGAAGAAGATGATAATGATAAATACGAGGATGGCTGGGCGAATGGATTCAACCTTCACGATTGGTGCCTAGTGACAAGTTTTTCTTGGCAAAAGAGAATCCAAAACTGTACTGAGAGAACCGTTGGGTACCCTGACAACTACAACGGGAAAACAATGCAATAAGAACAGGGGTATGGAATTAGCCAACCATCTTTTTAAAATTTTGACGAACCCGATAAAGGTCTGGCAAGGCAAAGAGCTGAAGATTGGTACATGGAATGTGCAACGAGCCAACCTGACGGGGAGTAGTTTTGGCTTCATCACCCAAAAGAGCATAAAAAAAGACTGGGATTTGGGGTTGCTATCAGAAATTGATGCGCATTCAGAGGGCCTGCGTGAGTACCATCACCAGAAGAGAGATTGCTTCCTGTTTTACTCGAAAAAGGTTGGAGTGTTAATGAACGTAGATGCCTTCAACATCTGGAACAAGCAAGGAAGAAAAAATTGATCACTGACAGATTGGTCTTGGTGATGATAGATAATGTCAATTAAAATAAAAATAAATAATTTGTTTATTTAGCGCCAAGACAAGCAACTGAGGCGCACTGCTACAAATTTAATTTAGTGAAAATACACTGTAGAACAGTATGATGATTATAATTGTTGGCTCACGCGGGATCGAACCCGGTAATTTAAGATAATTAATCTAATGCTCAACTACTGAGCTAAAGAGGTCAATTACATATCAACTTACTTCCCGGTACAACGGTCAGAATGTTACGAGCAGACCCTCAGAAGAAACGCAACATCTTAGAAACAGTCATCCACGGCTAAGTGGTTATCATTAGAGGTGATTTCAACGCACAAATTGGTAAAGGGAATGAGAAAAATGGAAATAAGGGCATGTCTACCACTAATCAACAGGGTCGGGAACTCCTAGACAGGTTAACAGAGAACGATCTATGCTGGGTGAATTCCTTCTGTACTTACTCCAGAAAAGGTACCTGGACACATCAACGGTTTAGGACAGTTGTGAACTGAATGGTTTCGTTACGGGCACCAACCACCGTCACGGAGTGTTCAAAAGAGTACGGACTGGCAACCATCGAAGATTATCCGACCACAACCCTAAGTTGGCGTACCTAAATGAGGGTCTCAAGAAGAGGTGGGAAGAGAAAACAAAAAATATACGAAAGACGCCGAGAAGATCGAATATTGCCTGGAAAGAACTGTGGAACAAAGACAAGAGAGATGATTTCATGGTGAGGACGGGGGATATTGAAAAACATCAGACTGGCAACGTCTTCAAGGACTGGAAAAAGTTAGAGAAGGCAGTGGTGCGTACGGTAAAACAAGTTTGTGGTATCAAGAAAAGACAAAACAACGATTGGCTGAAGGGTCATATGGAGGAGTTCTAGAAACTGTCAGAAGAACGGAAAAAGCCCTCAAAGCCCCTAACGAGCAAAAAAGGCTGTACGAATTGAATCAGTCTATGAAGAACGAACAGGCATTTAACCACTTTGTGGAGCATCTAAAGGCAGTGAGGAACCGACACCGACGATGTCTCAGAGCATGGGAAAACCAATGGTGGCAAAACATGGCGATGGAATGTAGAAAGGCCCAGCTCATAGGCAACATCGGTCCGATGTATAGCATTCTGAGCCGACTACAGCTGCGTGGGATGAACCAGAACAACAGCAAAAGCTCCCCCCTGTTCAGCGAAGAAGAGTTCAAAGAACACCTGGAGGCTATACAGTAAGATCGTTTTGAGAACTCCGGAGAAAAGATGATTGAAGCGGTAAACAAGAGTGTGACCGCAGAATAATGAAATATTAGAAGAGGCGAATACCGAGCTCACACGGAACCCGACCAATGCTGAAATCAAACTCACCTTAAAAGAGATGCGGGATGCTCTTGGGGATGACGGCATGTGCTTGAGGTACAACAAGCTTTCAGCACCAGCAATTCATTACAGGTAAGACATATCCAAGAGCTAACATCCTTCATAGCGTCAAATGCTGACTTTGATTCGGGCGCCCATTCCGAGTGGAAGCCTCGGCTACATAGGCTGCAGAAGAGGGCACAGGGGTTGGGTAGCTGATTTTCAAAAATAAAACACTTCTTATTGAAGGCGGTTAAGGGTTGTATGGTAGTGCTATTTGTTGGGTGGTTTGTGTTTGGTAGGTGGAATTGGTAATTGGATGGGGTTTGGGATATAGTAGTTAACGATTGCTGGAGAAATGCGGTTGCTGGGTTGGGGTAGTTGGGACAGGTCCAGTGTGGAGAGCGATCATATCGGCTTACCTTAGTACAAGATCTGTGAACCCAGCTACCGCAGAAGTCACACTGAAGGGGAGTGTTATTGCGTCGAATGACTCTTGTGCAGATAGAACATTTAGCTCCTAAAAGGTGGATTGGTTGTTAAAAATGAGGTTGGACGTGATGATAAAGATATGGGTAAGGGTAGGGGTGGGATGGTAGATACGGAGGGTGTAGAAGAAGGAAGAGGGCTGCGACTGTTCTGTACAACCAAGCCTAGTGGGGTGCGACCCAAGCAGCTCATGCAGACGAAGCCTTGAAAGTCCTTTGTATATTTGAACAGGCTGGTGCAGGATTTGTGGAAACTCCGTGAGCAGGTAGTACAGGTGATGGGAGTGTGTTCACAGAAAATGGTACAAAAGCACCACCGGCATTTGACTTTGGAAGAGCCAGGGTTGTTCTCAATGTCGTCCTCCCTAAAAAGAAGTGATCAGAGATGCAGAGCGGGCAATGAAGTTCCGATCAGTAAAAAAAGGAGGGAAGCCTCTCACTGTGCGAGTCTAAGTGAAGTAATTTTGAATTCGCGGACCTCTCTTGGGGGGATGCCTTTCTCGGTACACCACGAGAAGGTTCCATGATCTTTGTCTCGCCCTAACATCAACCCTCTGTAAAACTATGGAAAGTATCATCGCCAACTATATGTCAAAATGGCTCGAAGATAATGAGATTCTGAGTTCTTGGCAGGCGGGTTTCCCCAAAGGCCGCTGCAACACTGATCAATGTCTCCGACTGTCCCAAGTTATTATGGATGGGTTCCAGTCCAAACAACGTTTGCGTTCAGTTACTGCATTTTTTGACTTCAGCAAAGCGTATGATCAAGCGTGGCGTGCAAACCTCCTCCAAAAAATGCTGAATAGTGGCGCTCCTCTTCGATTCGTTGAGTGGGTCAAGACCTGGTTTACCAACCGAACGGCCCGTGTGAGGGTGAACGGAACGCTGCCGTACGTTCAAAGAAGGCCTCCCACAAGATTCGGTGCTATCACCTCTCCTCTTTAACATCTTAATAAACGACTTGCTAAACTTCTTCGAGTCCTCCACTTTCGTTTCAGGCTATGCTGACGACGGCACTGGTATGTAGTGGTAGTAATGAAGAAGAGGTTGTGGCGACACTAGAGTCAAAGGCGGCCAAAGTATACCAATGAACCTCTGACAATCCTTTAACCCTCAACACTACAAAGTCAGACGTCGCTTTCTTTTCCATAGATACCGCTGAATCCTTTTGGCGTCCAAAAATCCATGTAGGTGGGTCGAGACTCAAAACGAACCCTACTCCTACTTTCTTGGGAGCTCGATATGACCGCCGTTTGACGTTCAACGATCACGTCCGGCACTTGAGTCAAGTCATGAAGCAACGCTCCAACCTTGTGAGACAACTGACTAGTACGTCTTGGGAATGGCGGTGCTTGGAAGATGTGGACGATCTACATAGCCACACTTCGATCGTTTGCAGAATACGAAACCCCTGCCTGGGCGCTCTGGGCTTCCAAAACCACCATCCAAAAATTAGAGAAGGCACAATCGGACGCGGCTCGAACAATTACGGGCCAACTCCGATCTACTCTCAATGACATTGTCCTCCATGAAACTCAGCTCCCAATACTATTTTTCCGACAGCCTTAGGAAATCTGATGATTTGTTCCACCTCCTTCCCAACGACAACAGAAGAGTGCTACTGCAAACGCACTGTCCAAAACGCCTCAAAGTAGATTACTGGAGGAACACTACTACTCCCATTCTATCCTTTCTTAACCTCACACTAGCGGACTCGGAACGTACATAATTATAATATTCCGTGGCCACTGCTTTTCCACCCCAGCCACCTAGTCACTTCACCCCCATTCCAAAGTGGGCATCCCCTGCCCAACAACTCGTCTCTGCAGAAGAAACAATTGCGGCTGAGGGCCCAACCGACCTGCAAAGCTTCACTGATGGATCCACCCTCAACGGTACGGAGAAAGAAGGAGCCGGAGTGGTCGTCTTTAAAGAAAACACACTGATCCACTTCTGGCACGCGCCTACTGGGACTTTTAGCAGCTCTTTTCAGGCCGAGAAGACTGCCTTGATCATTGCCATCTCTTGGCTTGAACAGAATGACGACTGGTTCTCACCCATAATCATCACAGACTGCAAGTCACATCTACAAGCCCTCTCTAACCCTAATATTAACGACCCATCCTTTCTGTCCCTTAACACCTTAATTGCGACTTTCTGTCCAACTAAGAGCATTTGGCTGATCTGGGTTTTGGGCCACTGCAATCTCCCGGGCAACGACCTTGCAGACAAGCAGGTCAAACTAAGCTCTGCTCGCCCCCAACCGTCGAAGAAAGACTTCGTCGATCTCATCCGATTCCGGTCTAGTCACCATTCCGCTCTTTAAAGCTGGCAATATTTGACGGAGAAAAGTGAAGATGATCGGTGCCGTCTCTGCGGAGAAGAAGAAGAATCGGCCGAGCATCTATGATTGCGGTGCCCTGCATTCCAGTCTGCCCGATACCACCGTCAGTTTAGTTTTTTTTTGGAGAACTAAGAAGCAAGAGAACACAAATGAGTCTAGCGTTTCTGAGAACTATCTTTAGGCGCCTTGAGTGACACACAACAACAACAACAGCACCAGCAATGAAGAGCAAGCTAGGTGAGGCAATAAAGGGTTTGTATGAACGCCGCGCATGGAAATAGGAAGAAACGATGAAGTCTGGCAACATACACCCTCTTCTCAAGAAAGATGATAGATGAGACAGAAACAACTATCAAAGGATCTGCTTGTTGCCTTTCATGAGCAGAGTACTAAATAATGGCAAAGAGACTTCGGGACTGGGCTGAGAAGAGGGGAGTATTGGATGAGAATCAAGCAGGATTTCGACAAATTCGATCAACAGCTGACGCGACACAGATCTTCATACAACTCCAGAAAGACGAACTAAAGCTCCAGAGCTATGTGGGTGACCGCATGAGCGAGGTTGAAACCAAGATAGTTCTACTGGATTTAAAAAAGAGTCAATAAGCCCATACTGTTGAGGCCGCTAAAACATTACAACATACCTGACTCGTTCATCGACAAACTGAAGTGGGCATGGAGGTCCGGACATGAGTTTCCCCCACAAAAAAACGTAAACAAGTACTCTAAAGAAAACAACACAATGTACCTCACGGAGTCGCTATTCGCAGATGACACCACAGTTATTGGAAAAGCGTGCGAGATAGATGAGGCGACCCAGGTTATGAAAGAAAGTTTAGCGTTGTTTGAGAAGAGAACGAATGATGCCAAGAAGGAAATAGCCAGGTTAGGAACAATGGAAGCAAACAACATCAGAATACTCGGAGTATACCTTGGTAGAAAAGAGGACATTGCCCAACGATTGAAAAGAGGGGCACTGATTTTTGCTAGGATTAGGAAGTGTTTCCCCTTAAGTCGACTGAGTAAGAGAACACAGGCTTTAGTACTGGATACATGTGTAGAGAGCACTATGCTTTTCAACTGTAACACAAGACCGTTCTACAAATCAGAAGTGAAACAACTGCAGAAAGCAATAGACAGGAGGTATAGATTGATATGGGGCAGTAGCAACAAGAAACCTTTAAGAAAAATGGAGGAGAAAAATGTGAACATGTGGTAAAACGCCAACTTGGAGTAGAGAGCACCCGTACAAAGGTAGAAATAGCTCACTTCAAGTGTATAGGTCATGTGTTGCGTCTACCCGACGACAGATTGGTAAAGAGAATGCTACTAGGTTGGAATGTCGAACTGGAGAGTCTCACAAAAACAAGGAGAAGACAACAGACGACACTTAGCTACTGGTGCAAACTTCTAACGGATGCAGCATTCTCACATAAAAACTTGCAAGAAATAGTCATAGACCAGGAAAGATGGAACTCAAAAGTCAACTTTCAGAGGAAGTGGCTGAACATGTACGAATGTCAGCAAGGACACCAGAATAGTGAAGATCAACGTCTACCTGACAGAGAAACATTACACGTGCCTGTGACACATTCAACCACTGAATTCACATGTGAGGCAGAAGGGTGTGGCAAAACCTGCAAAAGCAAAGCAGGTCTGGCGATACATAAGAAAAGAATGCACAAGATGCTGCAAACGCCAATTGAAATAACCTGTGCACACTGTCGAAGAATCTTCAACCAAGAAGCGACTTGAAAGAACCATCAAAAAACGTGTAAGGGACAAGAGGTCAATGACAAAAAGTTCAAATGTTGAGTGTGTGGGCTCTAGAGAAATAAGGCAAATCGGGCTAGACACATGAGAACACATAACAATACACCAGTACACTAAAATGACCTACATCAGCAAGAACATACAGAAACAAAACAAAACAATGCCAAAATTATCAGCGTTACTGTCAGCCACGAACATGGCTAGATATATGCGCATATGCCAATAACCCTCCCAAAGTCGGATTCCAGTTTCATAATGATAAGAAAAAGAGTAGACAACACAAATATGAGAACGCTAAAAGAAGAAAAACAAAGATGATGATAATAAGGATGGAAAAATGATGGAGGATGGTGAAGAAAAAGATGGTAAAACACTGACATAGTCTTTCAGACTCGGTAAGGAAGATCTTCAAACTGCTCCCCTCCTTCACTGTGTTGCTTGAAGCCTTCTGTGTCAACTCACACCTTTGGCTTGACGATCTGAGCATTTTTGGTTCCAATGGGTATCAATGCCAGTCATTTGCATGATGAAGATAACGATAAAGTTTGAGAATGAATGATATGAACCTGGACATCTGAATGTTTCTCCATCCAGTCCTCTCGTACACCTGCCAAATTGTCCTTATGCTCGAAAACATCAAAATGAATTGCACCAAAAAATGAATATATTGCTGTAAAATATCATCATGTGCTTCCAAATATTTCCATTTAATTATGGTGCTGATGCTAAAAGGCCAACATAAGCCACCAACGACTGATATTACCAGACCAGAATTCGAACCCCACCCCATTAACGCAAGCCTCCCCTCTCAAACCCAGCATCGAAACTCGGAGTAGGAATCGAGGAAGTCGTAAGTGACCATGTATGACCTCATGTTTTCCATGAAGTGGCCTACACATATCAATTCCCTATCTGCTACATCTGTGTGTGTGTGTGTGTGTGTGTGTGTGTGTGTGTGTGTGTGTGTGTGTGTGTGTGTGTGTGTGTGTGTGTGTGTGTGTGTGTGTGTGTGTGTGTGTGTGTGTGTGTGTGTGTGTGTGTGTGTGTGTGTGTGTGTGTGTGTGTGTGTGTGTGTGTGTGTGTGTGTGTGGTGTGTGTGTGTGTGTGTGTGTGTGTGTGTGTGTGTGTGTGTGTGTGTGTGTGTGTGTGTGTGTGTGTGTTGTGTGTGTGTGTGTGTGTGTGTGTGTGTGTGTGTGTGTGTGTGTGTGTCCAAAAACAAAGATGGCACGATCTAGTGCAATCAGATCTTAAAAAGTTAAACATAGTGGATGTTTGGAGAGCAGAAGCGCATGATAGGAGAAAATGGCGCAACAACATCACCAAACGTCTGCAAGAGCTGAACAGAGAAAAAGAGCTTGAAGAAAAACTCAAAAAAGATTTGGCTAAAGATTATAAGTCCACCAACAACAAGAACAACAGCATCAACAACAATAAAAATAATAGCAACTACAACAACAGCGATAGCAACAACAACAATAATAGCAACAACAGCAGTAATAAAGATGATAACAACAATAACAACAGCAATCAAAACAATAACGACAACAAAAACAAAACCAACAACAATAATAATAATAATAAAAGCAACAACAACAACAAAAGTACCACCAATAATAACAACAATGATAGCAACAACAGCAGTAAGGAAAATAACAGCAAAATCAACAATAAAAATCATAAAAAAACAAAAGCAACAACAACAACAATGATAGCAAAAATCAAAACAATAGCAACAACAACAACAAAAATCGAAACAACAGAAGTAACAAAAACAACAATAATAGCCATAACAATCAAAACAATAACAACAACAACAACAATCGAAATAACAAGAGCAACAACAACAATAATAGCTACAACAATCAGAACAATAGCGGCAGTAGCAGCAACAATAATAGCAGCAGCAACAATAAAAGAAAAAACAACAATAGCAACAATCAAATCAATAGCAACAACAATCGAAACAACAGTAGCAACAACAACAATAATAATAACAACAATCAAAACAATGGCAACAACAATCAAAGCAATAGCAACAATAACAACAGTTCTGACAATGCCTCATCCTGCACGTTTCCGGGATGCAACAGAATAGCCGCCAGTAAAGCAGGTCTGGCAAACCACGTGAGACAGAAGCACCAGACACAAACAAGCATAAAGTGTCAATACTGCGGGCTGAACTTCAAACCACAAGGCCTTTATAACCACAAGAAAAAATGCTCATCTCTCAATCCTTTGCACCTACCTCATGGTGGATGAATGCAAAAACACGTGTGTGTGTGTGTGTGTGTGTGTGTGTGTGTGTGTGTGTGTGTGTGTGTGTGTGTGTGTGTGTGTGTGTGTGTGTGTGTGTGTGTGTGTGTGTGTGTGTGTGTGTGTGTGTGTGTGTGTGTGTGTGTGTGTGTGTGTGTGTGTGTGTGTGTGTGTGTGTGTGTGTGTGTGTGTGTGTGTGTGTGTGTGTGTGTGTGTGTGTGTGTGTGTGTGTGTGTGTGTGTGTGTGTGTGTGTGTGTGTGTGTGTGTGTGTGTGTGTGTGTGTGTGTGTGTGTGTGTGTGTGTGTGTGTGTGTGTGTGTGTGTGTGTGTGTGTGTGTGTGTGTGTGTGTGTGTGTGTGTGTGTGTGTGTGTGTGTGTGTGTGTGTGTGTGTGTGTGTGTGTGTGTGTGTGTGTGTGTGTGTGTGTGTGTGTGTGTGTGTGTGTGTGTGTGTGTGTGTGTGTGTGTGTGTGTGTGTGTGTGTGTGTGTGTGTGTGTGTGTGTGTGTGTGTGTGTGTGTGTGTGTGTGTGTGTGTGTGTGTGTGTGTGTGTGTGTGTGTGTGTGTGTGTGTGTGTGTGTGTGTGTGTGTGTGTGTGTGTGTGTGTGTGTGTGTGTGTGTGTGTGTGTGTGTGTGTGTGTGTGTGTGTGTGTGTGTGTGTGTGTGTGTGTGTGTGTGTGTGTGTGTGTGTGTGTGTGTGTGTGTGTGTGTGTGTGTGTGTGTGTGTGTGTGTGTGTGTGTGTGTGTGTGTGTGTGTGTGTGTGTGTGTGTGTGTGTGTGTGTGTGTGTGTGTGTGTGTGTGTGTGTGTGTGTGTGTGTGTGTGTGTGTGTGTGTGTGTGTGTGTGTGTGTGTGTGTGTGTGTGTGTGTGTGTGTGTGTGTGTGTGTGTGTGTGTGTGTGTGTGTGTGTGTGTGTGTGTGTGTGTGTGTGTGTGTGTGTGTGTGTGTGTGTGTGTGTGTGTGTGTGTGTGTGTGTGTGTGTGTGGACCACACTACTGAGAACCTACCATACTCTCCAATAGGCTTGCCCGTGTGGTCCAAGGTCTCGCAGTAAGAGACGTCGATGGAGATTTTGAAAGGGTTGGAGTCGCATGAGGTGAATTCCGACTTTTCCTGTTTGCAGTCTATCATGTGGCGGGGTCTCTCTGTGAAGCCATTATCTACCTCCGTCTTGTACTTTTCTTCTTCCTCCCCCTCTTGCACGAAGAAGTACCTTCCCCCGATGGGGCATGTGACGGGAGCAGGTGGAAACACTGTGGGGAGTTGAGGCTTGTATCTGTATGTTGTTGTTGAATAAGGGGGCACTAACACACTAGATAGGAGTAGCTCCATTCCAAAGGATTCCTGGTTTTCTTGAAAATCATTATTTCTAATTGTTTTTATAAAAATGTTATTAAAGATTTTATATAGAACAATCAGAGAAACAAAAGGCAGATTTGGAGCTGATGAGCTAGAAGAGGAGCACCTGGAAAGTGAACTTGTCCCAAGAACATGCCTCCCGAAAGACTCTCTCCAGGTCGATGTTGTCATGTAGGGCCAGTGATCTGGCTGATGTTTTTATTCTTTCATCTTTTTGAATTAGAAAAAGACAAGGTGACAAGGAATATATAATACAAAGATAAAGTATATAAACGACACTACCGCATTGAAACTCTTGGGACGAAAGCAGTCGTGCAACGTTTTTTACAAGTCATATAGGAGAAACTGTGAGAAAGGAAAAAGTAAGAAAGAGCACAACACAATGAAGGGGAAATCATAGCCTGCGAAGCATTTGAATGAATCTCCAGGACATCATTTTGAATGGGCAATGGTAGTTGAAGCTTGAATAGGATAACAGAAAAATATTGGAACGATAGCATATAATGGAGAATAAGCCATGACCAAATGACCAGACATTTGGAACAATTTTTATGTCGATCTGGTATTACATGGTTTTATTATTCATTTGTTTTATTGTTTGCATTATTTTATTTTTATTATTAGGATTTATAAAGTTTTAATTTAAAATCTATTATAATGCATTCAAGCCTGCTAATAAATGTTATCCCTGTGTCTTGATAAAGTTTATTAGTCTTCTTAAATATACCAATTTTATATAGGCTAGTGGAAAACCATTATTATAATGTAAATATAATTATTATTACTTATACATGAAGTTATTTAATTATTTGCCGTTTAATTTTATCTTATTTCTTAATATTATTTATTCGTTTCATATATTTTATTTTTTACTTGTTTATTGTTTTATTCTATTTATTTCATTAGTATTATTATATTTATTTATTCCAATTTTGATATAGTATAAATCGCTATTTGATAGTTGCTATGACGCTAAAGAAACTTCTCCCCCCCCACCATCTGAATGCACCTGCTGGCGAAGAACATCTTTTAGAGAAGCTTCGTTCAAAACAACACTTTCACAAGTGGCGCTCAACAAGAAAGTACTTTGCCATAGTGCTCAATATGGGGTGATCAGCAATGAAGAGGCAGGTGAAAGGAAAATGGCAAGAACTGACAAAAGTAATAGTAGTTACAACTCCATCTAAGATTCGATAAGATAAGCTAGTCATATCAGTGAAAAATGGCAAGATTTGCGAAAAGGAGGCAATAAGCCGAACAGCAAAAGTGAGTCTAAACAGAGAAGTTTTGAGCAGGTCATAGTTTAAATAGTAAAGAACAGGTCACGTAGTTGGCTACGTAGTGGCCATCAACCGGAGCTAAAATAAACCACGTCGCTGATACGACATACAGAAAATGTGGTTAGGCCGCCGAGAACGTGATTTATATCTGTCCTAGACTGCATCGTCATCCCGCTAACCCTCACCACCCGGCTGCATTGTTATCCCGCTAATCCCACCACCCAGCTGCATCGTCATCTTTCTAATCCCACCACCAAACTCTTTAACATGCAACCCTTTAGTTTCTTTGACTATATGGGAATGATGGGCAACACTAGCTTCACTGAAATAGAAAAGCTTTTCGTATAATACATGCACATCAACCACATTCCGTCTTCAAGGATCACTTACATGCGGTGTCGGGCATTAAGAAGGATCCCTCAATTCAACTACAGCACTTGTCGCTGCACAACAAAAACAAATGTATTCTCACAACACACACATTCCTCACACCACCACAACACATTCCCCACTCTACACCAATCCACAAGTCTCACTTCATACCACCACACCACACCACACTACACCACAACCCTCACACCACAACCACAACCACCACACCACATCACCACACCACATCACCTTACCACATCACCACACCACATCACCACACCACAACCACTACACCTCCACCACACATACAACTCACCCATTCTGAACCTTATGATGTTGGCTCTTCTGGGTAGGAAGTCATAACACACGAAGAAGCCTTCACTGTAATAAATTAGTCACGTGTTAAGCCATCCGCGTTTCACGTGTTTTTGTCATATTTGTAGTAAGTACCAATGGTAAGCAGACTGCAACAAAATAAGCGACCTCACTCACCATCTTCCGATGCTTGTGTGGTAGGTCAAGTACCTAGTGCCTACGTTTTTGAGACAAACAAAATATGACTCGAGGTACTCGTATTGGTTGAGAACGGTGATGACATTGAGGTGGGTGGAGTTTATGGTGTAAAAGGAGTCTAAAATATAGTCTCCTTCATAAAAACCACTGTAGTTGCGAGGGAAGAAACAGGAAGGGGCGAAAGAGGGCAAAAGAGGGTTGAGTGCTGGGTGGTGTTGGTTGATCTCTTATGCATGGAAAATTGAATAGCATGTAAATGAAGCAACCTGGTTGTAAGATGAGTCTGATGTCTCCATCGTAGGGAGTCAGCAGACCTGCACAAGAAGCCCACCTGCAAGCACTAACTCGCTGAAAATATTCTCAAGGAAATGATCTAGAGAGTATTTAAAGGACACCTTGAAAGCACATATCTTTTGAGGTTGTCGTCCATTTCCTGATCCTTCCGGGTCAACTGCGGGTGACGTCATTTTCATTAGTATCTAAACATTTTTTGATTGCAATTTCGTGTGCAAGTTTTAAAACTCATTGACTAAAGATATTGTGGCTGAAGATTTTGAATATCTTTCCATGCAAAGAAAGAATTCAATTTTGAGAAGAAAAGATAGAAGCAAATGACTCACCATACACTTGAATCTGTCTCTCAAATGCACCTGAGAGAGATCATACAGGCCCGCCCACACATCCCCTCTCTCATCCTGCCACCACCCCAGGCACTGCAGTCGCATGGCTGCGGAAAGTCAAATGTTCTTGTGCTACTTTTGACAGTTTTAATCAAGTGAATAAAGTTTTTAATGACAATATGTACATATAAGCTCAAGAAAGCGTGCAAACTGACTGTCATGGAGAGACGTAACAACACTAGGACACTTCCCAAAAGAAATGGAGAAGACGTGGTTGTCCACGTAAACGGACCCTGGTTCCTGGCAAGCTGTGATCATGTTGTCTTCGGAGTTGCAGATGCTACCCCCTCCATAGTCGACCTCGTATGTGAAATGAAAGCAGCCCTCCATCGTGCCCTTGCAACTCACCTTCACTGGGTCAATTCCTGTCAAGTACAAGTTTTTGTGATGGGTTATGGAGTGATAATGAATGACTAACGGAAAAGGGTGCTGAACTCTTGCGAGGGGTCCAGATGTTGGAAGGACAAGGAGGAGCACGAGGCTGGTAGAAAATATGACGTCATTATACCTTCAAACAGTTCGAATGAATGAATAAAGATGAAAGGTACAGACAATGTTTGTATTGTAGGATGTTGGGAGTTCTGAGAAGCCACTCTGCATGCACCAGACAGCCTCCTCCCCTGTATCGAGTGGGTTCAATCTCGTATGGTGGTGTGTGTGATGTTCCCTTGTATGACTTGATTTTATCAAAAGTATTTTGGGCCATTGAGGGTCTCTACTAAAGGGTGGGACTTGAGTATTTATTAGCCTAATTTTTCATATCTACTTGTTGTGAGAAGGTTAATTAAGTTTGATGCTCGTTGTGTGTGATCTGATGTGAGCTTGTTGCGCAGTTTAAACTACATGTTATCTTTGCCAACACCGGGTCTTCCATGTCTCTTATGACATGGACCTCCATTTGAACCTCAAATGAACTCAAGGTGTAAAGTATGGAGCGATAATGTAGGAAGAGGTAGGTTTCTCGTCTGTTTGCAGGCTAAGTAGTATTTAATTAATTGAAGCGTTGTTTGATAAAAACAAGCTTTGAATATTTCAGCTAAAAACAAGCAATGACACCATTGATCGATGTTTTAATCCTGAAATATCTTCAAAACCACAACCAACCTTGATGCTAGAGTAAGGAAGAGCTGAGGAGTTGTGGTATTTGTGTTGGTGGAGAAGAGGCAATGAAAGGTTCCTTTGAGGTTTGAGTGGAAGGAGGTGGAGTTGATGGTGGTGTACTCTTCGTCACCAAGATCTGTGTTGTAGTACCTGCCTTGGAAGTCTGCAGGAATCGAACACCCTCTGCCTGGGGGAAGACTTCTTATGTGCATGGTGTTCAGTATCCATTTTTGAGAGGTTTAATTAACAAATGAAAATATTATATTTGTGGTCTTTGTATTTAAATTATTCAAAATATGTTTTGACTTGGAGCTGGAAGGCACAAAAAGAAGATGAAAATCGCAGCTTTCATTGCTATGCAACATCCTCACAATCTCTCACTTCAAAGTTTATTTATATGAAAACTATTTATTTTGAATGTCATAGTTCTTTTCACTATACTTGAGCTGCAGCCTATATATGAGAAACCTGACACCCGTTTGTCCAATGTATTTGCATTCGAAGTGGCTTTCGTTACGTGTATATTCGCTTTTATTATTCACGTCGGTTCAATTATTGGTAATTATTTTATAAAAATCTGAAGTTTTTATCAACCGGTAGTTTCAATGCCTCTACCGACAGAAAGCACTTATTAGTGCGACTAGATGAGGTTGAAAAAGATAATTACGAAAGGATGCATTTTTATATTCATACTTCCCTGAGAGTTCAAATCTTTTTTATTTTAACCAAAAATCCGTAACAAAAAGCTAAAACGATTTGTTAATTAACATTCCTAACAAGTGTCCCATTTGAAAAAAGAAACTATTTAAAACGTTGAATAAGCCTATAAAACTAATATGATGATGATAGTATTGACTGCTTGGGTCATGGAGATCGAAATCATCGAAACCACCCTTTTCTTCCTCATCAAGCCCTTCCACATTCTGGACACAAAACCTGATCTGCATCTGTCAAAAAGCCTCTACCAACCAATGAAGTGGTACATCTGGGTGGATGGATGAGGGGGTAAAAGGAAAGGTGGATAGGTGGCTGGGTGGGTGAGTGAGGGGAGTAATAGAAAAGATGAGTAGGTGAGAGTGGATGATATTAAAAAAAGCGTGCAGAGTTAGGTTAAGTTTGCGGTTATATCAAAAGTTATGAAAAATTTTTTGAAGAAATACCAAATCACTACTGTACACATAATATTTGGGCCACAGTCAGCTCGCCAGCAATTAAAGTGTAATAAGTGACGACTCATGTGGCATGAGGCCAATTAACTTCCAAGCATTACACAACTATCATTAATCTCGACTTTGCATGCATTTCAAATATTGAGTTCATTGGCCGAATCTCATCACGTGAGTTTAAAATTTTTCTGAATTTTATTTTTTATATTTATTAAACTTCCGTTTTGAAACAAAATATAGTTGAAAAAAATAAATCAGAGTCAATTTTTGATCTGCTTTTTCCCCATCTTTCTGTCAGCATTCTTAGTTTTACTAGGTCTTCTCTATTGTTTAGTGGGATTTCCATACATTTGAGGTCATTTTTTAGCACTGAAGCCAAGGGTGTTTTTGGCATTCCTTTGTGAGTATGTATGGTAAGTCGAAGTACTTGTCCATGGCTTATTTTTTATAAATTACAAAAAAGAGTGTGACATTATGAATGGCATGGTGGTTTAAGCTACAAAGGGAATGCTCACACAAAATCATATGCAGTTGAACTCTGCATTGTATTTTCTATGGAGGCGTACCATATGAAGGCGTACCATATGAAAGCGTACCGTATGAAGGCGTACCATATGAAGGCATACCATATGAATTTTACTTCGACATCGTCATAAAATATTCACTATATATATCTTCATCTTCGATTCCATCAGCATTATCAATCCGGCGAAAAAACCCACCTTCTCGTTTTGCCGGTGTGCACTCCAAAAGGAGTGTCGAAGAGGTTCTCAACCACATCAGCTTCCGACCACAAAGCATTTCAAGAATTTATCCATCAGGTTTACACCCCGTCAAAAGTACTGGGTTTATTGCAATGTAACCATGCAACACCGATCTACTGCTCACCATAGGACACAACAACAGCTCCTCTTTTCGTTTGGTACCAGCAACCTTGAGTAGACCGGCCCCCTAACCAGCATCCTTGAGTTGACAGACCCCCTAACCAGCATCCTTGAGTCGACAGGCCCTCTAACCAGCATCCCTGAGTTAACAGGCTCTCTAACCAGCATCCTTGCGTTGACAGGCCCCTAACTGTCATCCCTGAGTCTCCTTTCCTACATCACCTCCCAGCAGCCTTTCAAGGGTTTTCGTGGCTTCTTGTCCTTCTTCAGTATAGTTTGGTTTTTAATTTGTTTCTCAACTGAGAAGTGATTGTTTCATTTTTTTTTGAGAAGGACACATGAGACATATGAGACTGAAGAGACTCCGCCATGCAGAACATGCTTCCTACTTCCTTGACGCCACAAGTGGGAGCCATTCTTGAGGCATTCTCTTCCGACTTGTTCATGAATCAGGATATTGATTTTAGTTACATCAATAGCCTTATTTTTTTAGAGTGACTGTTTAAAACCATGTCACAAAAACACCTCCAATCCTGTAGTCGAGGGTTGCTTCTTTGCAACAACACCTGTTTTTCTCTCGTTATGAACTTTTTCAAAAACTTGAGCAACTTAAATTTTCAAATATGGAATCTCTCGTAGGAATACTTGACTGGTTTTTGAGTTCACTTTCAAACAGCTTGCACGTTATATAAGTTGTCAAATTACATGCCAAATAATAAGACAGTTCCAAATAACCAAACAACACACCTGTAACACACAAAGCATTCAGAATGCCAATGTCGCTCATCAAATGATATAAACTTGGTGCCTCCAAGACCTGTTTGGTGGTGTGGATGCTCAATTGTGTTTTTTGGTGAGTGTTGTTTTTTTGTAGTGTGTGTGAAAAGAGTGGTTTGGTGTGAGAAGGGTGGTGCCGTAGGGGTGCTGTTGGGATGAGGTGAAGTATTGGAATTAGGGTGTGGCGATAATGTTAGTGGTGGTGTGTGGAGATGAAGGTGGCGATGTTTGTAAATAGAGTTGAAGCTGCAAGTGTTTTGTTGATGTTGCATAATGAATTTGTAGAAAGCTCATCATTCAGGATTCAGAACCAGTAGGTAGGTGGGTTAGTGGGTGGATGGGATGGTGTGTGGATAGAATGGTGGGGGAATGGGATGATAGAAAAATGGGATGGTGGGAGAATAAGTTGGTGGTTGGATGGGTTGGTGCGGGAAAAAATTGAAGTGTGGTTAGCAAGCTGAATAATTATAAAGGCGTCTACAAAACCAAATCAGACGAGTATAGGTGTTTTGAATCTTTTTTATGCGTTTTTTGAATTAATGATGTGCCAATGTGTGTGATGTGTGAGTGAGTGAATATGGTTGGCCAAGTTTGTGGGTGGTTGAATGTGTTTGATTGGGTGTGTAGGGCATCCGACCAAGCTCCCGTTGTTAAGCACCTGATGAGCTGTCAAAAGAAGGCAGCAAGACCTCCGAGACACATCGAATCATCAAAAACTTTTAACTTTTTAACCACGCCTATCTCACACACTCACCTGTGATTGGTCGAAAGCATCTGCAGCACTTCTTGGCAAAGAGCTCCCCAAAGCACTCGGCACAGAATGGCCTGTTGTCCTTTGAGGTGAACTTCTCTCCAGCCAGTACCTGTGTGCGTTTCAAAGTTAATAAAAATATTTTGTGAATAATTATTCCTGAAAATTTAAGTCAAAAACACGTTAAAGTTTCAAATAATGATAGAGACGATGTTTTTCGATATATTATGCAGTGTATGTAGAAGATATATGGAAATACTTCAATAATTTAAAAATTTATCGTGTTTTCTAAGATTCAAAATATTTTATTATTATTTTTTTTTTTTATTATTATTATTATAGAGGTTTTCCATTCAATTCAAAATCTTGGCAATTGACTTCCAAATCTTGGCAATTGCGCACAAAATCATAGCATTTGATTAAAAAATTTTTTCAATTGATTACCAAATTTCAAAAAAAAAATAAATTTAAGAAAAATTAAGTTTGAATATTCAAAAAATTTTGTAAAAATTTTATTTTAAAATTTAAAATCAATTTTTACAATTTCAAAAAAAAAACCGAAAAAGAATTTTTTTGAAGTATTTTGAGCTTTTCGCGGTATATTTCTTAATTGAATAGCAGATCTTTGCAATTGAAAAAGTTGAGATTTTTTGTTTTACTCTATATCTTTTATCTCCATGGCTGAAAATAGTAGTCAAAACGAGCAAAAAGCCGTTTCAGATGTGGATCGTGAAAGAATAGTCACAAAGTGCTTAGAGGGGTGTTCTGTAAAGACAATATGTGTAGTTTTATCATTAAACTACCACACTGTCCATTCCATTGTTTCAAAATTTTTGAAATATGGAAATGCAGATAGAAAAAAGACTGGTGAAAATAGAAAACCAATATTTACCCCAGAACTGAAAAAAGCTCTATAAAGAAAAGTCGATGCTGATTGCACAAATCTCAAACAGCTTAAAGAATGGCTAAAAATGGAGGACAGCGTAGAAGTATCAATTAGTGCAATTAACAGAACGCTGAAAAACTTCCATTACAGTCTGAAAAATGTAACGACTGTCCCAGAAAAAAAAAATTGCACTACTACACTTGAAAAAAGACACCAATACGCTCAAGACTTCAGGCTCTTGGAGGCAAGTGTGGAAGAAAAAAACATAGTATTCCTAGATGAGGTAGAGTTTAGTGTAGTAAGCCGACCTAAGAAAGGACGAAGTCCTAAGGGAACTTCGGCCTTTTCAAATGTTCCAGCAGCCAGATCGAGAAACATCTCTGTAATTGCTGCCATGAATAAGTATAACTTGAATGATTATATTCAAATCATATTTTAACTATTATTATTATTATTATTTTATTATTATTATTCATTTTTGCACACTGCTTTGTTTGGCAGTGGTTGAACTTGGGAGCTGGTTGTGGCTCACAACCTAGGCACACCCATGACGCTTTTTGTTTCCAAAACTCTTTGTAAAATTTTTGCCGAGCCTAAAATTGCTGCTTTCTGAAGAGTCTGTACGGATAAATTTATTCCAATGAAAGAGATGTATGATGTGAGTATTTTAGGCAAAGTACCGAGTGCTCCTATTACTAGGGAAGTATTTTAAAATCCACATTCCATAGTTTTTTTATTTCACGGCATAGGTCTCTGTATTTTTCACTTTATTTTTTTTTTGCTTCTACTCTAACATCTCCAGGTACAGTTATGTCTACTATCAGGCATTCTTTGGCTTTTTTATTTACAAGGACAATGTCAGGCCTTCTTGCCTCTGTATCATGGTCTGTGAAAATATTCTAGTCCCAAAATGACTTTACACTTTGGCTCTCAATGACTTTTTCAGCTCTATGCTGATACCACTGGTCACTGGAAGAGTCCACATTTCTTACAATTGCACCAATAAACAGCTGTGGCGACCCTGTCATGTCTTGCCTTGTATTCTTTTTGAGCCATTTTTTGCATTCTGAAACAAGGTGGCCAACCGTCTCATCTGCCTTTTTGCACATTCTGCACAAAGAAGAGTTTTTTTTCTCAATCTTAGCTCTTCTGTAATTTTTCCTAGAAGCTTGATTTTGTGCAGTTGTCAGTAGGCTTTCGGTTTTTTTTCTCTCTCTTCAACCACAGCCATGATCCGAGAGCACTTTTATCTTCTGTTTGTCTCTCGAATTGTCCATGCAAGATCTTATTTTTCCACTCTTTTTGCTTGTTGGTTTTAAATTCTTTTACTAAGGTTTTTTATATTTCATGAGTTCAAAAGTTTTCGAGCATTCTTTCATTCGACCATTTTTAGTTGCTTTAGTTGCAGTAAACTGAAAGGCTGTGTTCTTCAGTTCTGACACACTTCTCTACTGACATTAGGCCTTTGCCACCTTCTTTTCGTGGTACATATATTCTAGCACCATTTGACCTAGGATGCAATGCTTTGTATATTGTCAACAATTTTATAGTTTTCCTACCAAGATTCTCGAGCTCTTCTTTGTTCCACTTTACACATCCAGCACTATATCTTAATGTGGCAACAGCCCAAGCATAAATACCTTTCGTTAAATTACCACTGTTCAAATTTGTTTTCAGTATTTTTTTTACTCTTCTCAAGTATTCTGCTTTGACTATGTCTTTGATTTCAGTGGGTTTTAGCTCGTTTCCTCCAAGAAAATCATTGCTAGTTTCGCTATTTGGAGAGCGTATTCCGTTTTCAAGTATTTTCTTTCTTCTCTGCATTGTTTACATGCACATTTGTCTAATCCAAAATTCATTATTATGTCATCGGAGTATATTTCGACAATACTATAAGGTTTCCAAGTTCTTTTTTATTTTTTGCTTCAAATCATCCATGAAAAGGAAGTGATTGAATGTGGACCCATTTTTGAACTTGTAGCTCATCGATGCTGCTTTTAGGATTACACTTAGTGGAAGTAAGGCTATCACGAAAATTAGTGGGGATATACCGCGCTTGATTTTGATGTTTGCCGACTTCTCTCCCGGGTGTTCTAGGTTCGTTTCCCATTGGGATATAGAATTTTCAAGAAATTTGATCACTTTAATGAGAGCACTAATCATTTCCAAGCTATGAATGAGGAACCATGTCATATGCTTTCTGGTAATCTATCCAGGCCATCGCTAAGTTGGTTTTTCTGTACCTACTATCTTTCATTGTAGCTTTATCCAACATTAGGTGGTCTTTAATACCTCTAGTCAAAGCTCGACATCCTTTTTGTTCAAACTCTATCAAATTATGCTCTTCTAGGTATTTGTACATTTTCTTGGAAATTATAGAAGTCAATGTTTTCCATAGTAATGGTAAGCATGTGATGAGCCTGTAATTTTCAGGCATCGTTCCCTTATACTTTTCTTTCTGTATGAGCACAGTTCTTCCAATAGTCATCATTGTGGGAACTTTGCAGATTTGAGTCCTTTATCTAGAAGCTCAATCAAATTTTTACGTACTCGTAGTTTTTCAACCAATTGCTTTGAACGCCGTCTATTCCTGGGGCTTCCCAATTTAGTTAAAATAATAATAATTATTATTATTATTGTTATTATTATTATTATTATTATTATTATTATTATTATTATTATTATTATTATTATAGAAACAAACACTAAGGTTAATTGAGGAACTTATTACACGAAGCTTTTTTTACATTATCTACACTAGATAATGTAAGATACTCTTTCGAAAAGCTTCGTGTATTAAGTTTCTCAATAAACCTTGGTGTTTGTTTCTATTATATTGATTTCTGGCTATTTTACGTCAACATTATTATCATCATCATCATGAAGAGACCTTGACACAGTTGGTGCACGTGAAGCACTCTCGATGGAAAGGCGTGTTCTTGTAGGTTATGCCTCCTTTGTTGATCACCTGCGTGCCACATTATGCTGCCTTAAAGGCGCCATCAATATTGACCAATTAATACTACGCATGCTTCAAGATTGTTGTAAGCAATTATAACAAATGACACAACGTGTGATGTCATGTAGTATGACGCCATAACATAAACTCACTCCATGGCACTTGAAACATCTTTGAGCATAATTTTCTTCGTAACAAGGCACACAGACTACTTCCTGTTCACGTGGGATGAAACTCTTGTTTCCTATTGGCTGCAAACATACCTGTGTTTGAGGGATTATGAAAGTTATAGTTTGTATGAATAGTGTTGATGGGGGTGGTTGGTGGGGGGGAAGGGGGTGGTTGATGAAGATGGTTAGAGATGGTTGCTGAGAAGATGAGGTTGTGTGGGGACACACACCTTACAACAGAAACACTGCTCATGCCACTGCTTGCCTTTGTACTCAAACTTTTTCATGCCTTAAAACCACATAGTTCATTAAATGTTTTGTCATCAAATAGCTCAAACAAAAAGTTTTTGAGGTTTAAAATAGAATAAAAAAATGCTTTTTCAAAGAAGTGAATATTCTGTTCAACACATGAGACAACACACCACAAAAAACCAACAACACCAAACCACAACACTCCACCAACAAACCACTACCTGCTCTGAACAGACCCCCACACCCATCACATCGGGCAGCAAAGTTGTTGTCGTGACAGTCAGCGCAAAAGAGACGGTTGTTCTTGCTGGCAAATGGTTGGTCGACCAGACTCATGCGGCAATCGGCACATTTGAAACATTTCTCATGCCAATGACGTTCTTTGTATGACAAGTCCTGCACGTGGTGGTGAGGGTGGTGGAGTGAAGAGGGTTTTTATTGTTTGTTAGCTGCCTCACTTTAGAGTCAGTTCCGATGGGAGTTCTACATTCTTCACAGTTGTTGGCGAAGAGGGCTTCGTAGCATCGGATGCAAAAGGGTTTTTCATCCCGCAAAATGTACCTATGTCCCACCAAGTTGAGGTTGCAATTAAGGCAAGAAAAAGTCCCTGTGGGATCCTGGAAGTCCATGTTGGCGGTAGAGGTGCCTAGATGGTTTAGATGGGTGGGTGGTAAAAGAGGGATGGTGGAGAATGGATAGGTGGTAAAGGTTGGGGGTGGTGGGAGAAAGGTGGATAGTGGAAGCTAGGTAGGTGGTGGGAGATGGGTGAATAGTGGGGAATGGGTAGATGGTGGGTAATGGGATTACAGACAGATGGATGTTAGAGAATGGGTTTTGTTGAGTAGGTGAGGTTAGAAGTGGTGGGATGGATGGATGGGTTGATGGTGTTGGTTGAATGGGTCGATTAGGTTGGATGGATGGATGGGTCGATGGTGTTGGTTGGATGGGTAAATGGATGGATGGATGGTTGGATGGTGCTGGTTAGATGAATTGAGGTAGTTAGATGTCGACAGGGTTGAATGGAAGGTTGCTTGAATGTTGCAATGCCATTTTCGATAATATTACAAATAAACAGCTTCTAACTGTGTTTCTAAAGAGGAGTGGGTGTTAGCTGGCCTGGTAACTGTTGGAAAAAAGGCGTTTGATTAAATGAAGGATGAAACTTGGCATTTGGTTTCAAAACTCCATAGGTTTCAATGTTACATCCAGCAGGCTACAATAGATTCACCTTAAACCTTAAAACTAAAAAAATATTATAAACTAAATGATTTCATTCAAAACTGCATCAGATATAACCCATAACACAAAGATTTCAAAAATGTTTACCAAGAGTTCAGTATGTAGAAGTGGCACTCACAAAAAGTATTGAAGATTGTATAAAAGAAAAAGTAACGAGGAGGAATAAGATGAAGAGGAGGAGGAGGAGGATGAAGAGGAGAGGTTGTAGATTGCAAAGCTGATGTTATGTGCTATGTTGGTTGTTTTATCATCGTTTTCAAATACATCAAGCTGATTTTTTAAATTCTTTCTTAATATATTTATATCAATTAAATGCTCAATTTTTTCACACAAGGGATATTTTGGACATGCGCAAATGAAAATAAATATGAATATGTAAGGTAACTTCTGCTTCTCCATCTCAAGTGCTCAAAGTTTTGCTCTTAATACCACCCTCCAAATAATATTTGTTAAATGCTTATAATTAACATTCGTCACCCTGGCATTAATTTGCAAGGATGCATCAGCTTAATGGAATGCTTGCATAGTGATGTCTTCCTTTAATTATATTTCGACTGCAATGTTTACAATCTAACTTATGTTCGTGTGTAGGAAAACTTTTGGATGTGAATGAAAGTTTATGCATGTGATCATCGGCACCGCATCACGTTTGCTGTGTAGCAAGCCAAGAATTTGCGATTTGTGCATCCCATATAAACTTTATCGATTTCAGATAAGCAGAACTTTTACTTTCAATAAAAACGTTTTTTCCACTTAAATGTGTTCAAGCTCTTAAAACTTGCGATGGCTACAAGGAGAGAGTTTAAGCTTTATTAAGCCATCAAAATGCGCTCTTATAAAAAAGGAATGGAGTGCTTCAAATCAAAATTCAATGCAACTATATTTCAATTTAAAGTGCCTCAAGCAACTCAAACAAAGGCCACCCACTGGCCTTCTATGAAGTGGGAGGAAGGGTGACTTTTTCACCTGGCTTGAAAGCTGGCATGCCAAGGTAGGGGCAAGTGGCACATCTGAATGCATCCCCTAAATAACACTGCAAGTGTGGTTTGAAAGTGAGCCTAGGTTGATTTGAGGTTCAAAAATCACTTACACTGCCACAAGAAGACTTTGGCATCTCTTTATTTTGCACCTTGCCTGCAAGCTCTTCTGCCAAACCACATGTGCAATTCTTACAAGCTCTCTTTTTCTTAGTGGCAGCATCGATCCCACATTTAGAAGCAACTAGAGCATCGGAAGAGGGCTTGATGAGATCGGTTGGCTGGAGAAGTGAGTCTGAGTCTATGATGTCATCATCCATTTCATCATTGGCTGAGATCTTCCAGATTTGAGCTGATGACACTATTGGAAAGATTCAGAAGGTTGAATATATTTTGAAAAATAATTTCACAAAGCAACATACATTTGTTATCATCAAGCTGGTAAGAAGGTCGTTTGGATGAGATGATGGTAGTGCATGAGCCGAGACTTGCATCATTTTCCTGCAAGTCCATTATGTTATGTGAAAATAATAATTATAAATTCAAAAACAAAATAATATATTAACAGTGATTTGGACATTGACAAATCCAGCAAACTTCAATTCTGATTTGAGAGTATGAGCCCCTTGTACAGAGGATGGTGCCATGATAAGAAGAGGTGAGTTAAAAAGTAAACTTTTGAAGACAGAGTCTAAAAGCTGCTCATTGAGGGTTAGACTGGAGGGCAGAAGCACAATCAAGTGGTAGTGATTGTTAGGCAAATCTCAAATAATAAAAATTAATTAAAATTAGTAAAACAATGAGTGTTGATATTTTTATTTTTTCTTTGGAGAACCAAACTTACCTTTAGTTTTGAAATCGCCAACTACGGCTTTAGATTCAATTTTTTCTTGAACACATTTTATAAGACTTTCTCTCAAACTCGTATTTTGATCACAAAGAACCAAAACTTTTTGACCTTTTATCAAATCATTTAATTCTTTTATAGACATTTTTACAGATTTTAACAATGTCTTTGGATGTGTTTAAAGTGGCACTTAACACTCAAGAAAATTATTTTTATAAAATATTTCCAATTATAATCATAAAAATCAAAAATTGGTTTTCTATTATTTATTATTTGTTAAACTTCAATAAATTTGTCTTGTTGGCATTTTTTGAAAATTACTCTTAATTATAATTACAAAACTATGATAGTATTTTTTTTCAAATAAAATAAACTGAATAAATTATTGAATTGAATTTTTTTTGAAATATTGAGCTGAAAATAAATAACAGGTGAATCGTGAATATTTATTATGAGATTTCTTTTCTATTTATAATCAACAGTTGACATGAAGTGCCAAAGAAAATTAATAATATCTTAACTTTTATAAATAATGTTTTGATTAATTTAGCAATTTTTTGTTTTGGTTTCTTATACATTTTTCATTGACGAGTTTCACTCAATGTCGAAATTCGAAATAAGTTAACTAGGCTCATAAATTACCAAGTGAGTTTTTGAGTTATAAAAACTCTATGATTGAGATAATTTATGCGTTGTTTAAGTTTAACATTAATTCAAAAGGATAACGCTTGCACTGGCTATGTTCCAAGATATTATAGAAAAGTATTCCTTCTTCAAAAAGCTCTCACCTGCACACCACTTGACATCAAAAATCATTTTGAACTAGCTTCTTCCATCTTCTCAAACATTCTGTATATGAAACAGCTTCCAGTATTTTTAAAGCTTCGTACCGCACCATATAAACACAAGATTGCAACAGGGCATAATAGCATCATGAACCTTTTCAAACGACAAAAAAGATCTTTCAACATCAGCGATCCTGACTCGGAATACAAGGTGGCCATCTTTAGTGTTTATCACGTTGAAAATGAAAAAGCCACATATTTGTGCGCATCGACTGAATCATAATTTGCGCTTATAGTTAAAGTCGTTTTTTTTGTTAAAACCTGGCTAACAGAAAACTGATATTTTGGTATCCTTGGCGGATCATTTTGGTTGAAAACGGCAAAAAAACTGCCAAAGTGTAAGAAAGGCGGATTTTGATTTCCGACAATTTCGAAATAGACGTTAGCTCAAGCTGGCAGTCTATAAATGGCTTATTTCAGAAATCATACTATAAGTAGTATAAATGATCTATGTGACTACTTTCAAATGCAATTATTGGCAAATTCACTAGACTATCAGTTAATACAGTTAAAAAAAACTGAAACACACACAAGGTGAAATACTTGGGAAACGTGTTGACGGCGTTCATGAGAGGGGATGGGTGTGTGGACAGACCCGTCCAAATCTTATGGGAAAACTTCATCAAGAATGAAAATTCATGCCTCCCTATGCAAATGGCTGTTTGTTCTTCTGGTCTCAAGGTTGTAGTAGTAGTAGTAGTAGTAGTAGTAGTAGTAGTAGTAGTAGTAGTAGTAGTAGTAGTAGTAGTAGTAGTAGTAGTAGTAGTAGTAGTAGTAGTAGTAGTAGTAGTAGTAGTAGTAGTAGTAGTAGTAGTAGTAGTAGTAGTAGTAGTAGTAGTAGTAGTAGTAGTAGTAGTAGTAGTAGTAGTAGTAGTAGTAGTAGTAGTAGTAGTAGTAGTAGTAGTAGTAGTAGTAGTAGTAGTAGTAGTAGTAGTAGTAGTAGTAGTAGTAGTAGTAGTAGTAGTAGTAGTAGTAGTAGTAGTAGTAGTAGTAGTAGTAGTAGTAGTAGTAGTAGTAGTAGTAGTAGTAGTAGTAGTAGTAGTAGTAGTAGTAGTAGTAGTAGTAGTAGTAGTAGTAGTAGTAGTAGTAGTAGTAGTAGTAGTAGTAGTAGTAGTAGTAGTAGTAGTAGTAGTAGTAGTAGTAGTAGTAGTAGTAGTAGTAGTAGTAGTAGTAGTAGTAGTAGTAGTAGTAGTAGTAGTAGTAGTAGTAGTAGTAGTAATTGCATTATTAATAAGGTTGAAACGAAGGAGCAGGGATTAACAGAGTACCGCTTCCACCGCATGGCATTCTGCACCCACCTACCCACCCACCCACGCCTATTTGTCTGGGTGTACAGACATGAGGGAAAAAAGTTTGCAATGCCACACATCTTTTGATTATACATCACTATATTATAGTATCAATAAACTAGAGCGACTGCTGTCAACCCCAGCTACTGGGACGTGTATAGCAGTATAATCTAATTGGATTAATTATAAAACTCATGTATGCAATTGATAGTGAAGTTTTGTGCATGCACGTGATCGTGACGTGGAGGTTGCAACGTTGCAAACAGATTGAGTGATGCTGACATAACAGGTTGAAGATGGAGTTGAGATGTCATGTGGCGTTGCTAAAAAACGAAGAAAAGGCCAAAGATGTGCACCAGCAGCTGCAAAAGAGGTTGCCTACTGCTCCCTATCTTTCATCATTTTGACATATTTTGTTGGCGTCCACGTTGTTTTGTGCTTATATTTTCATAATTTCATTGGCATCCTCATCAGTGAAGTTTGCATCTTGCAACTTGCTTGGCAGTTTCTTGGTACTCCAAGAGGGAGTCCACACATGTGGCAGCTGTTGCCGTCAAGTGCACAACAAAAAAAATAATTTTTTATTCTATTATACTGTGTATTTTTTGGAATATTATTTTACACGCAGACTACACAGAGCTTTGCAAGAATACACAAGAGAAAAGACAAGACAAGAAAACTCGAGACTCACCCTGGAGAAGAAGAAGCCGAAGAAGAGCCAAGGTTTTTGCTTGTTGCTACTGCAATCCATATCTTTAAATTCTTATTTTATATAGACATTAATGTTCACTGTTAGCCTTGCCAGACATCAATGAACTCAAAGTGCCTCGAAGCAAACCCGTCAGACTGGCCTTGCTCAGTCAGGCCGATAACTACAAGCCTCCATCTGAACTCTCCACCAGAGCTCCCAAGTTGTGTTCCATCACTGAAGATCAAGAAGAGGAGGAAGATATATGGTCAGTTCATTTTTAGTAAAGTTGATAATATACACAAGATAGGTGTAAATATCATCGATCATTTACCAGCCTCAACCCATACCACGACATGGACCCTCAAGAGAACATCACTGGTATGTACCTTCAATAACTTCATTTGTGCACCAGCTTGAGGCATAGGGGGCCAACAAGCCAGCTGCAAAACATTATAACTAATATAAGCTACCTTCAGCTTAATTACAATATTAGTGTCAATAGTCTAGGATGACTGCTGTCAACCCCAACTGTGACACATGTAGAGCAGTATAATCCAATTAGATTATTGTTTTGAGGCAACAAACTTTTTGCCGCAGTTTAAACTTTTAGAACAAAAATTGTAAATTTCATGTTTGAAATGGAAAAAGTTTTTTTTTTGACTTTTCAGGAAAAGACAACTCGAGCAACGAGTCGGGGTTCCTCGATGAAAACGACAACGATAAGTCTTGACTACCACGCCACAGTATTTCAAAATGCTGGAGATTTTGTTATCCTTTGTACAAATTTTCGACTAAACCAATTTTTTCGTAAATATTTTGTACTTATATAAATGTTTTTAAAAAGTAACCTCAAAAATTTAAGGACTCTTGTCCAATCTTTCATCGCATCCTTACTCATTTTTAAATTATTTCAAAAGCTGGACATTTCAAAATTACTTCATTCGTGTTACAAATTCACGAGTGCTGCTTGGGAGCAGAAAAGTGCATTATTACATCAAATATTTGTCCATTTCTGAGGTCATTGTTTTAATGTTGTTTTGTATTTATTCGTTATTATTTGAAACTCAAACTTATTCAGTGCATACTATTTTCTTCAAAACGTACGTCCTCATCATTTTATCCATACTATTTATTTTGAAACTTGTTTATTTTGTGAGACTCCATGTGGTTGAAACCACCTGCATCCCATGGCAATTTTGTTAGAATAAAATGGGGCCCTGCAATTCTGCATCGATCAATCAAGATGACATTTTTTACACACAATAGCCTTCCTTTTGAACTCGTCTTTGTAGCACGAAATCCACTTTTCTGGTGCAACTACTCTTCCCTGCAGCTCAGGTTGGTGACTGGGAAAGGCCACGTGTTTTCTTTTCGATGGATACGAGTTGAAATCGTTGAGGCCGGGAGGGATGAGAACTGTGGGTGAACAGTTGTAAGAGGTGCCGTACGTCGTCTGGTAGTTGTGACTTATATGACTCGCCAACTTTTCTCCTTCACTCAAATGTACCACACAATTTCTTTCTTCACACCAGTTTCCTATTAACGTATCCTTGCCATACGACTTCAAATTTTCTTCCGTTGAACTGCAGTTCACGATATTTTACATGAGTTCTAGAGCACTATAAGAATCGTTCAAAAGAAACGCACCGATAGATGTGTTTACGGGGGATGGAGACTGCCATGGTGGGCAGCACCGTCTCTAGCCCCATGTCCGTACACTTGCCGCCAGTCCACTCCATTTTAAAAGATTTATTTGCAATCGAAACTTTTAATATGCTTGTTTATTGTTCAAGACGAAAGCAGCCATATTGTTTACTTCAAACGTCAGCGTTGGTGATTCAAAACGATCAAAATGAATTTGAAATGATTCAATGAGGTGCGAATAAACTAAATCTTACCCGAAAGTTTATCTTTCAAGATCATTTATTAAGCAAAATACACGATAAGTACCGAACGATTAGTCGTCCAACAGATGCTTGCATTATTGAATAATTGGACTTTAAATACTAATAAAATATAAAAGAGCAAAGGCAAAATGAAATTTCGATGTCGAACGTTGAAACGTTGAACATGCTCTTATAAACAATCATGCCTGATATATTCTAGACATAATATCCTTAAATCATCAATGTTAAATAATTTACACTGCTGTTTCACGCACACACTTTCGCCCCCAGCTTAATCCTTTAATCATTATTGAGAAATGAATGGAGGATACACAAATATAAAGATAGACTATTCAAAGAAACCATCGCCACCACCCCTTAAAGAATCTGACAATTGGGCTTCTTCTTCTTTCTGGTGGCTAGGGCAGCTCGAGTGGCTGTTTCAAACACTTCCCTCACTCCATCTTTGCTCTTTGCTGAGCACTCGAGGTATGAGTAGGCACTTATCTTTTCTGCCATCGCCTTGCCCTCTTCAGACCTCACAGGTTCCTGAATGGTTGGGTTTTATAATTTTCTTCATATTAAGGTCCATTTGTAACACCAAGAAAGGCAACTAAAGCATATACAAAATATAGAATGAAGTCCTTAATGTAAAGTACCTGTTTCATTTTCATCAATTCTCTTTTAGTGGGTTCATCACTTCTCAAGTCTTTTTTGTTGCCAACCAGGATTATTGGCACATTAGGACAAAAATGCTTTACCTTCAAATATTCATAATGGTCAAAAAATGGAGAGTTTGCATGATAAATGATTGAACCTCGGGTGTCCACTTTTCAGGGATGTTTTCAAGGGAGTCTGGGGAGTCAATGGAGAAGCACATAAGAATGACATCAGTATCAGGATATGATAACGGTCTCAAACGATCATAATCCTCTTGCCCTGCTGTATCCCACAAAGCTAATTCTACCTGAAATCATTTATTGTAAATATTATTCAAAATATCCTGTATAAATTGAAAAACTCACTTGTTTCCCATCAACTTCGATGTCTGCAACGTAATTTTCGAAAACGGTGGGCACATAAACTTCAGGGAATTGATCTTTGCTGAAAACGATCAGCAAGCATGTTTTACCACAAGCTCCATCTCCCACTATAACCAACTTTTTGCGAATGGCGGCCATTTAAAGCTTCCTAAAAAATCTATCTAAAATGCAAAATTTAGGATTTAATTTAATAATTAATTGTTTGATATTTAAATAAATTAGAAGAAATATTGCTAGTAAATGACAAAAAGACGCCATTAAAATTATCGACACGCCCAGTCGTAAAAGGAAATTGTGGAAATTTTAAACAAAAATTTTTATTTAGAACAATAAAATGAAAATTTCTTATCCGAATAAATTAAAATCGAAATTAATGACAAAAATGTCGATATGATTGTGAGTCATCCGCCTAATTAGACAGGAACAAGACCAACCAATTCGAAAGAATTACTAAAAAGCAAATGTAGTAACAAATTATAATTAAATACTTTTGAAAACTTGTAAATAGTGTAAAAACCAGATTATAAAGGTTTTTTCCAGTTAACACAGGTGCCCTCTTCAGACTAAATAGCAAACAAAATGGTTATTAATTAAAAATGATGATCAAAGACACTAAATAGTTTACTAAGTACACAATTATTTGTTGAATGCAAAAATCTCATTAATATATTTTTTATGAATAAAAAATGGATTTTCACAATAAAATGTAATAATATAAATTTATTCAAAACTTGTTTAAATAATAGAAACAGTTATAAAAAATTACTTTGTAAATATATTTTAATAGTTAATTAAGACACATAATTATTCTTAAATATTTTATTTGGCTTTGATTAGTTGAACAAAACATTTTGCGCGAATTTTGTGAGCTCGTGCCATTACCTTTAAAACTTCCAATATAGTTTATTGAAAAATAATTGTTGTCAAGTTTTGACTCAACATTTGAAATATATTTATGTCATCGAGATTGATTCACGGTAATAATGATGGAACCACGGGCCTTCTTGATATGGTCGTTTACAAAGAGTAAGTGATTACAAATTAAGTGCTTGTATGTGACATTTAAAATTTTCCATGGCAGTTACATAGCAACATGTGGGTTTGACGGAGAAGCGAAGGTGTTCAAGGGATTCAAGGATGAGCATCCGTCAGTTTTTTTGATCGGAGAGGTTGTTTACGCTGTTCAGATCCAGGTAATGTTATATTTAACGTTTTGTTATCTGTGTTGAATTCATTTTCATTTTCGATCATGAAAAACATAGGCATTAGATTAACGTTACTCAAATTTTAGCCAGACCTAAGTGTAATGATGATTGTAAAATTCACAAAACAGGGCAATATCTTGTATGTAGCAGCAGACGACAACTCTGTCCAGTCATTCAACATTGAGAATGGATCAATGGAAGCAGTCGTTATGAGATTTCAAGCTCCACCCACATACCTTACAGCCAATCAGAATTTTCTTGTTGCTGCAGCCAGGTTTAATATTAAATTTAAATTATCTGATCTTATCAAATTTTTTCATCACCAACAGTGACTTTTGTCTCAAACTTCTCAACTTGGGCACAAACCACATCACTTCATGGCAGGCTCACCAAGCTCCAATCCTTTCTGTCACCATCCATCCTCAATCCACCTACTTGGTATGTTCTTTCACTACTCCATCACATATCTTCATACAATTTGACATCACAGGCATCAACAAGTTGTGATGGCACATTGAAGATATGGAAGTTGGGTGTAGGTGAACCCTTGTGTGTGCAACAACACTCATGCCTTCCCAAATGCAATGACACTTCCAACTCAACAACACTTGCTCGAATGCAGTTCACAAATGATTCTAAGGTTTTCTGTATTTTATTGAAGATGTCATTTTTAATTAAACTACTCTGATTTTATATGCAAAACAGCATCTTCTTATGGCCTCTGTTGATGGCATTCACATGTACCTCACATCATCGTGGACTCTTGCTCACAAACTCACAACACATTTTCCACTTGCCTCGGTTCATTTTTTGTTTTTTCTAAATAAATTCTATTTTATAATTGTTCAAAACATCTGCCAGCCATTCTCTACATGCAGCATCTCTCCAGAAGACAACATGGTTGCCAGTAGTAATGGGGATGGATGGGTGTGTGTGTGGAACATCAAAAAGTTGAAACTTATCAAAAAGTTTGTGTTAAAAAATGTTGTAATAACTTGAAGATGTTCGATCTTCCACTCCAGGACAAGGCATGACAGAGTGGGGGCAAATAAAACCATCATAACTGCATTGTCCTGGTTGACCAATGAGCAACTGGTCTGTTGTGATGATTCTGGTCACATGATACATTTCAACCTATCACAGCTTTCGGATGCCAAAGGCATGCATTCAAATAATACCATAAATTAGTCAGAAATCTCCAATATGAATGAAATTTTCATAAGCTTAATTGTGCAGTGAGGCAGGAAGAGAATGTGGTCTTGCAAGGAAATCCTTCCCAGGTTTGTGATTTAGTGTTTCAAAAAAACTACTCGAGAGGCAAAAGCATCTGCCTCTGAGGATGCCATTTTGTAGTTGCCACAAAATACCTTTAATTAATATGCTGTAGAGTCTGGATGACTTGTTTGAAGATGGTGATGATGATGATCTTCTGTTGAGTGCCCAGCAAGCTAATTTAGAAATGACTAAGATGCCTGAGGAGGAGGAGGAGGAAGAAGAAGATGAGGATGCCAAAAGTGATGGTGGCATACCTGGAGTGGATGTTGATGGGGAGGAAGAAGATGATGATGCTGGGGGCAAAAAGAATGGTGTGAAGGGTGTGCCAACAATTCGAGATGAGGATGATGAGTCAATCAATGGTGAGGTTATCTTTAGGGCACAATTAGTGTTCGTTTTTACAAATAGTCTTGTTTAGCCTTAGTTTATGTTGGTAGACTGGTCAAGCAAGCTGGTTGACTTGAATGTGAGAGATGATGAACTGGACATAAAGAAGATGAAGATGGTTGTGCAGGAGTCATTCCAGCCCTCATCCTGCCCGGTGACTCTCAAGTCCAGATTCATGGTACCTTTCACAGTTTTAATCAAATTATCAAATAATTAATGGAAAAGTGGTGTACAGGTATGGAATGAAGTGGGGCGAGTTCAACAGTTGAACAACGATGATGAACAGTCAATCACCATTGACTTCCATGATTCCTCCACTCATCACTCTATGCACCTTGACAACCACCAGGACCAGTTCACTGCTGCCTCATTGAGCAAACATGCTTTGCTACTCGCTTCTGACACTTCCATCTCTCTCACTCACTTTGCATCCTGGTCTCCAAACAACCAGTGGAGTCTTAGCACTGACAAGGGAGAGACCATCAAGGCATCATGCCTCAGCACTTCGTTGGTGGCTGTAGCAACAAACAAAAGAATGGTACGAATGTTGAGTGTGGAAGGGACTCAGTTGGCAGTGTGGTGTCTTGGAGGGGATGTGGTGTGCATGGCTGCACATCAGCATCTGCTTGCTGTGGTCTGCCATGATGGAATCAGTTAGTGAAGTTTTGAGCAACCAATCAACCAATTCACATCTGATGCTTCTCACTAGGTGCTGGAGGAGAACAGTGTCTCTCATGCATGATGATGAGCTTGGATGGCAAGTCAGAATCATGTCGCCTCCCTCTCAGTCACTTTTCATCTTTGTCATGGCTTGGGTTTGTTTCAACCAACAACTTTCCTCTCAATGCATTAAGATGACGTCACATCAGTTTCAGCATTGAGGGCTCTCTGGTGAGTGTGGACAGTTGTGGAGTCGTGAGGATGATGACAGCTTCTCATTGGGTGCCCATCTGCAACCTTAAACAACTGGTTTGTTGGCACTTGATTAGGGGGTATGAATGGATTGCTGTTGAATAGATATGTTGATTTCACACGATTTTTTAGGTGAAGGGGTCATCAGACAACTACTGGGTCATTAGTGTTCAAGAAAACCCACCTCAGATCAGGTGAGTTTGACCACCCTACCCCACCATCACGTGACCACCCTACCCTACTCGACCGACCAACCAACCATACCCCACTATCACAACAGAGGGATTTTCTGCAAGGGTTCTCAATATCCTCCAACCCTCCCTCTACCGACCCCTCAAATCTTGTCTTTCAAGCTGCCTCTCTTTGAGTCTGCATCCGAAAAGTCCCTTCTGGAGGTAGGTGTCACTTGAGCAGTCATCTTTCATCAGTGACTGGGGCATGCAGAGCAGTATAATCTAACATGATCAATATACGATTTCAGGAGGACTACGTCCGCAACTCTTTACTTCACAACAACATGCGTCAAAGGCGTCTGATTGGTCAAAGCAGCAGCCAATCAGATGAGAGAGCACTGATGACATCTCTGAAGCAGCTTCTCATCAAGCAGTTTGCTGTATGTTTGATTTGATTGAGGTGAGTGATTCAACTTTGAACCACCATCACCACTACAGCTGGCATTGAAGGCAGGGAGGGAAGCTTCAGCTGTAGAACTCGCCCACTTTATGCCTGACCTCAAAACCATCTCTCTTGCCATCAGGTTTACAAATTTCAATATCAGTTCACACGTGCACACATGAACACACGCAAACAGGTATGCATCACAGAGGGGAGACACAAATGTGGCACAGCGACTCAACCACATAGCTCAGAGTAAAAGTTGTTCTTCACAAGACCACCTTGAGTTTGTTCATCTCTCCATTTCATTTCTTTGATGCTTCTTAAATCTTCTTCACTTTCCAGGCCTGTCTCTGATACACATCCCCACCACCTCAAGCCCACTAAAATACCGTTAGATGACATTTCACTTAGTCACACGTCACTTTTAAATGCCGAACACTTTTTTGCAGGATGGCCAGACTTCAGAGGACCTCCTACAGGAGTGCCACTTTTGATGAGAACCATAATAACAACAATAATAATAAAAAAAGTGAGAGAGATGCACTCTTGTCAGAAGCTTATTCAAGTCATTATGGAAGTTCTGAGGATGTTGGATTCTTGAGAAAGAAAAATGAGAATAATAATAATAGGGTTATGGCAAAAGATGAGGATGAAACTCCGCATATTCAACCTTACCCTGTCAAGTCAGTCACGAATATTATCATTGTTGCCTTTTCAACGTTTCTTTCTTTGGCTTCAATTTTGAAGGTTTTCAAAGAAGGTGCTTGAGCATGGCGATGAAGAGAAGGAGAATGGTGGGTTGGATGGTGATGATGATGATTGTGCACCTGATTATAAAAGAGATTCTAAAAGTGATGAGGAGAAAGAAGATGAAGATGTTGGTGTTAAAAATGATACTAAAGCTAACGTTCCAGGTATCGTGATAATGATGGTGGTGGTGATGGGGATGATGATGGTGGTGGGGAGGGTTATGATGGTGGTGATGGGGATGTTGATGGTGGTGGTGATGATGGCTTATTAGTCTATGTAAGCATTCATAAAGTTATTCTAAAATTGATGTTGCAATGTAGGTCCAGTGCTACCAAGCAAGAATCCCTTCAAGGTTGCATCATCTTCATACACACACATACACGCATGAATAAATAAATACATAAACATACTCACAGGTAAACACAGACACAAGGACGAATAAGAAGGAATTTTCAGGAAGCTCAGTATTTGACAACTTGCCAAAGAGGAATGCCACAAGCAAGAAGAGTTTCTTCAGTGGAATGAATGAAGAGAAGAAGAAGAAGAGGAAGAAAAATGACGATAATGAAGATGATGATGATAGTGCAACTAAAAAAGCTAAAAATAATCTAAGTGTTAAGACGACAAAAAAACTGTCCTCCTTCTTCCACCCTACTCCGCAATGACCTCCTGAACGTTTAACATCTTGTTTTCGAAACTGTTTTAAAAGTCGGCAAAAATTTAATTCGTGTTCATACAATAAAACACGGAAACTTAAAACTTAGTGAGAAAAACATTTATTGACTTGATGCACAAAGCTTTTTTTTAAAAAAAACTTAAATTACCAAATGATTTAAACTTAGCGCTTCAAAAAGAGTTTCCACCTGTTCCCACCTGAGTAATCGAGGTGCAAAAATAAATACGTTAAGCTTATGGATATTCATGAACGGCGTATGATCTAATTATATAAATATATAAACGTGTTTTCGATAGGTATGTAGTAAAGGTGAAAATGAGTAGAAAGCTACGAATTCTTTAGAATTTTTGATTAGATTCGTCGGATTATTTAGCAACAACGTTAAGTTTTGATTGGTACATAAAATTTTGCTTTTAAGCCCTTGAATTTATATTTTTTTATACAAATCGAAGCTGAAATGATACTGACGAAAGAAGATCTTCAAAACCCATACAAACTTGATAGGAGACTCAAGTCAGGAGAAAAGATAAGCAAGGCAGAGCTCCAGAGGGCACTATTGCGATCGTGTCAGAATGGACTGCTTATAACCGTTGAGATGCTCCTCAACAACGGTGCTGACCCCAATGAGATCGACGACTACACAGTCACAGTTTTCAAAACACAAAGCACTGATGCAGTTGATGGATTCGAGAACTTTCACTACTACGCCACAACACCCCTACAAACATGCGTCATGAACGATGATGTCAAATCGGCTGAACTTCTTCTGTCGAGAAAAGCTGATCCAGACTTGCGAGGTAAGAAAATCGAAGATTTTGAAGTGAAGATGTCATCATGTCCTGAACTTGAGCTACTTTCGCAGACTGAAGACTTTTCCTACATAAACCTGCCTCCTCTTCACATGGCCACAAGACATGGTCACAAAGGGATGGTCGAATTATTGTTGAAGGCTGGAGCAAAGCAGGGATGCTTGGAAGAAACGGGTGAATATCCTATTCATATAGCCACCAGAGAGGGACACTGCCATCTTATCAGACTCTTTTGCACCCTTCTGCCATTCCTTGTCGATCGAAGAACCGACCAAGGATCACTCCCTGGGTGTGTTTCTGGCAGAACGTCATTGTTTATCGCAGGCCAGAGAGGCCATATCGATGTGACTCACATCTTGGTTGATGCCTTCCAGGCCGACATGAGTCTAGAAGATGACTTGGACAACAATATGTACTCCTCTCTGGTTGTCGATCCTTGTACCTTGTGTAATCACAGAGAACTTGAAAACAAGTATGAAATATGTCAGTTCTATCTAGCAAGGCGGGTGAAGTTGCATAAAGTCAACTTGCAAGGACACAACTGTTTGGATCTCGCAGTCAAAAACGGATACACCAAGATCGCTACTCTTCTGCGCCAGGTTGGACTGCGCTCGAACCTTTCCGATGATGCAAAAAAAAAACAGTTTAAAAATACTTTTGAACACGAGAAAGAAAACAAAAAACCTGAAAATGCAAACAAAAAAGATAGTTCAGTGATCAAAGATCCTAATTATACGTATAAAAATGCCGGTCCAAACATTGACAACGAAATCTCCACTTTTTCTATCTCCGAGAAAGACCAAAACTCACACGTGAATGTACAACAAAAACAATCGAACTTAAAATATCCCTCCATAGATCATTTAAAAGAACATTCTAAAAGCAAAAAATCATCGACCACCACCCATATCACAAAGACCACCTACTGGTCCTCAACGTTGCACCAAAAACATGATGATGATGATGATGATTATGGCGACGAAGATCGCTCTTTTAGAAGTTGTTCTCCACAAAGCTTCAGAAGTGAGGGGCGGCACGTGCGGTTCAAGGTGCATGAAAAAGTCCCAAAAGCCTTTGATCGCAGCTCGAAGAGATCAGCCCGTAAAGATTTCATCAACCACCAACCAGTGAAGATTGAGGTGGTGATGGATGAAGAGGATGATGTTGATGTTAATGATCAGTCATTCTTCAGCCTGCCTGACAAGTTGCATGAGGAGTACTTGATGGAAAAAGCATCAAAGAGGAGGCAGGAGTGGCAGGATGTGATGAAAGATGACCAAGAAAACTTTGACGATCCATATATCATTAAGAAAAATAAAGCTTTTGCGTTTAAGAAAAAAATGAAATCAAACGCCATAAGAGTGCAAGGCAAGCTTATCGGCTTCACACCAAAGCCCTACAGGTCGTTTGGCCGCATCAATGTGCAGACAGACAAGCTGGACGACTCGGGGCATATAGAGGAGTTTGAGGGGCTCATGAGGATGGATAAGAAAGAAGAGATTGAAGAGTGGAGAACCTCAAGCAGAAGCAGCATCAGAGCTGAAGACATCCCCAATATTGTGGTTCTTGATCAAGTGCCTTGTGTCTCTGAGGGGAAGGTGGGAGAAAACGGAACTACTAGTGTCATAACTGCTGTCAAGCTACCCTCAAAACGAAATCTTGATGACAGTAACAAATTAAATCTGAATGGAGATAAATACAAAAGTGAGAAAACAAGAGCTTCAAAAAATGATGATGAAATGGAATTGAAGGACAAAAAAACAACAGAGAAGACGAGCATGGAACTTGTCAAGAGTGACTTCATCATAGAAACTCCTGAGGTTTTGTACCCATCTAACGATATGAGTCAACCTAATAAAACAAAAAAAGCAAAGAGCAAAGTTGCGATTGATTATATTGATGACTCAGAAACTAGTGAAAGAATCGATTCAAATGAGGGGACTGCAGAGAATCCGAAGAAAAGCCCATATGAAGAGCAGTTGAAACATGGAAGATTCGAATCTAGAACAGCAAGAGAAGAAGAGAAGGGGTTGAAACCGAGTGCTCCAATTGCCATTGATGACGATGGTGATGATGATGATTTTCCAGAGCCACCGACCTCCATTCCTTCTTTCAAACCTATCAAATCACTCAAAAAAAATCAAAAAGCTGATGAACATATCAAAAAAACAAGTGATATTAAAAAAGTAGAAACGAGTGAGGATGGAATGAAAAACAAACAAGCCATGAAGGATGGAGTTACCAAGAGTCGAGCGCATGAGACCCCTTGTGTGAGAAAGAAGGGCAAGACTCGTCCCAGAATTGAGGAAAGCAATTTTGTGTCTGAGAATGGTGGTGATGGAGGTACTTGGACTCAAAGAGTGATTGATACGATGATACATTCGAAGTTCTGGAAAGACAAGTGTGCTGAAGACGAATATAACGAAAAGATAAAAATATTGGATGATGAAATTGAAAAAGAGGAAAAAAAGGAAATAAAAGAAAGTTTGATCGATGATGGTTCTGCTGGAGAACAAATTAAAAAAAAATTTGAGACTTCAGTCGATGACGAAGAAGAGGATGGTGTTGGTGATAATGATAATATTGGTGGTGGTGATGGTGATATTGGTGGTGGTGATGATAAGGGTGGTGGTGGTGATGATGATGATATAAAAGGTGGTGAAGGTGGTAGTGGTGAAAGTATCCTCAATGTTACTTTTGAGAAAAAGGATTCAAAACAAAAAGAGGCCGATAAAAAGAAATCTTCAAAAATTACATGCATTGATGACGAAGAAGAAAAATATGATGATGCAAGTAGACAAGGAGAGAGAGCAAAAAAAAAGAAGAGTGATAAGAAAAAAAGCTTAGTTGTGGTGCCTTTGTACGAGGGATATGATAACGTTGGTGATGGAAATAAAAAGAAAAAGAAAGTAAAAAAACAAAAATCACAAACCGATGAAAAGAATGAAAACGAGGGAGTTGAAGGATCTGAACACAATGGGGAAAGTGAATTGAAAAGAGAAAAAAATATCAGCAAAGAATCAAAAAGGCAAACATCAGTTGATGACGAAAAAAAGACTTCAGTTAAAAAACAAAAAGAAATTGAAGATAGAGAAAAGAAAGAAACGAAGGAAGAGAAAGGAGAAGACACAAACAACCTTGACATTCTCATTCCCGTCAGTCCCGTCAAAGACAGACATAACAAGTTGCTGGTGGATCTCAAAAAGGATGCCACTAGCAGCATCGACTCACTCAACAAAGAAGTCAAGCACCAAGATGAAGAAACTCTTCCCTCCAAAATCGATACAAAACCTTCAAAGAAAGATGCCACAAGCAACAAAGAAAATGAAGAAATAAAAAAGAAAAAAAAGAAGGTGAAGAGTATTCCAGGAGAAGAAGGCTCGGAAGTGTCTTCCAAGCAGAGGGCCACAAAACCAGAAGGACGGAACGACAAGAATTTGCTTCCAGAGTCTTGGGATAAGACGGATGAAATGAGAACAGGGCCAGGTGCAGATGATGAAGTCCCCAGTGGTGTACAAACAAAAGAAGTTAAAAAAAAGAAAATAAAAGTCACAAAAACAGACGATGAGCAAAATAAAAATGTGAGAAGTCATAAACAAGACGATATTGGTGATTTAAGTGTGGAGGTTGGCGTGAGTGAGTCTGAGATCAACAGCGATCTGGATTCTTCCAATTATATCGATTACAACATTAGTGTGGAACGTAGAGGCAAAGGACGTTTTACGAAGAGAAGCAATAAGAAGGAGCAGGAAGCAGATAAAGAAGATTATGTTAACATAGATGAATTTAGAGAAAATGAAAAAAACAAACGTAAGAAACAAGAAAAAGGAAGAATTAATGGTGAAAAAGAAGATGAAGAAAATGGAAAAAAGAAGTTTCAAGAATTGCAAGAAAAAGAAATAAATAAGCGTCAAAAAGAAGATGAAGAAGTTAAAGATGAAAGTAAAAGTAAGAGCAAAAAAGAAGAAGAGAAAAATCAATTAAAAGAAAACTCTGAAAATGGAAACAAAAAAAAATATGAAAAATTATACGAAACAAAATTCAAAGACAAGAAAAAAGAGAAGTTTGTGAAATACTCTATCACTGACATTGATGATTTGATGGGGGATGGAGGGGAGGAGGGTGGGTCAGGTGAGATTGAGAAAGACGAGGAGGGTGTGTCAGGTGAGGTTGAGAGAGGAGAGAAAGAAGGAAACAAGGATGTGGTCGAAAATGAAGGAGAAATAGAAAATATTTGCAAGCAAGATAAAAATGCAAAAACTAAAAAAAAATTGACAAAAGATTTGGAAATAATTGAAGAAGAGAAAAATAAAAAAAAGAAGGAAACGATGAAAGAGACGATCGATGACGATCCGAAAAAAAAGAAAAATATTAAATCTAAAAAGTTTTCTAAGAAACTGGAAACATCCCTGGACGATGAGATGAAGGAAGATGAAGACTTAATATACAATGAAAGCCATGATGCCGTTGAAGAAATGCTTGGGAAGAAGAAGAAAACAAAGAAAGATGAAACAAAAACTACTCCCATCACTACTGTGATAAGTAGTGTTGATGAGGATGATAAGAGAAAAACTAATTTTGTTGACGAAAAAGGCGCTAACAGAATATCAAAAGAAAAAAATATAAGCGATGATCAAAATGGCGACCTCGAGGATAGAGGTGGGGTATTTAACATGAAAAAAAAAGTTTTTAAAGAAAAAGAAAAGACTGAGGAAGCAAAAAAGTTAAGCGATGAAAACAAAAAATCAAAACTGGAAACATCCCTGGACGATGAGATAAATGAGGAAGAAGACTTAACATACAATGAAAGCAATGATGTCGTTGAAGAAAAGCTTGGGAGGAAGAAGAAAACAAAGAAAGATGAAACAAAAACTACTGTGACGACTAATGTTGAAGATATCAATATTTGTAAAAAAAATAAAAAAAAGCTTCGAAAAGAATTTGAAGATGAAGAAGGAGTAGTTGCAATGAAAGGAAGGAAGAAAACGAAACAACCAATGGTAGAAGGTGATGAAGAAACAACTGAAACAAATCAAATAGTTTCAGAAAATAAAAAAAAAAAGGAGAAGTTTGTAGAAAACAGGATAGATAAAGATGCTGAGAAGGAAGCCGAAGCTACTGACAAGAAGTCAACGAAAAAAGATTCTAAGCTAAATAAGAAGACTGATGTTGAAGAAGAAATATCTGAAATTAAAAAATCAAGTAAAAATGGGCATCATAAAAAAAATAAATGGAAATTACTTGGTGAGAATGAAACAGAAGAAAAGGTTAAATATAGAAAAGAAGATGAAGATGAAGAAACAACTACAACAACAGTTGTTGAAGAAGAGTTTGGGGTGAAATCAGAAAAACAAAAAAACAAATATAAAAATGTCGACAAAACGGAAGATGATGATTCACCAACAACAAAAAGAGATCAATCAAACGAGTTCAGAAAGACAAACAAGCTGGGTGACAACAAAGCAAACATATTTGAGACCGATTTTGACGCTGAAACTCCTGTCGACCAGCTAGAAGATGACGATGCTTTTGTGACAGAGAAACTCGCACCAAAACAACTTCCAAAAAAAAGATACATTCCTCCCCTGATCAACAAAACAGCTTACAAAGCAGACTCAAAGCCACGCAGGGGTTTACAGAAGGGTGACCAAGACAACAGAGCCTCACAAAGCTTCAACGACATCGACTTTGACAAGAAAACTTCCATGCACGTGCCTCAAAAGTACTCCCAATCCCAATCTTTTGAAGGTTACTTTTGTAATTTTATATTAACATTGAAATATTATAAATAAACAAAAATTCTTCAGAGGAAACCACAACGACTACCACAAGAACAACGGTGGACCGATGGAAGAGGAGGTCAAAAAGGAAGCCTAAGTCAGTCAGTTTCGACCGAGGAAGGCAGAGAAGGGTGCCGAAAGATCAACCTCTAAACATCAAACAACCCGACAAGTCTCTGCAGCAAGCAGCTTTTGAAATGCTGCAGTACAACCAAGCTGAAAACTGGCGTAAGAAGTATATAAGCCAGCCATTAGTGTACACTAGAGGAGTGTACCACCCCGACAAGCCGCTGTACAAGAGGGATGGTGGTGTGGACCGGGGATTCAAGTTGAATGAGAGCAGGATCAGTCAAGCCTTCCCTCCTATAATGGATGAAGAAGAAATGAGAAACAGGCTTCGAAACATGGAAGAAGATGAAGAAACACTCGAAAACAACAGTTATGTTGAAGACGATTATGCCGATTACAACGATGATTCTGTAGAAGACGATGAGTCACCAGAGAGAACCAATCAATACTTTGACCAAAACGGCACCCCCATCGATCCAAACGCACCACACAGGTACACCAAAGGATTTTCTCCTCTTCTCTACAACTCGCTGGCAAGGAAGGTCACATACGTGAAGCCGCTCACGAGAAGAAAGAGATACCGCACCATGGGCTTCTACCCCGTGAAAGGGGGAGGAGCTAATCGCAAAGACCTACCCCCTCAATTCGTCGAACCTGGTCCCGTAGACTTCAGCCAATATGGCCACCTCTCAAAGATCTGGATGGAACAAGTTGATAGGAGAACAGTGCAAAAATCTGAAACGATGTACCTGTCAGTGCTGCCTGCAATGGCGGGAAACAACATTGTGCCAGCAGAAAACACATTCTTCAAAAAATACTTCGAGTTGCAGAATGCAGATAACAAGGAAGAAGATGGAAGCCAGTGGGTGATAGCGAGAGGAAGGAGTGTGAGAAGGGCGAAGAGAAAGTGGATGGAAAACAAAGACAGGTTACAGTCAGCTGATGGCAGCTACATTGATGGCAGTCCTAACAGGAGCCAATACAACCAGTCCTTCTATAACAACCCCTTCGCTATGCTTTTCTTCAAAGTGGGTCAGGTGAACTGGCCTGATTTGGCATGGGTCCTCTTTGATGGCATCCAAAACGACTCTGAAACAGTCCGTATGATCACAGACATCAGACTCAAGTGTGGAGACGATGTGGGTTCGCAAATCAGGGAAGTGATGGCTCGATGGTGGACCAAAAAAGGAGAAGAAGCAACCATTGAAGAATTACAAAATGCCTTAGAGTTCGTTAATATACCTTTCATTCACGAAGAAGATCAAAACGCCTCAGTTTTCTACCCGGAGCAGGATGAAGTGGAAGAGGAGATTTATGGAGTGGATGCGACCGGACACCCCGTAGACAACTCCAGCCGCTTGTACCTCGGGAAGGTGCCTGGAAACGACCCTGACGTCACGAGACTCATCCAGGAGTATGACAGGCGGTCTCCCAATGCTAGTTACATTGCACTAAACACTTCCACTTTTTCCGCCAAGAACAGAGGCTCCAAGGTGACCCTCCAACCACCAACCCCCTTGAAAGCTGATGAAGATATGGCAAAAAAAGAATCTTCATTAAGCCAATCTTCTTTTCGAATTTTCAGTGCAAACCTTTTCAAAAAGTCCCCTTCCAAACAAGACTCTTTGCTTTTCGACAAGCAGAAAAAGTCATCTAACGTGAGTTCTTGACTTCTTCATTGTCACAGTACCCTTTTTATACTGCTCTCGTTACATTGCTGATTAATTTTGCAGGTCGACAAAGAATCCAACTTATGAACTGTAGATGAAGGAATCCTCAGATGATAATGCACCTCTACCTGATCATTTATCATATTTGTGTTTTGATTGTGTTATTTTTGAGTTTCGAGTTTCAAACTTTTTGTTGTTTCAACTTTTCAATAAATATTTCAAAATTGTAATTATTTCTTCAACGTTGCAGCTAATCAAACATACATGCTTCAAGAGGCGCATATTTAAATTCGAGTTGGGAAATCTTTTTACAAGATGCATATAATTAAAATTGAATGAATATTAATGAGATGACCATTTCGCCTATAATTTTTTCCAATTTTTTTCTCAACAGCTGATTATAAAAAACTTAAAGAGTGTTTGAAATGTTTGAAATTTATTCCTGAAGTTTTAAAAAGATTCGATAAACTCTCAATTTTAATGCATTGTCGCTCAAATGTCTCAGGCAGTGAGCTCTCAAACAACATTAGATGGTCTTCAACATGTATTCCAAGTATTGGTACCTCACTCCCCTCTCCTCAACCACGCCTCCCTCTCCATCCACCGTGGTCCTGCTCACAAATGTTTCATCATCAATTTTGTTTGGCATTTATTTTGTGCATTTTAAATTAATTTTTGTAGATTCGAATTAATTGTAACTCAAATCGAAAGAACACATAAGGGACCGATCGAGCTGGTACATGTGTTCGAAAGGAGGCATGAAGACGTTGCAAGGGAAGTCTTGCAGCACCTTTGTGACGTATAACCGCCTGCAGAGGCCACTATCCAATGCCTCCTGTGGTGTGGTGTGGTGGTGTGGTGAGGTGAGGATGTGGTGTAGTGGTGTGTTGTGGCGTTTGTTGGACTCATGAGAGGGAAAGCCTTATGTTGAGTTTTGATATGTTCTAGAAGTTGGAAACTTCAAAATGAAAAGAGGTCAAGTTTGTACCCCAGCATCATATAACACCTCGCTTCAAAGAAGCCTCTGGATTGGAGCTAGGCATGCGCATGTTGCAAAAAGCTGTTCAACTGATTTTAATTTCAAATTTTGAGTTTATTCAAATTGAATATTTTCTTATATTATTTCAGCTTATAGTTGAGTATTCAACTTTTTTGTCACTTTTAGCAACCGTTCTTTTGGTTTGTTTTGGCCATGAACTGCTTTTAGTCTTTTTGAAGGTGTTTTATTTCCAATTTTCTGTTATCATTAGTTTAATTAATTTTTATTTTTTATAAAATTTTAATTTTTTTTTTCTTTTTTTATGTTTGCCCTGTTCTCGTGGTTTTCTACTTAGTCTTTCCGAATTCTCCTCCTCCTCCTCGGATCGTCAGACGGCGCGTTTTCTTCTTTAATCTCAAATCTTGTAGTTCTTCATTTGTTCTCAATAGTATTCCATCACCCACTACTTTTTCTTTTTCCAGTTCTAGATCTTCTCACTCATCTTTTATCTTCTCTTCTCACCTCGAATCTAAATCTTCTCATCTCAAAACTAAATCTCATAACTCCTCAAAACTTCTTAAATTCATCAATATTTCTTTTCTTAACATAAAATCTTTCAATAACAAATTTATTCATATTTTTAATTTCTTTTCTGACTCCAACCTTGACTTTCTAACTTTCAGTGAGACCTGGCATGAACTTGTTTCTTCTCCTTCTCTCACTTCTTCTTGTCCTCCCTCTTATTCTTCCCTTGAACTTGCTCGTGCTTCTGAAAAACTTACGGAAGAATCTGTTTTTTTACAAAGCTAATTTTTTTTTCTCCAAGACTCCAAAACCATCCTGGTTCCAAATCTTTCAAATCCTTTGTCTCCTCCTTCAAATATGGTACTCTCACCCTGTTTATTGCTGTTATTTATCGACCTCTTTTTTCTTCTTTCTCTTTCTTTATTAATGACTTCTCTGTCTTACTTGAATTTCTATATACTCCTTCTTCTTTTTTTTATATTGTAGACGACTTTAACATTCAATTTAACAATAAAACTAATTTCTACACTAAAAAATTTCTTGAACTACTCTTTCCTAAAATTGTTACTTTCCCTCTCATTCCTCCAGCAACACCATTGATTTTTTCATCACATCATCCTTCATCAAACCCATTAGTATTCATGCTCACCCAGTCTCCTTCTCTGATCACTATCTTGTTTAATCTTCTTTTCCTGCCAATCCCGTTAAACTCTCCTCCGCTTTCAAGGTATCTACTAGCTCTTGGTCTCAACTTGACAAAAAACTTTTTATACAACCTTTCTGCTTTTTTCGACTTTTCTTCTTTCTCTGACGTTGATGACTTTGTTTTCGCTCTAGACTTCCCTCTTATTCATACTTTGAGCGTGCTTCTTTCCATCAAATCTTTTATCTCCCACCTTGATTACTGCAACTTTTTATACTATAAGTTTTCTGAACCTACCTTTAACTCTCTTACTAAAGCTTCAAACTCTGCTCCACGCGTAGTCTCTCATACTCTCAAATTTTCTCATCTCTTCATCTCTTATTGATCTTCTCTGGCTACTTCTTCATTTTTGCTTCAAAATCTGTTCTTTTATGCATGAAATCTCTCACTCTGAATCACCTTCCTATCTTTCTAACCTCTTACTACCTCCTAAACGTGCTGGCCTTAAGTCTTCTACCCGTTCTCAGCTCTTCATTATCTCTTCCTCTCATTTCCATGCTGAAATTGCTTTTTCTTTTTCTTTTTCTGATCCATTTCTTTGGAACTTTTTTCCTCGGAATCTCAAATTTTCTTTTTATTCTATTTTTATAAACTGAAAACCCACCTCTTTAAGCAGTTCTTAGCAGAGCGCCTATGAAAGATTTTAAATTATTTCGATAAATATTCCACAAAAGATGTTGGCGAGGAACAATTTCTTTGAAATTCATCGATGTGTTTTAGTTTTTGCCAATGTGAAATGAGTTCTCTGGTTTTTGCAGAAAAGCTTTCCGAGTGTGTGAACCAACTGTTTATCCCTGAGTTTTTCTAAGTCATTGCGATCCGCTCCATCTTGTATCTCAGTCTTTCTTTGCTTTGGTGTTTTTTTTATTATAAGTTTCCCAATTGCTTCTGTGATCTTATTCTTGAGTTCCTTCGAAGCTTATTGATGGTGCTTTTTGTGATTGCTTGAAATGAAAATTTTATTTGTTTTTCTTCTTTAAAAGTTTTCAAAAATTTTGAGCATGAAGACCAAATTTTGCGATGACGACAGAAATGCCTTCGATGGAGACCGTCATCAAAAACGATCTGAATGAGAGAGGACTCAAAACAGAGATGACTAGAAAAACGAAATTTCTATTGTAAAATAAATTTTTAGATCTCTCCTTAATACGTGGGAATTGAAAAACCTAGTTTACTCGTGAAATTTTAAAAATTAATGCAGTTTTATAAAAAAAACTTCAACATCTCTACATGAATTCAAAAATTCCGATTGACATTGTCACCTTGTAAATGTTAGCTCCACCTAGCACACACACCCTTCCCACCACACCCTCTCTATACAAGGCATACGACAAGCAGACACCCTCATTGAAACTCCCCGCTGGAACGGCCCCATACTCCCCCAGCTTCAGCCTGCCAATATATTTTGCTGATTAAACTATTTAAAAGTTGACATCTTTTTTCAACTGACTCATCAGCACTTCTCGACACCACAACAAAAAACGTCTCGAGGTTTTTCTCTTCTGTACCCATGCATTCCCACGTTTTCCTGCCCACTATCGCAATCGTTCTCTTCATCTCTGCTATCTTCATGTTGAACATTGAATCAATATGAATCAACTTAAAATCCATTTTTTTCATTATTCTTTACTTCAGGTAAATCCTTGTTACTCGCTTGTTGGCACAAGCATTGTAGGTTTTGGTTCATCCTTTTGACGCCAGCCTCGTCCACATTCAAAGGCGTGTTAATGACACTATCAAGATAGAAGTCTTTTGGGTGGATGAAACCTTAAGGAGAGTAATAAAATTCATTTAAGCATTGGTGAAGGTGGGTGGGTGAAGGTAGGTGGGTGAAGGATGGTGGGTGAAAGGGGGGGGTGGAAGTGGGGGCTGGAAGTGGGAAGGGTGGATGAGAGTAGCTGAGGGTTGGTGATAATATGTGGAGATGAGTAATGGTGTGTGAAGATAAGTGAAGTTGGTTGATAGTGGCAACCTTTGAGGGCCCTCATGAGAGAGATGTAGTGATTGTGGTCACCCCTGTGCGGTCACCCGTGAAGCAAATTAAAAAACTTCAAATTCAACAAAAGTTTCTGAAATTCCATTCCCATAATTTCGTTGTAAAAGGATTTGAGTCGATTAACTTTTATCAATGTTCAAACATCAACATGCAACATCTCCAAACATCAACATGCAACACCTTCGAACATACAACATGCAACATCTTCAAACATCAACACGCAACATCTTCGAACATACAACATGCAACATCTTCGAACATACAACATGCAACATCTTCAAACATCAACACGCAACATCTTCAAACATCAACATGCAACATCTTTGAACATACAACATGCAACATCTTCAAACATCAACACGCAACATCTTCAAACATCAACATGCAACATCTTCAAACATCAACACGCAACATCTTCAAACATCAACATGCAACATCTTCGAACATACAACATGCAACATCTTCGAACATACAACATGCAACACCTCCAAACATCAACATGCAACATCTTCAAACATCAACATGCAACATCTTCAAACATCAACAAGCAACATCTCCAAACATCAACATGCAACATCTTCAAACATACAACATGCAACATCTTCAAACATCAACATGCAACATCTTCAAACATCAACACGCAACATCTTCAAACATCAACATGCAACATCTTCAAACATCAACACGCAACATCTTCAAACATCAACATGCAACATCTTCAAACATACAACATGCAACATCTTCAAACATCAACACGCAACATCTTCAAACATTAACATGCAACATCTTCAAACATACAACATGCAACATCTTCGAACATACAACATGCAACATCTTCAAACATCAACACGCAACATCTTCAAACATCAACATGCAACATCTTTGAACATACAACATGCAACATCTTCAAACATCAACACGCAACATTTCCAAACATCAACATGCAACATCTTCAAACATCAACATGCAACATCTTTGAACATACAACATGCAACATCTTCAAACATCAACACGCAACATCTTCAAACATCAACATGCAACACCTCCAAACATCAACATGCAACATCTTCAAACATCAACACGCAACATCTTCAAACATCAACACGCAACATCTCCAAACATCAACATGCAACATCTTCAAACATCAACATGCAACATCTTTGAACATACAACATGCAACATCTTCAAACATCAACACGCAACATCTTCAAACATCAACATGCAACATCTTCGAACATACAACATGCAACACCTCCAAACATCAACATGCAACATCTTCAAACATCAACATGCAACATCTTCAAACATCAAGACGCAACATCTTCAAACATCAACATGCAACATCTTCAAACATCAACACGCAACATTTCCAAACATCAACATGCAACATCTTCAAACATCAACATGCAACATCTTTGAACATACAACATGCAACAACTTCAAACATCAACACGCAACATCTTCAAACATCAACATGCAACATCTTCAAACATCAACACGCAACATCTTCAAATATCAACATGCAACACCTCCAAACATCAACATGCAACATCTTCAAACATCAACATGCAACATCTTCAAACATCAACACGCAACATCTCCAAACATCAACATGCAACATCTTCAAACATCAACATGCAACATCTTTGAACATACAACATGCAACATCTTCAAACATCAACACGCAACATCTTCAAACATCAACATGCAACATCTTCAAACATCAACATGCAACATCTTTGAACATACAACATGCAACATCTTCAAACATCAACACGCAACATCTTCAAACATCAACATGCAACATCTTCAAACATCAACACGCAACATCTTCAAACATCAACATGCAACACCTCCAAACATCAACATGCAACATCTTCAAACATCAACACGCAACATCTTCAAACATCAACACGCAACATCTCCAAACATCAACATGCAACATCTTCAAACATCAACATGCAACATCTTTGAACATACAACATGCAACATCTTCAAACATCAACACGCAACATCTTCAAACATCAACATGCAACATCTTTGAACATACAACATGCAACACCTCCAAACATCAACATGCAACATCTTCAAACATCAACACGCAACATCTTCAAACATCAACACGCAACATCTTCAAACATCAACATGCAACATCTTCAAACATCAACACGCAACATTTCCAAACATCAACATGCAACATCTTCAAACATCAACATGCAACATCTTTGAACATACAACATGCAACAACTTCAAACATCAACACGCAACATCTTCAAACATCAACATGCAACATCTTCAAACATCAACACGCAACATCTTCAAACATCAACATGCAACACCTCCAAACATCAACATGCAACATCTTCAAACATCAACATGCAACATCTTCAAACATCAACACGCAACATCTCCAAACATCAACATGCAACATCTTCAAACATCAACATGCAACATCTTTGAACATACAACATGCAACATCTTCAAACATCAACACGCAACATCTTCAAACATCAACATGCAACACCTCCAAACATCAACATGCAACATCTTCAAACATCAACACGCAACATCTTCGAACATACAACATGCAACATCTTCGAACATACAACATGCAACATCTTCAAACATCAACACGCAACATCTCCAAACATCAACATGCAACATCTTCAAACATCAACATGCAACATCTTCAAACATCAACACGCAACATCTTCAAACATCAACATGCAACATCTTCAAACATCAACACGCAACATCTTCAAACATCAACATGCAACATCTTCGAACATACAACATGCAACATCTTCGAACATACAACATGCAACACCTCCAAACATCAACATGCAACATCTTCAAACATCAACATGCAACATCTTCAAACATCAACAAGCAACATCTCCAAACATCAACATGCAACATCTTCAAACATACAACATGCAACATCTTCAAACATCAACATGCAACATCTTCAAACATCAACACGCAACATCTTCAAACATCAACATGCAACATCTTCAAACATCAAGACGCAACATCTTCAAACATCAACATGCAACATCTTCAAACATACAACATGCAACATCTTCAAACATCAACACGCAACATCTTCAAACATTAACATGCAACATCTTCAAACATACAACATGCAACATCTTCGAACATACAACATGCAACATCTTCAAACATCAACACGCAACATCTTCAAACATCAACATGCAACATCTTTGAACATACAACATGCAACATCTTCAAACATCAACACGCAACATTTCCAAACATCAACATGCAACATCTTCAAACATCAACATGCAACATCTTTGAACATACAACATGCAACATCTTCAAACATCAACACGCAACATCTTCAAACATCAACATGCAACATCTTCAAACATACAACATGCAACACCTCCAAACATCAACATGCAACATCTTCAAACATCAACATGCAACATCTTCAAACATCAAGACGCAACATCTTCAAACATCAACATGCAACATCTTCAAACATCAACACGCAACATTTCCAAACATCAACATGCAACATCTTCAAACATCAACATGCAACATCTTTGAACATACAACATGCAACAACTTCAAACATCAACACGCAACATCTTCAAACATCAACATGCAACATCTTCAAACATCAACACGCAACATCTTCAAATATCAACATGCAACACCTCCAAACATCAACATGCAACATCTTCAAACATCAACATGCAACATCTTCAAACATCAACACGCAACATCTCCAAACATCAACATGCAACATCTTCAAACATCAACATGCAACATCTTTGAACATACAACATGCAACATCTTCAAACATCAACACGCAACATCTTCAAACATCAACATGCAACATCTTCAAACATCAACATGCAACATCTTTGAACATACAACATGCAACATCTTCAAACATCAACACGCAACATCTTCAAACATCAACATGCAACATCTTCAAACATCAACACGCAACATCTTCAAACATCAACATGCAACACCTCCAAACATCAACATGCAACATCTTCAAACATCAACACGCAACATCTTCAAACATCAACACGCAACATCTCCAAACATCAACATGCAACATCTTCAAACATCAACATGCAACATCTTTGAACATACAACATGCAACATCTTCAAACATCAACACGCAACATCTTCAAACATCAACATGCAACATCTTTGAACATACAACATGCAACACCTCCAAACATCAACATGCAACATCTTCAAACATCAACACGCAACATCTTCAAACATCAACACGCAACATCTTCAAACATCAACATGCAACATCTTCAAACATCAACACGCAACATTTCCAAACATCAACATGCAACATCTTCAAACATCAACATGCAACATCTTTGAACATACAACATGCAACAACTTCAAACATCAACACGCAACATCTTCAAACATCAACATGCAACATCTTCAAACATCAACACGCAACATCTTCAAACATCAACATGCAACACCTCCAAACATCAACATGCAACATCTTCAAACATCAACATGCAACATCTTCAAACATCAACACGCAACATCTCCAAACATCAACATGCAACATCTTCAAACATCAACATGCAACATCTTTGAACATACAACATGCAACATCTTCAAACATCAACACGCAACATCTTCAAACATCAACATGCAACATCTTCAAACATCAACACGCAACATCTTCAAACATCAACATGCAACATCTTCGAACATACAACATGCAACATCTTCGAACATACAACATGCAACACCTCCAAACATCAACATGCAACATCTTCAAACATCAACATGCAACATCTTCAAACATCAACACGCAACATCTCCAAACATCAACATGCAACATCTTCAAACATCAACATGCAACATCTTTGAACATACAACATGCAACATCTTCAAACATCAACACGCTACATCTTCAAACATCAACATGCAACATCTTCAAACATCAACACGCAACATCTTCAAACATCAACATGCAACATCTTCAAACATCAACACGCAACATCTCCAAACATCAACATGCAACATCTTCAAACATCAACATGCAACATCTTTGAACATACAACATGCAACATCTTCAAACATCAACACGCAACATCTTCAAACATCAACATGCAACATCTTCAAACATCAACACGCAACATTTCCAAACATCAACATGCAACATCTTCGAACATACAACATGCAACATCTTCGAACATACAACATGCAACACCTCCAAACATCAACATGCAACATCTTCAAACATCAACATGCAACATCTTCAAACATCAACACGCAACATCTCCAAACATCAACATGCAACATCTTCAAACATCAACATGCAACATCTTTGAACATACAACATGCAACATCTTCAAACATCAACACGCAACATCTTCAAACATCAACATGCAACACCTCCAAACATCAACATGCAACATCTTCAAACATCAACACGCAACATCTTCGAACATACAACATGCAACATCTTCGAACATACAACATGCAACATCTTCAAACATCAACACGCAACATCTTCAAACATCAACATGCAACATCTTTGAACATACAACATGCAACATCTTCAAACATCAACACGCAACATCTTCAAACATCAACATGCAACATCTTCAAACATCAACACGCAACATCTTCAAACATCAACATGCAACATCTTCGAACATACAACATGCAACATCTTCGAACATACAACATGCAACACCTCCAAACATCAACATGCAACATCTTCAAACATCAACATGCAACATCTTCAAACATCAACAAGCAACATCTCCAAACATCAACATGCAACATCTTCAAACATACAACATGCAACATCTTCAAACATCAACATGCAACATCTTCAAACATCAACACGCAACATCTTCAAACATCAACATGCAACATCTTCAAACATCAACACGCAACATCTTCAAACATCAACATGCAACATCTTCAAACATACAACATGCAACATCTTCAAACATCAACACGCAACATCTTCAAACATTAACATGCAACATCTTCAAACATACAACATGCAACATCTTCGAACATACAACATGCAACATCTTCAAACATCAACACGCAACATCTTCAAACATCAACATGCAACATCTTTGAACATACAACATGCAACACCTCCAAACATCAACACGCAACATCTTCAAACATCAACATGCAACATCTTCAAACATCAACACGCAACATCTTCAAACATCAACATGCAACATCTTCGAACATACAACATGCAACATCTTCGAACATACAACATGCAACACCTCCAAACATCAACATGCAACATCTTCAAACATCAACATGCAACATCTTCAAACATCAACACGCAACATCTCCAAACATCAACATGCAACATCTTCAAACATCAACATGCAACATCTTTGAACATACAACATGCAACATCTTCAAACATCAACACGCTACATCTTCAAACATCAACATGCAACATCTTCAAACATCAACACGCAACATCTTCAAACATCAACATGCAACATCTTCAAACATCAACACGCAACATCTCCAAACATCAACATGCAACATCTTCAAACATCAACATGCAACATCTTTGAACATACAACATGCAACATCTTCAAACATCAACACGCAACATCTTCAAACATCAACATGCAACATCTTCAAACATCAACACGCAACATTTCCAAACATCAACATGCAACATCTTCAAACATCAACATGCAACATCTTTGAACATACAACATGCAACATCTTCAAACATCAACACGCAACATCTTCAAACATCAACATGCAACACCTCCAAACATCAACATGCAACATCTTCAAACATCAACACGCAACATCTTCGAACATACAACATGCAACATCTTCGAACATACAACATGCAACATCTTCAAACATCAACACGCAACATCTTCAAACATCAACATGCAACATCTTTGAACATACAACATGCAACATCTTCAAACATCAACACGCAACATCTTCAAACATCAACATGCAACATCTTCAAACATCAACACGCAACATCTTCAAACATCAACATGCAACATCTTCGAACATACAACATGCAACATCTTCGAACATACAACATGCAACACCTCCAAACATCAACATGCAACATCTTCAAACATCAACATGCAACATCTTCAAACATCAACAAGCAACATCTCCAAACATCAACATGCAACATCTTCAAACATACAACATGCAACATCTTCAAACATCAACATGCAACATCTTCAAACATCAACATGCAACATCTTCAAACATACAACATGCAACATCTTCAAACATCAACACGCAACATCTTCAAACATTAACATGCAACATCTTCAAACATACAACATGCAACATCTTCGAACATACAACATGCAACATCTTCAAACATCAACACGCAACATCTTCAAACATCAACATGCAACATCTTTGAACATACAACATGCAACATCTTCAAACATCAACACGCAACATTTCCAAACATCAACATGCAACATCTTCAAACATCAACATGCAACATCTTTGAACATACAACATGCAACATCTTCAAACATCAACACGCAACATCTTCAAACATCAACATGCAACACCTCCAAACATCAACATGCAACATCTTCAAACATCAACACGCAACATCTTCAAACATCAACACGCAACATCTCCAAACATCAACATGCAACATCTTCAAACATCAACATGCAACATCTTTGAACATACAACATGCAACATCTTCAAACATCAACACGCAACATCTTCAAACATCAACATGCAACATCTTCAAACATACAACATGCAACACCTCCAAACATCAACATGCAACATCTTCAAACATCAACATGCAACATCTTCAAACATCAAGACGCAACATCTTCAAACATCAACATGCAACATCTTCAAACATCAACACGCAACATTTCCAAACATCAACATGCAACATCTTCAAACATCAACATGCAACATCTTTGAACATACAACATGCAACAACTTCAAACATCAACACGCAACATCTTCAAACATCAACATGCAACATCTTCAAACATCAACACGCAACATCTTCAAATATCAACATGCAACACCTCCAAACATCAACATGCAACATCTTCAAACATCAACATGCAACATCTTCAAACATCAACACGCAACATCTCCAAACATCAACATGCAACATCTTCAAACATCAACATGCAACATCTTTGAACATACAACATGCAACATCTTCAAACATCAACACGCAACATCTTCAAACATCAACACGCAACATCTTCAAACATCAACACGCAACATCTTCAAACATCAACATGCAACATCTTCAAACATCAACATGCAACATCTTCAAACATCAACACGCAACATCTCCAAACATCAACATGCAACATCTTCAAACATCAACATGCAACATCTTTGAACATACAACATGCAACATCTTCAAACATCAACACGCTACATCTTCAAACATCAACATGCAACATCTTCAAACATCAACACGCAACATCTTCAAACATCAACATGCAACATCTTCAAACATCAACACGCAACATCTCCAAACATCAACATGCAACATCTTCAAACATCAACATGCAACATCTTTGAACATACAACATGCAACATCTTCAAACATCAACACGCAACATCTTCAAACATCAACATGCAACATCTTCAAACATCAACACGCAACATTTCCAAACATCAACATGCAACATCTTCAAACATCAACATGCAACATCTTTGAACATACAACATGCAACATCTTCAAACATCAACACGCAACATCTTCAAACATCAACATGCAACACCTCCAAACATCAACATGCAACATCTTCAAACATCAACACGCAACATCTTCGAACATACAACATGCAACATCTTTGAACATACAACATGCAACATCTTCAAACATCAACACGCAACATCTTCAAACATCAACATGCAACATCTTTGAACATACAACATGCAACATCTTCAAACATCAACACGCAACATCTTCAAACATCAACATGCAACATCTTCAAACATCAACACGCAACATCTTCAAACATCAACATGCAACATCTTCGAACATACAACATGCAACATCTTCGAACATACAACATGCAACACCTCCAAACATCAACATGCAACATCTTCAAACATCAACATGCAACATCTTCAAACATCAACAAGCAACATCTCCAAACATCAACATGCAACATCTTCAAACATACAACATGCAACATCTTCAAACATCAACATGCAACATCTTCAAACATTAACACGCAACATCTTCAAACATCAACATGCAACATCTTCAAACATCAACACGCAACATCTTCAAACATCAACATGCAACATCTTCAAACATACAACATGCAACATCTTCAAACATCAACACGCAACATCTTCAAACATTAACATGCAACATCTTCAAACATACAACATGCAACATCTTCGAACATACAACATGCAACATCTTCAAACATCAACACGCAACATCTTCAAACATCAACATGCAACATCTTTGAACATACAACATGCAACATCTTCAAACATCAACACGCAACATTTCCAAACATCAACATGCAACATCTTCAAACATCAACATGCAACATCTTTGAACATACAACATGCAACATCTTCAAACATCAACACGCAACATCTTCAAACATCAACATGCAACACCTCCAAACATCAACATGCAACATCTTCAAACATCAACACGCAACATCTTCAAACATCAACACGCAACATCTCCAAACATCAACATGCAACATCTTCAAACATCAACATGCAACATCTTTGAACATACAACATGCAACATCTTCAAACATCAACACGCAACATCTTCAAACATCAACATGCAACATCTTCAAACATACAACATGCAACACCTCCAAACATCAACATGCAACATCTTCAAACATCAACATGCAACATCTTCAAACATCAAGACGCAACATCTTCAAACATCAACATGCAACATCTTCAAACATCAACACGCAACATTTCCAAACATCAACATGCAACATCTTCAAACATCAACATGCAACATCTTTGAACATACAACATGCAACAACTTCAAACATCAACACGCAACATCTTCAAACATCAACATGCAACATCTTCAAACATCAACACGCAACATCTTCAAATATCAACATGCAACACCTCCAAACATCAACATGCAACATCTTCAAACATCAACATGCAACATCTTCAAACATCAACACGCAACATCTCCAAACATCAACATGCAACATCTTCAAACATCAACATGCAACATCTTTGAACATACAACATGCAACATCTTCAAACATCAACACGCAACATCTTCAAACATCAACATGCAACATCTTCAAACATCAACATGCAACATCTTTGAACATACAACATGCAACATCTTCAAACATCAACACGCAACATCTTCAAACATCAACATGCAACATCTTCAAACATCAACACGCAACATCTTCAAACATCAACATGCAACATCTTTGAACATACAACATGCAACATCTTCAAACATCAACACGCAACATCTTCAAACATCAACACGCAACATCTCCAAACATCAACATGCAACATCTTCAAACATCAACATGCAACATCTTTGAACATACAACATGCAACATCTTCAAACATCAACACGCAACATCTTCAAACATCAACATGCAACATCTTTGAACATACAACATGCAACACCTCCAAACATCAACATGCAACATCTTCAAACATCAACACGCAACATCTTCAAACATCAACACGCAACATCTTCAAACATCAACATGCAACATCTTCAAACATCAACACGCAACATTTCCAAACATCAACATGCAACATCTTCAAACATCAACATGCAACATCTTTGAACATACAACATGCAACAACTTCAAACATCAACACGCAACATCTTCAAACATCAACATGCAACATCTTCAAACATCAACACGCAACATCTTCAAACATCAACATGCAACACCTCCAAACATCAACATGCAACATCTTCAAACATCAACATGCAACATCTTCAAACATCAACACGCAACATCTCCAAACATCAACATGCAACATCTTCAAACATCAACATGCAACATCTTTGAACATACAACATGCAACATCTTCAAACATCAACATGCAACATCTTCAAACATCAACATGCAACATCTTTGAACATACAACATGCAACATCTTCAAACATCAACACGCAACATCTTCAAACATCAACATGCAACATCTTCAAACATACAACATGCAACACCTCCAAACATCAACATGCAACATCTTCAAACATCAACATGCAACATCTTCAAACATCAACACGCAACATCTTCAAACATCAACATGCAACATCTTCAAACATCAACACGCAACATTTCCAAACATCAACATGCAACATCTTCAAACATCAACATGCAACATCTTTGAACATACAACATGCAACAACTTCAAACATCAACACGCAACATCTTCAAACATCAACATGCAACATCTTCAAACATCAACACGCAACATCTTCAAATATCAACATGCAACACCTCCAAACATCAACATGCAACATCTTCAAACATCAACATGCAACATCTTCAAACATCAACACGCAACATCTCCAAACATCAACATGCAACATCTTCAAACATCAACATGCAACATCTTTGAACATACAACATGCAACATCTTCAAACATCAACACGCAACATCTTCAAACATCAACATGCAACATCTTCAAACATCAACATGCAACATCTTTGAACATACAACATGCAACATCTTCAAACATCAACACGCAACATCTTCAAACATCAACATGCAACATCTTCAAACATCAACACGCAACATCTTCAAACATCAACATGCAACACCTCCAAACATCAACATGCAACATCTTCAAACATCAACACGCAACATCTTCAAACATCAACACGCAACATCTCCAAACATCAACATGCAACATCTTCAAACATCAACATGCAACATCTTTGAACATACAACATGCAACATCTTCAAACATCAACACGCAACATCTTCAAACATCAACATGCAACATCTTTGAACATACAACATGCAACACCTCCAAACATCAACATGCAACATCTTCAAACATCAACACGCAACATCTTCAAACATCAACACGCAACATCTTCAAACATCAACATGCAACATCTTCAAACATCAACACGCAACATTTCCAAACATCAACATGCAACATCTTCAAACATCAACATGCAACATCTTTGAACATACAACATGCAACAACTTCAAACATCAACACGCAACATCTTCAAACATCAACATGCAACATCTTCAAACATCAACACGCAACATCTTCAAACATCAACATGCAACACCTCCAAACATCAACATGCAACATCTTCAAACATCAACATGCAACATCTTCAAACATCAACACGCAACATCTCCAAACATCAACATGCAACATCTTCAAACATCAACATGCAACATCTTTGAACATACAACATGCAACATCTTCAAACATCAACACGCAACATCTTCAAACATCAACATGCAACATCTTCAAACATACAACATGCAACACCTCCAAACATCAACATGCAACATCTTCAAACATCAACATGCAACATCTTCAAACATCAACACGCAACATCTCCAAACATCAACATGCAACATCTTCAAACATCAACATGCAACATCTTTGAACATACAACATGCAACATCTTCAAACATCAACACGCTACATCTTCAAACATCAACATGCAACATCTTCAAACATCAACACGCAACATCTTCAAACATCAACATGCAACATCTTCAAACATCAACACGCAACATCTCCAAACATCAACATGCAACATCTTCAAACATCAACATGCAACATCTTTGAACATACAACATGCAACATCTTCAAACATCAACACGCAACATCTTCAAACATCAACATGCAACATCTTCAAACATACAACATGCAACACCTCCAAACATCAACATGCAACATCTTCAAACATCAACATGCAACATCTTCAAACATCAACACGCAACATCTTCAAACATCAACATGCAACATCTTCAAACATCAACACGCAACATCTCCAAACATCAACATGCAACATCTTCAAACATCAACATGCAACATCTTTGAACATACAACATGCAACACCTCCAAACATCAACATGCAACATCTTCAAACATCAACATGCAACATCTTCAAACATCAACACGCAACATCTCCAAACATCAACATGCAACATCTTCAAACATCAACATGCAACATCTTTGAACATACAACATGCAACATCTTCAAACATCAACACGCAACATCTTCAAACATCAACATGCAACATCTTCAAACATCAACATGCAACACCTCCAAACATCAACATGAAACATCTTCAAACATCAACATGCAACATCTTCAAACATCAACACGCAACATCTTCAAACATCAACATGCAACATCTTCAAACATCAAAACGCAACATTTCCAAACATCAACATGCAACATCTTCAAACATCAACATGCAACATCTTTGAACATACAACATGCAACATCTTCAAACATCAACACGCAACATCTTCAAACATCAACATGCAACATCTTCAAACATCAACACGCAACATCTTCAAACATCAACATGCAACATCTTCAAACATCAACACGCAACATCTCCAAACATCAACATGCAACATCTTCAAACATCAACACGCGACATCTCCAAACATCAACATGCAACATCTTCAAACATCAACATGCAACATCTTTGAACATACAACATGCAACATCTTCAAACATCAACACGCAACATCTTCAAACATCAACATGCAACAACTTCAAACATCAACACGCAACATCTTCAAACATCAACATGCAACATCTTCAAACATCAACACGCAACATCTTCAAACATCAACATGCAACACCTCCAAACATCAACATGCAACATCTTCAAACATCAACATGCAACATCTTCAAACATCAACACGCAACATCTTCAAACATCAACATGCAACATCTTCGAGCATACAACATGCAACATCTTCGAACATACAACATGCAACACCTCCAAACATCAACATGCAACATCTTCAAACATCAACATGCAACATCTTCAAACATCAACACGCAACATCTTCAAACATCAACATGCAACATCTTCAAACATCAACACTCAACATCTTTAAACATCAACATGCAACATCTTCGAACATACAACATGCAACATCTTCGAACATAAAACATGCAACACCTCCAAACATGCAACATCTTCAAACATCAACATGCAACATCTTCAAACATCAACACGCAACATCTTCAAACATCAACATGCAACATCACATGACTATTGTGAAATAATTTTCTGGTTGCATGCAAGCCCTCCAAGTGACTAACCTCAAAAAAGGCCAAGGCAGTTGGAGGTCTAAGCCTATCCCTCTGCTCGCCTCCATCGCCACTACTGCGTACATGAACAAATCTTGCTTTCCAGCCATGTCTTGCCACATCTCTTGGTACTCCTTCAAATCCATTGTGTTGCAGCGCCAGCTTTTCAGAACTCAATGCAACTGAACGATGAAGTAAATATCAGACTGACAGAGTTTCAATATACCGCTTAGTTTTACTTAACAAAATTTGCTATAAAGTTGCTGTTTTAGCTCACATTGTCTGCTATATTAAACATTATCACTTGATAATGCATATTCTCAAGTACTTATGTTAGTTTTGAACAAATATTGTTTGTAGAATGTGGTTGATAATTTCTTACTTTTGAATGAAACTACTTTTTTTGATAAGTTGAACAATTAAACTTCGATCTTTGTACACACAGCACAATAAAAAAACACTTGAATTTCGTCTTGTGGCTTTCAATCGGTATGATTTTACAAAGCTTAAGCTCACATGACTAATTGTGCTTTTTCAACTTCCAGTCAAAGCAGGCTTGCATAAGTAACCAGATAATTTAAGCTACTTTCAAAAACTTGTATTATCATGGTAATATTAAGGTGTTTGGAAGAGGTTTTCTGGCGCGAATCGGTCTGATCAGCCACACAAGAACACACAGATAAGAGCTATTTTATCTTTGTTTCATCTTATTTATTTTTATTCATTTAATATTTTACTTTTATTTTGTTCTTCTATTATTATTATTACTATTATAGCTTACTTATTCCTTCTTATTTATTGATTTATTTTATGATAATATTTATTTTCATTTCTTATTATGATAATTTTCTATACATCTTTATTTAGCAAAATATATATGTATATATAAATAAATAAATAATAATTTATTTTCTTTGTTGCCATGGTCATATTCGAACACGATTGACGAACAACGTGTTTTATGTTAATTGGAAAGTCTTATATAATCAAAGAAGGAAGCTTGTCCGACTTTTTACACTAGTGAGAACCATCAAAAGCAATTAGCTGACGAAGTTGACAAAATAATTTTTTCTTCTCCGCTCATGAACCTGCGTTTTCATAGGCATAAGAAAGCTTTCTAGTCTGTAAAAAATTATCGCCTATTTCATAGAACCAACAAAAAGCTGGTTTCAAAGCTGCATGAAGCGGCATTTTGCTTCACATAGTTCAATTGATCTACCAATTGAGCTAACTGCAGAAGCCAAATTCTACTGTGGTAGTTCTCACTTATCGTTGCGTGGCAGCTATGAATTTTATTTTTGATTGACGAAAGTTACTCATTATGCATGTGATCATACCTTTTGATTCAATTGATCATATGAAGCATCAATGAAACTATGATAAAGTTTATTTGCACAAGATTGTACAGTAACTTCATGATTTGACGGCAACATAACAGTGAGAAATTTAAAACAAGTAACATTAAAAAAACGAAGTGCAAGGTGTGTGCAAGACACATAGCCAAACGTAACAACACACACACGTGAGGAGTACCCGGTGATTTTGATGACGTGCAACAATAATAGTGAGGTTTGAGATTATGTAATACAAAATAAAAAGCGAGATTTGAACGTCAGATAACAATAATTATTTGGCAATAAAGTAGCGCCCACAAGTGCCACACACGTCCCTCGGATGTTACAAGAGAATGATTAGGAATAATGGGAACAGTAAATTAAAAGTCGATGATACAAACATGTAATACTATGCATAAATGACCTTTGATTGGCTGTTGTAATATAATGGAGATGCATCAAAAAATGGTAATTTAAATGTCAACATAAAAAATATCATTGGTTTGATCAGCAAATGATGGAAACTATAGATATAAGCTGGAGCTCAAGCATTCATGTCCAACCCCACTAATTTGGGACAAGCATTATAAACGAAAATCATCATCATCATTAATGTCAATTCAAAACACCTTATAATGTTTCAGAGCTTGCTCTATATAAAAATATTAGCAAATATGACTAAACAGTGCTATCTGCAAAACTTTAATCCAATGTCCCCAAACACCAGCTGGCTACAGCAAAGTAGGCTTGAGTTGTTGATTGTTGTTTTGGTTGTTGCGACTAAAGAGGCGTGACCATGAGTGAGCTGTCTTTCCTGAAACCACCCAAAAGCCACAAGCCACACCAACAACCAGAGTCATCAAATGTTTGATGGTGAAGATGGTGATGTCAGGTTTGGATTGAGCAAATGCAGAAAATCCATTCATATAATCACCACATTCCCACTGTTGAAAGGGTCCAGGCAACTGATGAAAGCCGACAAGGAAGTTGGAGCACATGCGATGGTACCAGCCTCTTGTCCATGATGGCATCATTGAGTGTTCATAAAAGACACATGCAACCACCACACCCACAGGCACCACATAAAGCAGAGCAAAAACTCCTATTCGCATCATCAACTTTTCCAGCTTATCCACACGAGATCCATCATGCTTCATGGCTCTTCTCACTCTGCACAAAGACACGAACCCAGAAATGAGAAAAACCAAGCCAATGAAAAGTAACAAAATAAGAGGACCAACAACAAAAGCCTTGGCAACTGTGGCATTAGTGAGTCCAGTGTAGCATGCTCCAGTGAGCAGGTCCCCATCCACATGACCCATGCCAAGAAGCACAATGGTCATGATACCAGGAATAGCCCAGGCAACCAGATGAAAATACTGTGATCTGCTCTCAACAGCCTCCTGTCCCCATTTGAGACCTGCTGACAAGAACCATGTGATAGTCAACACCACCCACCACAAACAACTTGCCAAACCACAAAAGTACAACATGACAAAGAGAATGGTGCAGCCCTCTTTCTTGGTTCCTTGAGTCACAATTGACACAATCATGCGGTCTTCTATTTGATATTGAGTTTCAAACTCGGAGCAGGATGCCTTGTCATTGATGATGAAGCCCACAATGTATGAGGCAGATATGACACAATAACAAGCAGACATGAAGATAATAGGCCGTTCTGGATATTGGAATCGCTTGGTGTCAATGAGGAAGGTGAGAAAAGTGAAAAAAGAACTGAAAAAACAAATTCCAGCAAAGATACAGATGACTAACTTAAAAACTTTATGACTAGATTCACTGGCTCCAAACAAGTCCCCTTCGGAGTTGCAAGGCATGCCACAGTTCTCAATCACCTGGTCTCCCACTGTGAGAGAATACTCATGCACTTTGTTTAGTTGCATGAAGGCTGGACATGTCAGTGGCTTTCTGAGTGTCTTTCTTCTTCTTGCTTGTCGTTCTGACTGATTTTGTCCAACACACAAATCTCCTTCAGGAAAGCTGTTGCAGTCGAGTATCGGGGGCCACTCATAACCATTTTTTTTCATCACCAAGTCACAATTGTTCTTTGCTTGTAAGCAGAGAGATTTGCATGGAGGAAGTGCGGACTCCATCACTGTACAGACTGGAACAAAGACAGAGCAAAGAAAGAACTTGAGATAGGGACTGCATCCGGTCTTTATTAAGCTTTTGAACTCGTTGATATCTATTTCTGCCTCTTCTTGTGAACTATGGCCTAAGATGTTTGGCATGATAGTTTTGTTGTATTGAATATCTTTGCAAAGTGCAACTTTGATAGGCTGGCATTTGCCGTGACTCGGAATCCCACTTTCAAAATCATTTGATCGTGAAGATGCAACTTTTAAAATCAAAAAACTTAAAAATATTACTGATAGAGATGTCATTTCAACAAAATTTCGATATACTTATTGATATTAATCAAGGCCAAAGTTAAGAAACTAAACAATCAGACAAAACATTTAGTGCAACCTAAAGTGAATAGGCATGCATTATACAGAAAATTTTATACATAAATTAATAGTTATATTAATATTTTTATTTAATTAAATTTCAATTAACTGCTATAAATTTTGCTACCATAGTGACGCTTTGGTTGATCAAGAAAGTTTTTTGAGTTTTCACTAAAATGAACTCAAAGAAAACGACCAATGACTACAGGTTTCAATACTTGCCGTCAAAAAAGATTGAGTTTTTGGAAAACAAAGAAGTAAATGAAAATTTATTGAAATGGTCAGTCCAACTATCCATTGCATGAGTTGTTGAATGATGAGTTTTTGAACGATTAACAAAGGCGTTATATTAAATTATTTTTTCGCCTTATATTTCTTATCAAGGTCGATGAAAGATAGAATAATCATACAAACTTTTTCTTTCGACAAACCTTTCCAGAAATACCAGCAACAAAGTTTTTTTCAAGTATAAATTCATCTCAACATAATTCAACTATTTTGAAAATATGAAATATTAAAATGGTTGTCAGGAATTCTTCACTGATCCACACGTAACTTCTAATCTCAAAGTGCTCTCTCCCAACGGCAGATGGGCCTCTCTGGGTGAGGCTTTAAAACTTGACCGTTTCAATATGCTCATTCAAACTTTTGATTTGCAGGTCTTGATCCAAAATCGGTCAGCTTAAAAGAGGTTGAATAAATTTTTATTAAATAAGATTTTACATGTTATAAAAATGAAATGATTGCATTATGAGGGTTTTCAATCCTTATCATGTTTATTATAATAAAACTCACAAGTTATAAATTCAGATTCATAAAATTTTAAAGTCCTAAAAAAAATTTAAAAAGAATTTATTGATAGTCTGTTCATCAGGTGCCCTGCTCCGTGACGTCAATGAAGTTTTTTGACCGCCTCTTTGGCAGTGAGGTGGTCAGAGAGAGTGGCAGCATTGTAAGGTATCATCCCTTTACACATATGCAACAGCGATTTGCAATAAATCGTTAGCTAGTTTGCTTAAACATGTTGCAACCTTAAATTTATTTTGGTATTTAAGGTGCTCGTGGGTAATGATGTTGTATACAAATTCTATTTATACCATAGTTGTAGGGGTCTTCGTGTTTTGAGCTGGTCCTTATGAGGGGTATGAAATAATAAAATTAATATAATTTGGAAAATGTCACTGACTTCTGTTATCTTGGTGACATGATATCTGCTGGGGGAGGCTGCGAATTTTCTTCAATCACCAGATGCAAATCTGCTGGAGTAAGTTTCGTCAACTTCTTTCACTTTTCACCAATCCTCATCTACTTTTCACAACCAGAGGTCAAATCTACAACACGTACATTAGAGCTGTGCTGCTGTACTCTTCTGAAACCTAGAGCCTAACAACATCTTCACTGAACCGGTTGAAACGCAATGACTTGGCCATGATCCGACGGATTTGCAAAGCCAGGGTTGAAGACAGGATAAATGCAAAAAAATTGCATGCAAAACTTGGCATCCAGAACAGAATCGGCGTTGCGTTGTCATAGGTTGAAGTGGTTTGGTCATGTGGTGCACAGCTCAGGTTGGCTCTCAAAAGTCAGAGAATTCAAGGTTGTTGGTTTTAAAAGACACGGTAGGCCAAAAATGACATGAGAAGAGTTGCTGAAGAAGGATCGAGCAAAGCTCAATTTGAAAGAAATCGACCCACACAAGCGCCTTACATGGAAGAGAACTGTTCAAAAAAGCCCTACCCTCTGTTGAGAAAAATGGGCTCTAAATAGAATGACGATGATGTTATGAGTATGAAATAATGAAACTAATCTAATTTGTTGGTGGAAGTATGAATTAGAATTATAAATATAATATAAATATGCATACAAAGGTGGAATGATTTAGAATGATAACAGATCATTTAGAGATGTACATCGAATACATTTGTGATGAATATCGTATATTGTTTTGTGTTGAAGGTGTGAAGAGGAGTTTTGCGAAAAATTGAATGACTACGTTGACGATGAACTGAAAAAGGTTTGTGAATATGATCGATTCGTGAAATTAAACATGCTTCTAGAGAGAACCACGTGGAACAGATGCTGTTGAGTGGGGGAGAACTATACAGTAACGAAGAAAGGGAGGAGTTTTTGATGTTGTTACTCACTCATTTGTTGGTCGGAGGATCATTGTGCCAACCTGACTTCCAGATACACAACTACCTCAAAGTTGCAAAAATTCTATATCGGGATCTTATCAGGTCAGTGGTGGGTGTGTGAAGGTGGTCACGTACAGAGAACTGAACGGATAATTAAAAGTAGAAGCCATATGTAGAGGTGGATATATAAAAGTGGATATATAGAGAAAGATGAGTGGATATATAGAGATGGATACAGAAGATGCTTACACGGCAGGGTCCACAAAGACTCTTGCACTAACAAGGTCTTGGTCTCTTCCCTCGTCTTCAAAGCCACTCTGCTTGTGGGTTTTTATAATGTTGACATCTACAGTAACAATAAACGTTCTCTATAAAATTATTGAAATTTGAATTTTTGCAGGATTCAAGTGGCCGTCAAATTTATCCTTGTTCTGAAGAACATTTCCAAAACGTGGCGTACGCATGCGTGGATCCCTTGAAAAAACAAATTCGCATATTTAACCATCGATTTGGTGTCACTCTGCCTACCATCGAGTGATTACCTCTCCACTATCACCATCATCCTCCTAATATTATCACCTTCACCATCATTCTCCTAATATCACCACCATCACCCTCTTAATATCATCACCACCATCATCCTCCTAATATCACCGCCACCATCTTGTTATTATCACTATTTTTCTCTCATAACCACCATCATCTCATTAATTGACGTGCGAGTGACATTATCCATATTAAATTATCAAATGTATGCTATGAAATGAAGCAGCTCCAAATAATTTTTGAGCAGTCAAAGATGTTTACGGATTCTTTGTTGTTATGCATAAAAGGTTGAATAAAAGTTTTTAAATATATTAATTAAAAATCATTTTGTGAATCCTTCGATGGAGCGGTCATCACTGGGGTTGGCGGTGAAGAGGTTGAGTTCTTTAGTGAGCACCTCAACCAGCTTGCGGTTCATCCGCCCTCCTATCTCTGACGCCATCTACGCAGTTCATACGGCATTCAAGTAAATATCACGTGTTTTTTACAAGTTCAACTAAACACTACATTTCATAAGATAACCACCAAAATCGATTATAAACTACTTAAGTATATACATTGATAGAAAATAATTCGAAAGCTTATTAAAGCAACCTGCACAGCTGACTGTAGCTGGTCAGACGTGAGACCTTCAGCTCCACCCTTGCGCACCATCACCACCTCACCCCCGTCCACCACACCCACTAACACCCTGGCAAAAATTTTTAGATTGCATCAAGTTATTGAGAGTTCATTAAAGAAAATTAACCACTTAATAATTCTCAGAGTTCGAGTTTGTTTTGTTGCAGCGATATTACATCCCAAATATAAAATACAACCTTCCTGTTACACATGCCTCCTCTTCCAGACTCGCATCCACCAAACTTCCCCCCTCTACCTGTCGGGAGAATGTTCGTAATCTCATGAACACGCAACTTCATCCAAGGTGCATCTCATGAAATTACAACTGCGCCCGATTAACTAAGGTTAATTAAACTGCTGGATAAGCAACATCAAAACGAAAGATAACGTTTGCTCTCACTCACTCCTTTCAAAACTTGGCATTCGGGATGTTGAGGTAGTTCTTGGTACAAGCAGAATGAGGTGGTTTGGACATGTAGAGCGTAGCGTGGGTTGGATCTCTCAGGTGTGAAAGTTGGATTTAGATACTTGCAAGAAGCCTGGTAGGCCCAAAAAGATTTGGAATGAGCTCATTGGAATGATAAAAGAAAGCTAGAAATGGTTTGTGCGGATCCACTCGATCGCTCTGAATGGAAAGGCCGACTTCGAGATAGAATTTTCAAAAAGCCCAACCCTTTGTAAAAGAAAACGGGCTATAAAAAGGATTTGATTGATTGATATATCAGTATTCGTTTGAGTGTGGCTTGGTCTCCCATAAACCAAAATACTGCCATACTTGCCTCAATCTTGAAAACCTACATTGGTTCTCTTTTTATTTTCCACACTGCCAACATTCCTTCCTATCATTCCAATCCAATATAACCTCCTAAGCAACCCTCTTCTGACTTTCCACTTTTCATAACCCCTGTGATTGTGGTATTATAAAGCGTTTTTGCTTGTAGTTCGAAGCGCTTGCTACAAATTTAATGTAGCAATAACTTACTATAGGATTGTCTGCCCACAAGAGATCGAGCCAGAGTAGATAATTAGTTTAATGCTCTACCATCTGAGTTATATGGCAACACCCCAACCTCTGAATCACTTTCTCATTCTCTGGTCCTCTTCTTACCTCCTCAACTTTAACCTTCTTACATACAATTATCAACACTTTCTTTCAAGCGGTTCGAGGATAAGGACTTTTAAACCATGTTAAAAGGTGATAAATGAATTTACTTTTTATTATTGAAACTGAATAATCGTCAACAAAAATCAAAAACGAATTAGCATTGGTAATGAAGACAAACGTTGTTGATGGTGACGACACAAGGAAGATGTTGGGTAGGAAAGGGGCAGAGGTCCTCAGTAGGGTCATCTGAAAGATCAACCTCGTTATGACCACTATCTTCTGTAATGACAGTCACTTTGGGTAGTCTGGAGTCAGTGGTGATGGTGGGTGAATGTGGTGATAGTGGATGGGGAGATGGCAGGTGAAAGTTGTGATAGTGGGTGGGGGGATGTGAAGGTGAAATCACCTTGTACTGAAAAAGGCAGCTTTGATGGCCAAAGACACAACATCAAACAAGTTGCCACCAATCTCTAGCAACTGAAAACATTTATCAACCTTTCATAGTCTTGCCAAATTATATTTAATCCACATTTGATTGCTGACAGTGTCAACATATGAGACCCCAAATACATAGGAGTTCAATCAAATTTCATAAATCTCAAATTAATATATAAGGTAAGGCAAACAGATACCAGCACATCAGCATAGATGTTCCAGCACTTGCAACCCTCCAAGATGCACAACTGATGCAGATCAAAGGTGTGCGGATGTTTGTAAAGATCATCCATGGTGCAGGATACCACCTCTGCCAGATCACTCCCTCCCTGCCCCTCAAAGTCTGGAGCTGCCACAGCTGAACTATCTCAAGAAATTATCAGTTATTTCATCTTTTATGGAAGTATTCTTGTAATTTTGAAAATGTATGAAAAAAATAAAAATTTGAAATAAAATGTTCTATAATTTGTTTTATGTTACTCAAAATTGAATTTGAAAAAACATACTATCAATAAGTACAAGGGAATCAGCTGCACACAAGACTTAACATGGTGCTATTAGATCTAATGTTCTTAAAAATCAACAATGCATTAATAGATGCAAATATACAAAAGTGGGATACAGACCAGTCAACAAAGAAGTGGATAGAGCCAGATAATGGATGTTTAGGAGAGGGTTTGGTGATCTCAGCCTTTACACCCACCATCACATCTGTATTCCCCTTGGTGCAATATATTTATATAATATTTCATGATTTCATTTTTATATCTGCTTAAACCATTTTGATTCTGGATGATCCATAACAATGTGGAATCACTCCTGTCTCAACTTCCATGCCTCTGTAGTCTTCCAGACCCCTGCCATCTTGTCGAATTCTACACTGTTACAAAGTAAATATTCAATAAAAGGAGAGAAGAAAATAAAATATAAGTAGAAACAAAATCTCAATATATATATGAACATAAAGATTTAAATTCAATTGAAAAACAATTCAAACTTTTTCTCTATATTATTATCATTAGAAAAATACTTGTCAATAGTAATTAAATAAAATCAATGTTACTAATATTTCAGAAAATGAAAATTTTTTAAATAACAAAATAGGATTTAAATAATAAGATTAAATTTTGTTGTCTTAAAACCTTAATTCCATTTTTTATAAAAGCTTTTTCACCCTTACTGAGAGTAACATTAGCCATGAGTTAATATTTATTAATGAGCTCAAAACAATTTTAACGCAATGCTTTTACCCTAGCTTAACTTTTAAGCTTTTTTACTTTTTAAAAGTTTTAAAAGTATTGTAAAAAAATTACGTTTATTTTTTAAAAAATAGTTTCTTTGAATCTTCCAAGAGTTTTTGCCAAAATTTGAATGGTGAGTAGTTTAAATGAAGTTGTTGAAAGTTTAATCATAATTAATTGTTAACATTTATATATCAACCGCTTACATTGAGAACTTTACAATTACATAGAAGATTTCATAACAAGTAGAACTTTTGCATGGTTATAGATTTTATTGAGCAAAATATTGCTGAAACTAATTAGAAGTTGAATGCTGTTATGTTTTTCTCAACTGTTCGAACATTTTGCAAGTCAGTTTGTGTTTCAGTCTTGTGTGTTTTATTAAGTCTCAATAAGCGTGTTAAAAAGAAACATGGAGAATATGGAGTAACTATACTTATTTTTACATAATATATATTATATAACATATGGAGACATTGACTTTGGTTTCAAGTAGTTTGCATTACTTAAACACCCCTTAAACAATCATTTCACTAACATAATCGCCTTTTTTGAGGGGTCATTAGTGTTTCATGTATACAACTTAAAAATCATTTATCAAGTAATTATATACAAAAGCAATACATAGCTTTTCTAAAAAATATAATTTCTTTTTAATTGGACGATGAACTAATATTTATAAAATTCATTAAAATTTTGTGGAAGTTAGGCTTTTATATTTGATTGAATGTTTGAAATTTTCAGACCTTTCACACCTAACAAAGTGGACCAGTGGCTAGGGGCTCTAAAGATTTCAAACATCCAGAAGAAATTTTTCAAAGTGAGAAATAATAAAAGACTAAACTTATAAAATTGTTACAAGTTTGTGTTATAAAATTTTATTTATGCTTTGTAGATCAAAAGACAAATTCAATATTTTAAACCAATTGTGTTATCTTATGTTTTGAATGTTATAAATCCCATATTTAATGTTATGAAATTGAACAGAGAAATTTTTTTGTTTTATTGAAAACAACAGAATTAGCCTAATATTGAAAGAATTCAAATGAAAAATTTTTATCAACTTTTATCTCTTGTATTATTGAGTTGTTTGGTTTCAATTGTTATACCATTGTTTGGGGGCTATAATACAAGGATTTTTTATTAGAGTTTAAAGCTCCATAGTTTATAAAATCATTGTCAAGAATTTTTTATGCTATTGTACTTTTTTCAATAACCGAGGTAGGAGGAAACAAAATTACTTGATGTCTCAATCAGTTAGCATTATTCATTGTTTTAAGGAACTAATTTTATATAGGACTGCCAATTCAAGCTTCTATTCATTTTGAAAGTTTTCTAAATTCAAGAGCTGTTGCACCTGGTAGATTTTCTGTCGACTAAGATAATCTCTCTGGTCAATGGTTCCAAAGTGTGAAGTTGATGATGGTTGCCACAAAAAAACTGTATTCACAAGTGTCAGATTGGAAGTAGTTAAACCTGGTAATGAAATCTCAAAAATAAAATGTGAACCTCAACTAGAATTTTTTGACTTTGTGATTCAAATATCAAAAAAATCTGATCTGAACCAATTTGATCTTTTTTTTTTAGACCAATTTCCAATGTCCTTGACTTGTAGAAAATACTGGGGCAGCTGTTTTTAGAAAAGGCATTTAACTTTTTGTGGAAAGTAATCTTTTTCTGCTGTCCTAATTTGCTTATTATCTTTTTCATTCAACTAAACTGCTATCACAAAAATCTATATGGATATCTTGGAAGCAGCTGATGAAGGTAGGTTTAGTCTTTTGATATTGTTGGATCTTTCCTCAGCCTTTGCTTTAGTTAATCATAATATTTCAATAAATAAGCTATATTTAAAATTCGGTTTTAAGGGTTTAGTCCAACCCATGCTTGCATGTAAACGGACTCAAAACGATGATGATGATGATAATAAACGACAACAACAACATCTCAACAAGCAAAAACAACAACATTTCTATGACAGACATCATCAACACAATCTAAACAATCAAAAACAACGCTTTGGGGACCGTCGACAATAACAACATTCTAGCAACCGACATCTACTACAACAACAACATCTCATATATATTTATTTACACCCACTACGATAACATTTCAACAACCGACACCTACAGCAACACCTACAAAGACGCGAATCATTGTCTCGGAGAATAGTGCACAAGGAAATCTAGGATTCATCAACCACAACTATAACAACAACCATTCCACGTCATAACGCAACAACAACACAACGAAGTCATGTAACAACACTGCATCATCATCTCATAACATTACCATGTCACCAAACTATAACACCACATCATTCTACAACAAACCCACATCACCACACGACACTACCTTAGGAGGTTTTAAATCGGCAAGGGCACGCAGCTCCAGCAATTAAGAGCAAGCTATATGAGGCAATAAAGGGTATGTATGAACACTGCGCATGGAAATGGGATGAAACGATGAAGTCAGGCAACATACTCCCTCTATTCAAGAAAGGTGACAGACGAGATAAAAAAACTACCGGGGTATTTGCCTCTTACCTTTCACGAGCAGAGTACTGGCAAAAATAATAGCAAAGAAACTTCGGGATACATCAAGGAACAATGGAAGCAAACAACATCAGAATGCTTGGAGTATACCTCGGTAGAAAAGAGGACATTGCCCGACGATTGAGAAGAAGGGCACAAATTTTTGCTAGGATTAGGAAGTACTGGATACATGTGTAGAGAGCACTATGCTTTTCAACTGTAACACAAGACCGTTCTATAAGTCAGAAGTGAAACAACTGCAGAAAGCAATGGACAGGAGGTATAGATTGATATGGGGTAGTGGTAACAAGGAGCCGTTAAAGGAAATGGAGGAGAAACATGTGAACATGTGGGACGTAAGACGTCAACTTGTAGTAGAGAGCATCCGTACTAAAATAGAAATAGCTCACCTCAGGTGCATAGGCCATGTTTTGCGTCTACCCGACGACAGATTGAAGAGAATGGTACTAGGTTGGAATGCCGAACTGGAGGGTCTTACAAAAACAAGGAGAAGACAGCAGACGACACTCAGCTACTGGCGCAAACTCCTAACTGATGCAGCAATTCCGCATGAGAACTTTCAAAAAATAGTCACAGATCGCAAAAGATGGAACTCCGAGGTCAACTATCAGAGGAAGTGGCTGAAAATGTACGAATGTCAGCAAGGACACCAGAATAGTGAAAATCGACGTCTACCTGGCAGAGAAACACTACACGTGCCTGTGATACATTCAACCACTGAATTCACACGTGAGCCAGAAGGGTGTGGCAAAACCTGCAAAAGCAAAGCAGGTCTGGCGATACATGAGAAAAGAATGCACAAGATGCTGCAAGCGCCAATTGAAATAACCTGTGCACACTGTCGAAGAATCTTCAACCAAGAAGCGACTTGGGAAAACCATCAAAAAACGTGTAAGGGACAAGAGGTCGATGGCAAGAGGTTCAAATGTGGAGCGTGTGGGCTCTGGAGAAATAAGGCAAATCGGGCTAGACACATGAGAACACAACAATACACCAGTACACCAAAACACACCTACACCAGCAAGAGCATACAGAAACAAAACAAAGCAATGCCAAAACTGTCAATGTATACTGTCAGCCACGAACATGGCTAGACATATGCGGACATACCTATAACCTCCCTAAGTCGGGTCTCTCATGCTTCTTAATGATGCGATAAAAGACAAGATAAGATGATGATGATGATGCTAGTGGTATTGCTTAAATAGAAGGTTTTTTGGATTAGTAATAATAGCTTCAGGTCTAGTTTTTTTATTTCCCTGGTGTGCCACAAGGTTCTGTAATCGGTCCTCTCTCATCATCAGGCCCATTCAAATAAATTAAAAATATTCGAATTTATTTGAATGGGCCTGATGATGGAAACATGTTTTCAAAAAGCTTCGTTCAACTTGAAAATTTTTCCAGTGTTCCTTTAAACCGAATATTGTTCTTGCAAATTATTTGAACACAAAAGATAATTCTATTAAGTACAAAGCTTCTCGTTAACAAAGTAAAACTATGAAGTACGCTAAAATTGTACTCAATAAAATTACCATTTGTGTTAAAATAATTTGCAGTATTTACTTTAACTAAATAAGATTATATTATTATTATTATAATGACGTTGTTGATTTTGTGTTGCAGCCAGGAAAGGAGGTGATGGAGAAGTTCAAGGTGGCATCGAGGCTTTCGGGCACAGAAAGCAATGTTTGGTGGGTCATTTTTAAATTCTCATGCACCATCGATTTTTAAACAACATCATTTTCAATGTTGCAAGATTCTAACTTCAAGCAGCGTTCCAATTGAGGATGATGATCAGTGTCAGTTTTTATAAAACTTGAAGGAGTTTTCTATTCCTAATACAATGAACTGTTGCACTTTTCAAGAGTCATCAACACGATTTTATCTGGCATAAATAAGTCTCGAAGATAAATTTAAGAAAATTAAGTTTTTTGAATCATAATTAATCTAAAGTTCATCATGGAATTTATTCTTATATCGCTGTTGAAGGACTCTTGAGTATAATTTTATGTCAGTTCAATACAATATGAAAATATCCAAATTAAGTGATGTTCTATATAGCGCCTTGCACGCACTTTGTCACGTGCATTATACTGCATAAGTCATAAGCGAGCTTATAAACGATGATGACCCGGGGAACAGGGTAGAGATTGGCAAGATCACCACAGACTGCAAGGCTCTCAACCTCGGACAGGTTGGTGTTGAGGAATCATAATAAAGATTATCACACACCACACACTCCACATCACACACACACCACATCACATCACACTCCACGTCACACACACACACTATATCACACATACACATCACACACACACTATATTACACACAAACACATCACACACACACACACACTATATCACACACAAACACATCACAAACACACACTATATCACACACAAACACATCACACACACACACACACTATATCACACACAAACACATCACACACACCCACATTCACATCACACACACACACACTATATCACACACAAACACATCACACACACCCACATTCACATCACACACACACACACTATATCACACACCACCACCATGCACACCACAGGGCTTCCCTGACTTCTACCCTCCCACTTTTGTCACTGATGCTTTACAACAGGTGGCCAGCGACAAAGACAACTTTCAATTCCACCAGTACACCAGGAGTTACGTGAGTCATTCTCATTTAATACTTTCATCGGCTCCAAGGTGCTTTCATTTAAAATTGTAAGAAAGTAGGGTGACAAATGAATTGTATTCGGAGTTGGTATGAACTCGAGAATGTGACATTGTTTCAGGGGTTGATAGGGTGATTTAGAGAGTTCAAAGAATTTATATTATCTGTGTCGATATGAATGGTGGAGGAGGAAGTGAGCTAGCTGTTACATGAAGGATAAGGCTGAGATGGAAGGCATTCAACAGTATGTCTTCTATGTCATGTGGTAAAAGACAAACATGGAATATCAAAGAACAAATTTATAGAACATGTTTGAGGCCTGTAATGACATATGGCTGAAAAAATTTAGCGTTAAGATCCGTCAAAGAAGAGCATGAAGGTGATGCTTAGAATGGTGTATGCAGTTTAGCTGGCTGATTTAGAAAGTGTTGTGGAATTGATGGATTATAAAGATATACTGGTGGTCATGATAAAATGAAACCTTGTGAAAGCAGCAGAGTTGCTGGAAAAGTGGGGGGTTTTTATGGACCCTGAGCAACACCCAGTCAAATATAGAATGTCTGGATGGAAAGACACAAAATGACGAGAAGGCTTGTACACATGCAGCTTGCAAGCAATGATAACAAATGATAGATGTTGATTAAGTAAGTCCGGATCCTCATCAGGACTAACATTGTGATTTTTGTTCTTCAGTGACTTTGTATGAGTTATTGAGCATCAAGTGAATAAGCTAGTTGAATAACGGAAGCATATGAGATGGTCATCGTTGAGAAATGAAGGTTGAAAAAACAGATGAATGCCCATGTTGTGTTCAGTCTGTTGGGTGGTCGATCAGCATCAAGCTACAGGATGGACATTTTTGAGCTTCTTTGAAGTATTTGATCTCAAATTTTAAAATATTTGGAAATATTTTGACCCACATTTTTGAACTTTTTGAAATTAAATTTGCACACATCAGTTAAAAGCACATTTTCGTCTTTTTTCGTCTCTTTAAACACTTGATAAATGCTTAATAAAATTCCAGAGTATATTTAAATTTGGCTTGTACCGCATAATTTTTGACATCTTATTCTGTTCATGTCATCATGAGCGTTTGACGTATTTTCATTTTCAGGAAGATTTTATAAACATTATTGATAATTATATGTGACATGGCATTAAATCATTTGAACTGCACGGCAGGGCCACCCACGACTGGTGACTGCAGTGGCCAAATGTTATTCAAGGGAATTGAAGAGGAGCATCGATCCCCTCACCGAGGTGCTCATTTCTGTGGGAGCTTACGGGGCTCTCTTCTTCTCCATGCAAGGTCTCATCAACCCTGGAGACGAGGTTGGCATTTCTCGTGCAATCCAATGATGATTGGATGGATGACTTGCAAAAATAAAATTTGTAGGTGATTATAATTGAACCCTTCTTCGACTCGTATGAACCTATGGTGAAACATGCTCATGGTGTCCCTCGCTTCATCTCCCTCAAATCTGTTAGCACCTCATCAACTACAACACCACCACATCACACACACCACCATTATCACATCACACACACACCACCATCATCACATCACGTACACACCACCACTATCACATCACATACACACACCACCATCATCACATCACATACACACACCACCATCATCACATCACATACACATCACCACCATCATCACATCACATACACACACTACCATCATCATCATCACATACACACACCACCATCATCACATCACATACACACACCACATACACACACATGACCCATTAACACCGTACTCCTCCATGCATCATCGTCATTAATGCTCTAAATTCAACTAAAACATTCAAAAATATACTGCTCTTGTATTGACGCTGGCATATGATTTGACAGACCAAACCAGCGGGAACTGCAAGCACCACAGCCGACTGGATTTTTGACAGGAGTGAGTTAGAATCCCTTTTCAACCCTAAGACTAAGCTGCTCATCTTCAACAATCCCAACAACCCACTTGGAAAGGTTGTGTGTACACCATTCTTCAAGTTGCCATGTGGCCTTTGAATCAACTTTAATCCAGTTATTTAATATAAATGTTATTATTGTTATATTATTGTTGATATATTTTTGGAATTTGAAACAATTCAGGTGTACACGAGAGACGAGATGACCTTCATAGCAGACCTGTGCAAGAAGCACAATGTGGTGGTCATTTCAGACGAGGTTTACGATCGTCTTGTGTACCCGTCTTCTACCTTCATCCGCATGGGTCTGTCCTTCTCGCCCTGATAGTTTCTTTTGATGATGATGCTCGATTTAATACCGCAGCAACCCTGCCTGGAATGTATGAGCGCACTGTCACTATTGGCAGCGCAGGAAAGACTTTTTCAGTGACAGGATGGAAGTTGGGATGGTCGATCGGACCTCACCATTTGATCAAGGCGTTGTGCTTCGTGCATCAGAACTGCAACTTCACTTGTCCCACCCCCTTGCAGGTCTCCTTTGTTAACACTGGTTTCTTGTATTTAATGAGCATTCGTAGTTTATTCTGCAATTTATTGAACATTTTCCATGAAAGCTTCAACAAAATTTCATTATATTAAATACCCTTCCTTGGAACGTCACAGAGGTTACAGATGTGCAACCCACAGGAAGCAGTGGCCAGGTGCTTCGAGAGGGAGGAGGAGGAGTTGGGCAAGGAGACCAGCTACTTCTACCAGGCACCACGTGACATACTCCCCTGCAGGGAAAAGATCGCCAAGATGCTGCAGTCAGTCAACATGGCGCCAGTGTTGCCAGAGGCGGGCTACTTCATGATCGCTGACATTTCCAAGACTGGTACCAGTCTTCTTTTTATATTTTTAATGTGCAAGTGTCTCTGGTTATAATTATACATAGTTGTTGTAAAACACAAGGATTCAAAGAGGACCCTTCAAACCCTGACACGAAGGACTACCAGTTCATCAAGTGGATGTGCAAAAACAAAGTATGCCACTTTTGTTCTAGTAATCATTCAGTGGGATAAGTGTATAAATGGTTTAAAACTGTGCAATGATGCAGGGGCTATCTGCAATTCCAAACAGTGCCTTTTACAGCCAGGAGCACAAGAAGTTGTCAGCGGATCTCATCAGATTCTGCTTTTTTAAGGTCACATAACTTTATTTAAATACTAAAATTTCACTCTCAACTCCATCCAACTTAGCGCTCGTACTTATGATCTGCTTATTTATTATAGATTTGATAAGACTCTGTTAGCAGGTATCTTCGTCAGTAGGACGTTAGCTCAGGCTGGCGATCTATCAAAACTTTTCCCAATTCACATGTCTAATTTCAAAAATTACGCTGTAGTAGTATCAATAACCTAAGCTGATTGTTGTCCATTCCACCTACTGGGGCATATAGAGGGGTTTAATCTGATATGATTAAGAAATAATTCACCTCTAATATAGCGAGATAATTAGGATGTAACACGACGTTAGTTATTATGACCAGTGGTTTCTTGCACAAATCATAAGAATGTTTTTCATTTGTTTTTGTTGAAATTCTTTTTTTGAATATTTACTTTTCAAGATTGGAATAAAGATAAAAAAACACCATTGATGTTTTGACAAAAGATGTCAAATCTCACTTTCCAGCTTTTCCATGAAGTTTAATTGCTTGTTTGCATTTTTCATGTTTGCTTACTCAAACTTAGCACTTTTTTGAAAATCTTCGATATGTAGCTTCCCCATTGTAATAATTCTTGAAAATTAATCATAAATCATTTGTTAACAGAAGCCTGAGACCCTGGAAGCAGCCGAAAAAATTCTTCAGAACTGGAGCAAGTGAGGCCTCCATTGCTGTGAATAGCAACCAAATCTATTTTTTCTAGTTAAGGCTTCCACTCAAAATTTGTCAAATTCACTCACCTTCCTAACATTTGTCTTTCTAACCTATAAGCTGTGGTTTCAATTAAAATCATTTTTTTATTTCCTAATCCGTCATCATGATGATTTTTGAATTTCAAAATTCACTTATTAATTTTTGTTTGAAAATCAAATTTTCCAAAAAATATAAAAATAAATAATGCTCAAAATGCTCCTTTTTTAAAAAAATTAATTGAAAATTTAATATCAGCGTTGTTTAAAAAATATTTTAAGTGTTTTTTTTTTTTTGAGTACGTTCGAATTTGTGATATACATAAATAGGTTAGACGTATCTTCCGTCAAACATTCAAACAACTTACATCTAAGTTTTGGTCATGAATATGCAGTTACAGAGGCAAACGCCTATTAACCAAAACTCTTTTCAACAAGTTGAACGCGAAAAAATATACCAATGGATTTTAGAATTAGCAAACGTTGAAACCAAAGAGAATGCCCTTCTTGAGTTAAGGTTAAGTATTAAAAATATAATTCAAACCAAAAAAGTTACTTTTTTAGTTTGAATATTATATTAATTTTTTAGTAAAAAGCGAGAGGTTGTGCCCGATTTGGCTCCAATGTTGTGGCACTCTTTCGGCACCATAGCCACTCTTCTGCAGGAAATCATCTCCATCTATCCAGCCATCAATCCACCCAACCTCACTGTTTGCTTGAAACTTTACTTACCAATTTAAAATTTTTTCAATCAAAATTGCCCAACTCAATAATAAAAATTAAATGCATGTTTGATAGTGAAATACTGAATATATCCAATCATTCAGGCTCATCAGTCAAACAGAGTATGCAATGCCCTTGCCTTGATGCAGTGTGTCGCTTCCCACCCCGATACCAGATCTGCCTTCCTCTCCGGTGAACTCCTACTTCTACTATTATATTTCATTCCTCATTTACGATATTTTCTCAAACAGCTCACATTCCTCTTTTCTTGTATCCCTTTCTCCACACAATAAGCAAAACTCGTCCCTTTGAGTACCTTAGGCTCACTTCTCTTGGGGTGATTGGAGCTCTTGTTAAGGTGATTTTGTGTTTCAATGTTTCATGGCAATGAAGGGGCTAAAACTTCTGATTAAAAATTAATGGGTGCTGTGCCATTTCAAATTTTTCAAAACCATGTTAATAGAATTTAATCGAAAGCTTTTGAGTATCCAAAATAACATTATGGGATAAACAAACTTGAGTTTTTGACAGAATTTATAAGTTATTTTCAAATAATAGGATGTTTCAAATGATTAGACTCAAAAATAATAGACAGATGAAGAGGAGGTGATAAACTTCCTGCTGACCACAGAAATTATCCCTCTCTGCCTCAAGATCATGGACAGTGGCTCCGAACTTTCAAAAACTGTTTGTTTCTTACTTCCATACAAAATGTTAAAAGTAAAATTTGTTGCTTGAATATTTATTGAGATGTTTTGACAAAAAAAGTTTTTCGAGGGACTAATGAAGCATTAGATAGTTACTATAAACTAACAATCAGTTTCATCATCATCATCATTTTTTACATCCATTTTCATGCTAGCATTGATTGGACTGTTTATATTTAACATAAAGATAATTTAGGTGAATTTCTAGACTCATTGGTATAGTAGTTATGTTGATTTTTTGTACACCTGAACAACACTCTCCAGGTGGCCACATTCATCCTCCAGAAGATCCTTCTTGATAACACTGGCCTCTCCTACATCTGCCACACTTATGATCGATTCTCACATGTAGCTGTCATCTTGGTTTGTCAATTCTTCATTGTTTTTGAAGCATTCCATCTTTCCAATGTTATATTCTTCTATCAAACCTTGTGAACATTATTGCCATCTAATCTTATCTTCTTTTTTGTTCCTAATTCACACTCAACATGTTTTGTCACATCTAGTTTCCATGACCTAGGGGATAATAAAATGGCATCATTTCCAACCACAAGCTAATAGTTTATGCCACTCGAGTGTTCAAAGTGCAAGAGTGCCTTCATAGGTGCACCCTCAACATTGCATGCCATTGTTGTGTGACTCAGTCACTTTTGAGACTTCATCAAAGGCAGATTTGCTGTTTCATCAAGTCTCAGTGTGACTTCCAACCTAGACTAACATACATCCTGCATTTGTTCTCTTTAAATTTTTATTTGTATTTTTTTTAGCCAAAACTTCGAAATGTCCTCTCTGCAATATTATATTTTAAAAATTAGAAACACCCAAATGTGTCCAAATTTTTGACTGTATTTTTCTGCATTTATAAAACTCCAAATTTTTAATGAAATGGATCATCAAAATGACTCCCACAGGCGAAGATGGTGATCCACCTGGCTAAGGAACAGTCAGCCAGGTTGCTCAAGCACGTTGTCAGGTGCTACCTGCGACTTTCCGACAACAACAGGTACCATGCATTTCTATTGTATTTTCGCAACATCTCCTTCAATCATGATATGATGATTCAATGCATATCAACATCCATGACATCTGACACAACAGAGCTCGAGAAGCACTAAAGCAATGCTTGCCAAATCAGTTGAAGGACAATACATTTGCAGCATGTTTGAAGGATGACAACTCAACAAAGAAATGGCTGGCTACCTTGCTGAAAAACATCGATGCTCCCTCTGCAGACATGGTGTCATGAAGGGCCAATGGGGTCCAATCGTTTGCATGGGTTCATTGTTAGCCCACGTTATTCTGGTGGCATCTTGCGTGTGTTTGTATTTAAGGATTGTTTCTTGCTTTTTGTGAACCCAGACTATCAAAGCAACTGTTACAATATTTGTTTTTCTCAATTTTCAAGTATTTGTTCAAAGTTTCACAAATTGTGAAAAATTTATAATAAATGTCATCGACTTTTCTTTTAAACATATCGACGTCATCGACGGTTATTCAATAGTGTTTTAAGACTACTTGAACTTTTATATTAAATTGTGGCGATATTTGTCTTGAACATTTTGTGAGTCAACGTTTTTGAAACTCGCCATAATGTCGAACACTGCAAATGCCGGAAAGAAAAAGAATATAAAGAAAGTCAAGGAGTTTTCGTTGGATGTTATGGAGGCGAGTGTAGTGCCAGAGGGCAACATCCAGGACCAAATTGTCAAACTCATGGGTACTAAGTTCAACTAATGCTTGCATATAAGTTGTAATTAGAAATGTGTTCACAGGAATACACAAAAAATTTTCTGATGGTTTTGCATCTTACACCAAGGAGTTTGACGGGGTGTTTAAAAAGTGAGGTTATTTAAACCAGCCATATATGTATATATATAAAGAACCTTTGATAATTTCCACAGCTACACGTCAATCATCAAAATTCTGCAACAAGAGCACAAACTGCTCAGAGACCTCCTAGAGGCAGACAAAGACCCTCTCTGCGTCAAGGTCCTTATGTGGCTCACAAGTTTTTATCACATTACTATTTGTATGATTTCAAATTTATGCTTATTTGTATAATGTTTAGAAACCAAATTGTTATGGAATATAAAAGTTGCAGCTGGTTTAGCGATTCAAGTGGCTTGGTCTCTTCAGTTTTCATTGCTTATTTCCATCTTTTCATTCAATTTTTAATATTTTGGCAAAATGATACACAGGAAAATAAGAAGAAAAAAGCGAGAATGTTAGAAACCATAGAGAAAGAGGAATGTGTCGGAGTGAAGATCACAGAGATCCTGCAACAGTTACAGCGTGACAAACTGAATAACGATCTGAAGGTTTATTTAAAAGTGGAATGATGAAGAGTGCCAATGATAAATGTGAGTTATGGCAGATGAAGGTGATTGAGAAAAAGAGGAGGGCTCTGACGGAGTGCTTAGACCAGGTGGAGCAACAGAGATACATCTCCAAGTTGATACCTTGATTCCCTTTTAAGCATTCTGCTCATAAAAATCAAAATTAATTCTTCTCAACCAAACGTTGCAAGTTACATGATCGAGCTGGAAAACAAAAAGCACAAATGTGTTATTAAACTGAACGTGCTGGTGAATAACAACCAAGTTGGAAATTTTTTGAATCTTTCTACTTTTAGTTCAAAATTTTCAAAAGCAAATAACTGAAATGAATAATCTAACAGAAACTTCGGACATCGATCGACTCGAAGAAAAGGACGAGGATGAACTTCGAGAAGACATACAAAAAACTGATCAACCAGATCAAGACCCTCAAAGAGGTTGCGTGGAATAAATTGGAAGATTATTTTTTGAATGAATTCACAAAAAGTTATTTTTGATTTGCAGGAAAAAAAGTTCATGCTAACAAACGCACAGCAGTTCATCGAGGACAGGGAGTCGATGGCGTCCATGATCAACGTGATGATCAGTGGACAAGAAAAGGAAGCGGCTCTGTATGCTCAAAAAATGGAGAACATGAGACAGGTTCATAACTTACTCGGACTGATGATCAGTTGTGAGCTTTATTATTTTGAATGCAGATGATACGACAAGAGACCAAAACTACGGAGTTTTTGGTACCGATCTTGAATGAACGGTTGGTGCTTGATAGCTTTTCTAGGCACATTATATGAATATTTTCGATCATTCCAGAACAGAGTTGAAAGAGCTAGATCAAATGAACAAGATTGAAAAACTTGAAGAAACTCTCGAAAATGAAACAAAGGTTCATTATTTAAAATGCCGATGTTTTATGTTACAAACGTTTCTATTGACCCTTGGAGATGTTGGAAAAGTTGAAAGAGGAGCAAGAGGCAATTCAAGACATCACTGAAGAAAAAGTACTGTCTCCTATTGTTTGAACCCTCTAATTTTTTATATTCTAACATACAATATGCACAATTAAGCTTTATTGCGAACGTTTGGCAGGAAAAGAACATGATAACAATGGCGTACAACCAAATAGAGGCCGAGAAGATGGCTCTCTTCAACTACAATGCCGACCTTGATGGTGAACTCATCAACCTCAAACAAGAGCAGAAGTCACTCAAAGAAGAACTTGAACGTTTGAAAATTCTCTTATTGCAAATCATCACAACTTCCATCTAAGCGTGACCATGGGGATAAGGTTATGAGACTATGATGTTGTTTGAAAAAGTTTCCACTGTTATTGTGAACCTCGACGTTGAGCGTGTGATGAGAGGTGTTTAAATGTGAATGCACAGAGTTATGCCGGTCGACAAAAATCTGTCGATGGTTGCATGTGGTCAGAATTAGGCTGAGGGTTTGCTAAGCAATTTCAATTGTTGCAACTCACCCATCCTGGGTTTGGACAGCATTAGATTGTGAAGATGCTTATTGTTGAAGTTTCATTGAAAAGCAGGCTGAATTCTTGCAGTCAAATTGTCAAATCTAATTAGCAGAATTTTTGAAGACTACAAAAAAAATAAAAGCTAGACCTCTATGTTTGATCCAGTCAGTTTTCCACCTTCGTTCTCATGCAAAGTGCTTGTTTTGATGTTTTTCATGTTTTAAAGTCATAATCTAACATAGACGATAGCTGGCTTTCAAGAGTGCATCTCTGAGTGTTTGATGAGGTGGAAGAGTTTGCTGGTTTCTAAGGGCGCTCAAATGTTTCAACTGACACAAGTAAAACAATGGCGTCAACAACTTACATCCATCTTCAGCTCATTATTATTTTGAAGTGAAAATATATGTTGCACAATTGAAAATTGTTAAGAAAAGTCATTCTGTTGTGTTGATATTAAGTTTTTTTTTTGAATGGCCTCCAAAAATAACGAACTTCCTTTGACCCCAGAATTGCAGAATGAAGACACAAACATCTCAGAAGAGTTCACCGTCAAAATGCAAGAGCATGAAGAAACATATCGGAAGCTCACGCAGGAGTCCATCGACTGTAGCCACAAGTGCACGGAGGTGCATGCAGTGATGGATCTTTCTAAGCTCTTCATCGAGTGCACATTCAAGGTTTTTTCTCATGAATCAAACATAAAAAAATAAAACATTGCGGATAAGCAGCCTTCAAAATTTGAATCATAAAATCGATGAGGTTTTTAATTTTTTATTGAGACGAAGCTTTTCAAAATATTTTCTCTATCTTTATAAAATAAGAATAATAAATAAATAATAAATAATGAAAAAAGAATAAAATTTTATTTTTAAGATGTTAGGATGCAGCATACAGAAAATGGAGCAGAAACTGGGACTTGATACAGAAGTAAACCCCAAAAATATGTCTGTATTCCTGACGGAAGTTGAAAGCGACTTAGCTGAAATCATTAGAACTTTCAACACATCAGAAAAAGAGAACATCGAATCAGAATCAAAAATAGATTTTGTTCCGAACTTTTTTCCGGAAACTCTTCACAACATTAACGTTGAAAACGCCTTGTTGCCTAATCCTCTCAAAGACTATCCAGAATATTCACAAAAAAATCCTGCTGATGTGCATTTGTGTTCTAAAAAATCTCTTGTTGAACTTGCCGAAGAAAGTGCTCGAGAAAGAAATGAAGCACTTCTTAAAAAAAAGCGAGAGTAATACTTTATTACAAATTTTGATAAAGTAGAATAGCCAAAATATTTTTTTTAATAAAAATATACAAATTTTTTTTAACCAATCAATGCACAGCTTTAGTAAGATTATTTGGTTTATGAAAACTAATTTTGTATTCGTAAAATTTTAACTTGAAAATTATGTCTTTAAATTAACAATTTATTTTTCAGAATGAAAAAGAAATTTGATCTCTCACACATGAGTTCTAAAGGGAACCAAAATATATGAAATAATTCGAAAATTAACGGAAAAGTTTATCAAACACTACTTAATAGATAATTGCGTCGAAGTTCATTTTTGCAGTCAAATTGTTTAAACATTTAATTTTTGTAAACTACAAAAAAATAATTAAGCTGGTCTTTACTTGATTTCTTGATTCTAAAAAATAAATATTTTTGGATTCATCTTTATCGTGTGATTCAAAACAATTGGAGAACATATGTTGCCGAAAAGAGAAAAGATTGCTCAAATGAGCGCGGAAGTAAAAGACTCGAACCCTTACAGGTAAATATCTGGATTACTCTGTTTATTATATTCAGCTTTAAAAATTTTTCTGCCGCGGGGTTTTAGATATTATTAGGGTTGTTGGAAGTTATAACAGCTAAAAAAAATTTTTTACATTTCTAAGTAAATAAAAAATTTTCTGCCATAAATTTTTTATAGAAAATTGTTGAATTTTTACAGAAATTTTCACTTTCATCAAAATTTATTATACATGGTGTATAAATCTTTCTTAAAGTTGACTAAAAAAGCTTTCAATATTGAAAAATATGAGTTTTCTAAAGTTTTGATTAAGGCATTAAAAAACAAAAATACTAACTGTAGTTTATTTTAAGTAGTGAAATATTCACCTTTGTGATAATCTTTTTATGTTGAAGTTTCATGATGAATAAGTTTCACACTACCTCAAATGTTGAATCAGTCGCTTGATGGCTCTGGAAAAGATGGGCATCGTCAAAAACTACCAGGTGAATCACTATTTAAAGCAAACTTATTCATATCATTTTTTTCCACCAATAAATATGTGTTTTGTGGAGTTGTTATTTTATGATTTCATACCAATACCATTCATGTTCAGGATATTCGAAATTATGCAGTGGCAGTGGTGGGTGTTGGAGGGGTGGGTAGTGTGGCATGTGAGATGCTCACTCGAGTCGGCATTGGAAAGGTGAGTAATGATCCATGCACTTTTTGCATTTCTGCTTGCAATCCATGATGAGTCAGCCATTATAAATTCTGACTTGATCAAATAAACTCAACATACCCAGTTGTTGATGTTTGATTATGACACTGTGGAAATGGCAAACATGAATAGACTCTTCTTCCAGCCACACCAGGCAGGCTCAGCCAAAGTGCATGCGGCCATTAACACACTTGAGTTTGTTTGCATTTGTCTATGTATCATCATCCCCATCATCATCCTCATCACCATCAGCATGGAATAAAAGAATATTTTCACTCAATCATGGTAATGTTTTGATTGTTTACTTTCATATATAGTAATTATGTAATGTTATTTTCATGAAGGAATATAAACCCTGATGTGACATTTGAGGGACACAACTACAACATCACCCTGTCTGATCATTATGACCACTTCATGCACACACTCAAGTAAGTGTCTGGTCATCATGCAGTCATGTTTGTCTGAGTCATTAGGTTTCCAAAATTTCAAAGCTTTAGGGCTTGCCATTGCTCAACATTTTATATACACATATGCATTGCTATGCAAAAACTTGATAATGCTTGAACAACTAAACTAGCCTGATAAAAAAATCATTTTAATCAAAGACTTATTGAAGTAGCTTGTATACTTGATAATGTGAGCTCAACTTACCAAAAGCTTTGTATTTCTCAGTTCATAAGTGTTTGGTTTGAATTTTTTAGAGACATTTTATGTATTTTTTTTTAAATATTTTTTAACAAAAAACATCAAATAAGAGGAATTTTTAATACATTTATTGAGAATCGGAAGCTATAATTTTCGATAAGTTTAGTCCCCTTCGGTCATTACTCCATTCAAATTTTTTCTAAACTTATCAAAAATTATAGTTTTTGATTGTCAATAAATGTATTAAAAATTCCTTTTAATTGTCGTTTTTTTGATTTGAATCATTGAAAAAGCTTTTATGGGGGGCACCTCAGTAAAGAATGTTCCATTTGTGGACCCTTGGAAGCTTTTAATGCATTTCTCTGACATGCTAAGCAGACCTCCAAAGTACATTTTTCAAGAACATTGGGTATGTTGTCAATAAGGGATGTGAGGCATAACCACGCCTCATTGCTTTTGCAACTTTTTTTGCTACCAAAGTTTTATATCAAGATTTTTATTGGTTGTTTAGAAAATGGTAGGTTCTCTCTGTTTTCGCACATAATCTTCAGTTTTTCACTTTACTTTTTCTGCTTCTCTGCATCAGATCTTTCTATTGGGTGATGAGGGAGGTGATTGATGAGAGATTCAACTTGTGTAGTTTTTGAGGGGTTCAGTTTTGTTCCCCTTCCTGATTGTCATCAGATCTTTTCATCTGACACTGCAGTCTAGTTGTAGTTTTGAGGTAGGTCCTTCAGCATAGAACTCTCTTGTTGTTTAAAATATCAACTGTTTTTTAAGAAATACGTGAGCGTTGCAGTATGATAATACCACAATACCTCGTGCTTCATTCAGGGCTCATGTTCTAATATCAAGAGTCTGCAAGTTATATGAAACCAGTTGTTTTAATATTTCTTTTTTTCATTCATTATTTTTTTATTGTCAATAATATTCATTTAAATTGATAAATACGTTGAACACACCCAGGGAAGGAGGTTTGGAGGGAAGAAAGGTAGATCTGGTGCTCAGTTGTGTTGACAACTTCGAGGCCCGCATGACCATCAATGCTGTGAGGCTCTTGTTTGCAACCATCTCTTAATAATTATATGCAGTTGGTGTTTTTTCTGGGTACCATGTAATTATTTGCTCCACAGAAGACGTCAAAAGTGAACCTCACTGTAATGGGTCCTTCATCATTTCATCAACTTCACACTTCCAAAGTTATTATAGAAAAGCATGGGACTCTGTTGTTTATGGTTTATTTTTTACAATAGGGTGAACAGAAGTTAAAAAGAAAAAAGTTGTTGACCCTTTAGGAAAGAAAAAAATGCGAAATATCTTGCAAAAAGAAGAATGTCGCATTAACTGAGGTGGACAGGAACCTGGCATTTTTTTTCTGTTCAACATCATGCTTGGAAAAGTAAGCAATGTTATTTTTCACTAGAATAATACTGTCAATCCAGAATACCTTCCAACTTGAAAACTACCGGAATTCAAAATTCCACACTGATCAACTATGATAGACCACAATCAATTTGGGTTCATAGACCATTTTTGTGGTTTGCATTCAGTTTCACTCACGCTGCAAGACCTTGCTTACACTATACCTGGATGCACTCTTTACCAGCCTGATCACCTGTCAACACAGGTTGACATCATATGAGGTTCAGAATTAGTGTGCAAAAGATCAGCATCTGGTCCATTAAAAAAGCCAAATTATTTTTTCCTTTTCTTCAGAGACATCATGTATCGATGTTTTGTTGTTCACAAAAATAATTTCAAAAAACGAGGCCATATTTTGATACTTTTTTATTCAACTAAAAATTTCGTGACCCAGAAAAACTTAAACAAAAAGCATTGGGAGCGTTTGAAGATATAAAAGAAGAAAAAAAGAGCATAAAAAACATTAGAAACAAAAATAAAAAAAATTACTTGAACTGAAAAAAGAAGAAAAAAATGAATGAAAGAGATTATAAAATCATTCACCCTTCAGCATCAACCACCTGACAGTCTTACACAGTTATAAAAGCACATCAACCGGAGAAGAGTTTCTCAGCTAGGAACATAATCTTCTATAGAAACTCATCATCATCATCATCGTTTTGCGTCCGTTTCCATGCTAACATGGGTTGGACGGGGTCTCATATTGGCTCTTCTCCACAATCTACAGTCTTGGGCAAGTTCAAGTTTGAGTTTCATTTTTCTAAGGTCATTGATTACTAACTGGGACCATTTTTTTCTTGGTTTATCTTGTTCCCTCTTACCCTCTACCTCGACACGCCTGCAAGCACTTGCTGGCTTACCAACATCCATCTTCGTAACGTGCCCAAACCATCTCAGTTTATTTCTGCGTAGCCCCTCAGTGATGTCTGGGATTTCTAGTCTGTCTCTCAATTCATCTGATGATCTGCCATCCTTTAAGCTTACATTGCACATCCACCTGATCATCATCTAATGGAAACTTGGACCATGATACAGAGCACTGACCATAACCTTCGTTTTTTTCATGTTCACTCTAAGACCCTTGCTTTCAATACTGTTTTCCAAGCACAGTAACTGTCCTCTAACTCTTTCAGGCTTATAGCGATAATCACTAAGTCATCAGCCCACAACATTTCCCACACAGACCTATTTTGCATCTTTAATAAATTTTCTGTCTTCACTCTTGACCATAATATAGTCAATCTGGGTTCTAAAAGTACCGGAGACATATGTTAGTAATCTGCTATCTCTTTTCTTGAAAAACGTATTACAAACACACATTTAAAGCTGCACCTAGCTCAAGGATTCTTTCACCTTCCTGATTTTTAGTCCCCTATTCGAAACCACCATGAACACTCATAGCCATTACTCGACCGCCTTACATGTCTATTCAAGTCACCACCCAAGAACACAACTTCGTTCTCGCTTAGTCTGGATAGAGAAGAAATTAGAAGTTCATAGAATATATCTTTATCTATGTCTGCTGATTTTTGCTGTGGCGCATAAGCTGAGACAATGGTTATAATACGCTTTCCAATCAAAAGCTTTAAGAACATTAACCTGTTATTAACCCTATTGACCTCCACTATTTTACCTACCCAATCCCTGATTACCAAAACACCCACACCCCCAACCCCAGTACTACTCCCAGACCAAATAAACTTGTATTCAGTGTTTTTTCCTGTAACCATCCTAGCTGAAGCACCTTTCCATCTTACCTCTTGAACACAGCACACGTCAATCTTACGTCTTGTCAGCACCTCAACAACTTTTCTAGAACGGCCACGCTTTGTGCCAACGTTCCAACTACCCAACCTGAACTTAATTCTTGATAGTGGGATGAAGATCGGGTGATGCTCAGGATTGACACCACTCCTACCATGCGCGGGACCTTTGTCGTTGACTCCACTCCTGTTGACGCAGTTGATCCCATTTTTATTTTGAGCCATCATGAAGGCTTGGAGCAAATTTTTATGGCTGTATGCCCTTACTAACTGGATATTTTTAACGAGACACCATCTCTAGGTGATTATAAACCAAGACTGAAAAGCGCTTCACTTGCCCATGAAGTAGACTTTCTCCCGCTGATTACCAAACCAGTATTTTAAATCTCGGGACTGTCCACGAGAAGCCCTAGCATCATTTTTAACACCTATAATACATTTCACCCCTGATGAACCAAAAATTGCTATTATTATTATCATTATTATTATTATTCAATCAATCAAATTCTTTTTATAGCCCGTTTTCCTTTACCAAGGGTTGGGCTTTTGAAAGTTATATCTCGAAGTCGGCCTTTCTATTCGGAGCCATCGAGTGGATCCGCACAAACCATTCTAGCTTTCTTTTATCATTCAATATGAGCTCATTCCAAGTCTTTTTGGGCCTACCAGGCTTTTTGCAAATATCTAAATCCAACTTTCGCATCTGAGAAATCAAACCCACGCTACGCTCTACATGTCCAAACCACCTCATCCTGCTTGTACGAAGAACTACCTCAACATCCTGAATGCCAAGTTTTGAAAGGAGTGAGTGAGAGCAAACGTTATCATTCGTTTTGATGTTGCACATCCAGCGAATCATGGCAAGGTCATTTCGTCTTAGGCGGTTCAACGTGGAAACTGTTACGGGCCATGTTTCAGCAGCATGTAACAGCTCTTCTAACGCAGGTTGAATAGACACGGCTTCTGGTCAATAATGATAAATGACGATTAGCAAGGAGTGGAAGAAGTTGGTGAAATTTAGCCCAGGCACACTTAGAACGTGTTATTGAAGCAAGCTCACATCCACCACCTGCAGATAACATATCTCCAAGATAGCAGAACTCTGGGACAACTTCCAGTATTTCATCACCAATCATTACTTCTTTTAACAATCTCCCATCAACAGGCCGTGCTGTACCAAGGCAACGAGCGCATCGGAAGTTAAGATCTGAAGTTAGAGAGCTTTTTATGCGCTGCATTTCTTGTGTACCCATTGCCTGCGGCCTCCACACTGAATAGCATTTCTACCCACACCTGCTTGGCATACACCACAAGAATACTTTCCAGATTTTCTCAACACATCAAGGTTCGAACCAGAAACCATTAGCTTTGTCTTACCCATACTCACCCTCAACCTCTTTTTCTCCGATCTCCATGTTCTCAACTTCACTAATAGTTCATCCATGGACTGAGCACTCACCATTAAGTCGTCAGGATACAAGATCTCCCAAGGGCAACCTGTGCGAAACTCCATAGATAAAGCTTCCAGCACAATAACAAAAAGTAATGGACTAAGAACAGAACTTTATGGACACCTACCTGAACATCAAACGAGTTGCTATATTCATCACCAACTCTCACTCTACTTCTCACTTCTTTGTACATTGATTGTACAATTCTCAAACCATTCATCAATTTTCAATTTTCGCATACTCCACCAAATCACTTCTCGTGGCACTCTGTCAAAGGCTTTCTCCAGATCAATGAATGCTAAGTAGAGGGGCTTACCAGCAACCAGATGCTTTTCCTGTAACTGACGGAGGATAAATATGGCATCAGTTGTAACCCGATCTTGCATAAAACCACATTGCATATCGTTAATCACCACCCTCTGTCTGATAAAACCTTCCACTACACGTTCCAAAACCTTCATAACCTGATCAATTAACTTCAAACCCCTATAGTTAGACCTGTTTAAAGCATCACCTTTACCCTTATATACACTGACTATGTGACTTTCCTGCCACTCAGACGGTATACGGTTCTCAAAGATGTTTTCAATGAGATCTCGAATCATACTAGCACCACTTGAACCTGCGGCCTTGAGCATCTCAGCAACAATGCCTGAAGGACCCGCTGCTTTCTCAAGGCTCATCATATTAATGGCCTTTCTAACCATTGCTGTAGTGGTAGGTTCGCTGGTGCCTTCCACGGGATAGACTTCGGGCAAACAACCTAGGTTCCATGAAAACTCCACATTGAGAAGGTGCATATAATGCTCTCTCCATGCTTCTTTTTTGGAATCAACATCCAGGGACATTTGGCCATTATTATTTCTCACCGGTTTATCCCCAATGACGTCCTGGTTCTCTCGTCGCATTTGCTTAGCCAGTCGATATATCTCAACAGATCTGGGATTGATTTCTTTGAACGCAATCTTCTCAGCATCAGTTTTGGCTATGTACACAGCAAGGTTGGATGCACGTTTAGTAGCCTGATAAGCATCTCTGTCTCCTCCTGCTTTCCATACTTTGAAACATTTGCGTTTGTGGGACACAGCTTGCTGCACTTTGTCATTCCACCACCAAGTCTGCCTTTTCCAGGTATGTTTTGTAGAGACTCCACAAACCTGCTTTTTAGCATTAATCAAATTGTTTTTCAGGTACTTCCAACGTTCATCCAAAGTTTTACCAGTTTCGTTTCCTTGGATTAATGCATTGAAGAAATTACAAAATTCAACTTGATTTCCAAAGTCTTTTAGTTTCCAGACTTTTGTACGAGGACAAACCTTTTGGGGTGAGCCTGAGTGCAAACCTTGTCTATGCTGTGTTGCACACTCCTCCCCAACAACAACTTTCACATTAGAGACCATTATTATTATTATTATTATAATTATTGTTATTATAAATATTATTATCATTACTAATCCAATTAGATTATACTGCTGTACATGTCCCAGTAACTTGAGTTGACAGCATTAGGCCCAGGCTATTTATGCTGCAATAGAATAATTTGTTAAAAAAACATTTTATTTGGGAAAAATTTTGATAGACTGCCAGCTCGAACTAACGTCCAGCTTGAAATTATCGAATTCAAGAACCGCCATTCCTCCACTTGGACAGTTTTCTTTGCCGTTGTCGAAAAAGAAAGATCATCCTCCAAGCTAAATGACAACGATACCAGAATATCAGTTTGTCGATACCTGCTTCCAGAGTCTACTGTTATCCAGGTTATAACAGATAATCAGTCTCAATTTAGAAACGCTATCTTCGGTGTAGTTTAACGTCATAGACAGGACCATGAAATAATTGTAAAAACTCAAAGTTTTGTTGGAAACATAAAAATAAAAAGACGGAAATCTGGTGGCCTTGATGCTGAAGCCTTGTATCCATCCATCCCATTGAAAGAATGCACTGAGATTATCAAAAAAAAAATAAAAAATAATAGACTGCAAAAGAACCCTAGATTGACAACATATGGTATAGAAGGATTAATGAATCTTTCTTCAACATCACATTTTACCCTCAATAGTAAACATTACTGCGCAGAAGATTCGGACCTATTGGGCTACGTTTAATGGTGACAGAGGCACAAATCTATATGAGTTACATTATAGAAGAAGCTATAAAAAAACAAAACGAAAAAAATTCCAATACCTAGAGTCTCACACATACATATGGACGACACATAATGTTTATAAATTGTTCGAATGAAGTTCACCAATCCCTAGAATTAACGGTGGAGATAAAAACCAAGAAGCAAACTTCATTTTTAGATACTCTCATATATGAAAACGAAGATGGCTCAATAAACACAACAGTATACAAAAAACCCTCAAATACAGGCCTCACAATAAATCCAAAATCTAATCAAAACTAAAAATATTTGATAGGAGTTTCCAAAGGTGGAATAGAAAGAGCTTATAAACTTTGCTCAAACTAAAAACAACTAGAGGAGGAATTATGGTTTTTAAAACACAATTTCAGAGACAATGGTTGCAAAGAAAAAACATACGAAACATTAAAAAAACTATAAACCAAAAAACAAAAAGGAAAAATACTTGGATCGCTTAAGATCAAAAGCAAAAAAAACAAAATAACAACAATTATAGAAATATAACTTGAGTTTCAATTCCGTTCATAAAACACCTAAACCAGTCTTTAAAAAGAGCATTCAACAATATTAATATAGCATTTTACACAAAAGTGAGACCAAAATTTGGAAACATCTTATGTACAAAGAATAACTTCAATAAGATTCAAGTTAAAGGTGTGTACAAAGTTCACTGTAGCTGCGATAGATCCAAAACGTACGTCGGACAGACCGGAGTGAACTGAAAACAAAGATGCAACAAAATAAAGACGTTTCATCTACAAAATCAGAAGAAAACATCAATGGAATTAGCAAACACTCCCGAAGCTGCAAAAAAGAGGGAAGTGAACTGGAAAACACCAGAAATAATGAAAATTTAGACTGGCAAAAGTAAAAATACACTGCAACAAAATCTTATAAGAAAATGTTTAGAGATAAAAAAGAAGAATCCACTAAAAAAGGGTTATAATGGTTTCCAACTAATAATGAAACCACACAAGTGGAATCCATTTCTAAAAAATCTCAAACCAAAAAGAACTGGTAATACAAAGAGGGGAGCAAAGAGTTCAAACTCTAAACAACTTCAGAAAACAAAGAAAATAATTAGAATAGCTTTAATTCTTATTAAACCTTAATTATCAACCAATTAACTGTTTTTTCATAACACTACAATAACTTTAGTTTCGATCAAAATCTCTTATATATGTTTCCATAGTTATATAAATAAAACTCTTCTGATTTGTTGTACTGAATTATGACAAAAATGGATTTGTCAAAAATTTTAGTTGAATAAAAAAAGTATCAAAATATTGCCTTTTTTTGTGAAGTTATATTTCTTATTTTGTATATAGTTCTCTTGTGCTATGTATGATCTAATTGTTGGATCCTTTTGGGCGTTGAAAAAGGCAATAACTTCCACACATTTTAAGTTTATCTTGCATGTGCTACTATCTTCAAAAACTCTTTGACCACCTTCATTGCAAACGACCATTATGCAGGTATGTAACGAGCTGGGTCAGGGCTGGTTCGAATCAGGAGTGAGTGAGAATGCAGTGTCGGGACACATTCAACACATCCTCCCTGGCATCACCTCATGCTTTGCTGTGAGTTTTCAATTTTGTGTGTGATTTAAACAAACACAAGGAGTTCCACTGTGAAAACTTCATTGTGACTCTTGCATCGAGCCCTTTGATGACTATGATGTTCACCAGTGTGCACCTCCCCTGGTGGTGGCCACAGAGGCGGATGAGAGAGCATTGAAGAGGGAAGGTGTGTGTGCCGCATCACTGCCTACCACCATGGCCATAGTGGCAGGTCTTCTCGTTCAAAATGCTCTTAAGTGAGTGCTTGCTTGTCGTTTGTGATGATCAATTTTTGAACTTGACGATGTTTGATGGAATATTTCAAAACCACAGGCATTTGTTATCATTTGGAGAAGTGAGCTCGTATCTAGGATACAACGCCTTGGTCGACTTTTTTCCTCGCATGCAGGTCAAGCCGAATCCTCAGTGTTCCGATCTGTGGTGTGTTAAGAGGCAGCACCTGTACCAGGTGAGTTCACCTTGCTACCCCATCACCCTCCATCTCTATGTGATAATTTGAAAATTGTAATTCATTAAAACTTGTAATAAAACTGATAGGAAGAACTGAAGAACAGATCAAAGGTAGAGGAGAAGGAAGAGGTTATACCGGAAGTCAAACACGAAGATAACATCTGGGGTATTTGGATTGATAGCCATAAATTAGTATATTATTACAATCTTTCAATACAGTTTTATTTTATAGACTGCAGTGGTTGGATAAAAATATATTAATCAAAGTTGTTTATGAAGGCATCGAGTTGGTGTCAGAGGACCTGGGAGGCAAGGAAGGATGTCATTTGGATCTCGTGGAGGGTGTCGTTACTGCTTATGACTTGCCTGCTCCTTGCCATCAAGTTTGTACTTGTCTCTCAATGCAGAGATAGAAAGTTTTAAAGTATAGAAAATATATTTTTTACAGAATCAAGGAAAAGTGCATAAGCTCGAAGAGAAGTCCTTAGAGGAATTGATGAGCGAGCTGAATAGTGCATCAAAATAATTCCTTCAGTAACCAAATAAACGTAGTTGTAAAATTGACTTTCTTCTCTGTAATATTTTTTAATTATCCCTTATTTTTGTTCGAATTCTTATGTATTAAAAATTGTTCAACAGTTTAATCATGAGTTGAAAATCTTTTTGTTATTAATGCAGCGCTTCAATTTTGTTATTAAAAACTTTCTTTTATTTATAGTCTTTGAAAATACAGGAAAACTAACTTGAATGTCCAAATTTTTTTGAATATCACCCTCGGATAGTAAAATTAAAAAGTAAGTTTTAAAAGCGTTAGATGGGAGTAGATAAGCCAAGCTGAGGAGTGAAGATGGCCAAGGAACTCAACGACAACATCGCTGTCAATTTGATGGTCAGTACGCCATCCTTTTGTTTGCATATAAATAAAATTAATTTCATTTTGCCTTCTTGAACGGCACAGTCGAGATCAGTTGATGGGGACAAAGAATTGTCGCACAAGAGCCACCATTATGAGTACGTCTTGTTACGACGTCAATCGAATAGCGGTCATTCGTGTGATAGTTTTATAGTTCATCAATAAAAAGCAATTAAATATACAATTTATTTTTCAGTAATGTCATAAATTATGGGCAGCAGCAAGCTATAATGATGATCAAAAAACAAGAAAGTGATTATAAAAATAATGACGGTAATTCAAATTTTTTGTTTAAATTGTCATCACTTGTTAAATTTTACTCGTTCACAGGTAATCAAACAACGCCATCTTTAAGCAATTTCAATTCTGTATCTGAAAACCCTTATTTCATTCCAAGTAATGCTTTGAAAATTTTTTTCAACTTTTGAAAAAGACTTATTAACTGACAGTGCATCACATCCACCCACACTCCGACTCATATGGCCATAGCAGCATTGACGAGGCGACCAGAAAAAGGGAGATCAGACTTCTGAAAAATAAGTTATTCTTTATGGTTTTCAGAGTCTAAATAAATATTCAACAAAAAAACACTATTTTTAAAAAGCTCTTGTAAATCCAACTCACTTCATGTATACAAAAGCTTTATGTAGTTTTAATAAATGTTGAAATTAGGATTTTTATGTAGCATAAGTAACTTCTTCATTGACATTCATTTATATTAAACAATGAAAAAAAGAAAAATTTGATAACTTTTGTGATTATTATTATATGTATAGTATTTAAATTTGGTGGATTTGACAAGGTGAACATATATTGAATGGCAGGGAAGCAGCAAAAGAGTGTCGTCGCAAGAAGAAGGAGTATGTGAGGTGTTTGGAGGACAGGGTGAATCTGCTCGAAAACCAGAACAAGAACCTCATTGAAGAGCTCAAATCACTCAAGGAACTTTATTGCCAGAAGGATGTGCACAGTTGATGTCTGTCCTCTTTTAACCAATTGTTTATAATAATGTTGTTTTAATATGAAAAGATTTTGAATCGAGGCTTGATATATTGTTCAGTCATTGTTTGTGTATTTTGTGAGATTTGTTATGCCAAATGTTCTTGAAAATTTCTTTCAGTTACTTGAACTAAATTGTATTTTCGTAGGTGGTTCCATTGATATTTTAATGTGGTATTGAGACACCTGAAATTGTTTAGATTTTTGTGCCTTTTTTCTAAGCCTTGCACAAATTTTTTTTTTTTTTGTAATAATTTTGAATTATTTATCTTTAAATAAATTTTACTTCATTTTTTGGTCGTAAAAGGAAATGATTAAAAACTGAAGCACTGGCACTATATTAAAAAGCTAATGAGAAACACTGCATAAGCTGTAGATGTCTGTATGGTCGAAAATTGTAGACCTGTAAAAAATAGCTGATCTTCAAAAAAAACATTAAATTATCTGGATTTTGTCTTTCGCTCTAGCTACAGTGCTCTACCGTTTTTTGTCATTAGCTACTACAGGTAATAAATCATTTTCTTAGTAGGCTTAAGAAGATGAGGCTCAAACCTAAACTTGGTTAAGCTAGAGCAATTATAAGCCCATCCAACCAATGGATACAGTAGTGACAGAATGGCGATCCGTATGTCAGTGAAGTGTGCTGCATGCACTTGAAGTTCACCTCAATCGTTCTTCTCAAAAGTGTTTTGAATCTTTTTCCACCAGATTTCTTATAAAACTGTTAAACATTCACATCGTCATAATGGTTTCTGCAAGTGCATCGGCATCGAATATGGTGAGCGTTGAAGATGAAATCAGATCTGGACCAAAAGACCCTTTCATCATACCGACCAATTTCAAACTTGAGCGTGCTTTCAAAACTTCTTGAATGAATTGTCCTTCCAAGAATTGTCACTCATCTAAACAACAATAATTTATTACCATCTTTTCAATCAGCTTATCGTCGCCATCATTCAACAGAAACAACATTACAAAAGGTTTCTACTGATATTTTGGAAGCAGCTGACAACAAAAAATATCTCTTCTTGTCCTTCTAGATCTTTCGTCTGCCTTTGACTTAATAGACCATCAAATACTAATCAGAAGATTAAACGAATCATTTGGCTTGAAAGACCTCACTCATGAATGGTTTAAGAATTACCTCTTCAACAGATCATTCAATGTCAAATGCCCCAAAACAGAATCAGCACCAAACGTTTACTCTACTGGAGTACCACAAGGTTCTGTTCTTGGACCGCTTTTGTTCACTTTATACACAGCTGATTTGGATTGCAGCTTCTTACAATTTGAGAATTCATCAATATGCCGACGACACTCAATTATATGGGCATTGTTCATTTGATGCATCAATGGACTTGCAAGAAAGAATGTCAAAGTGGTTGATGAAATTGCAGCTTGGATGAAAGCCAACCAAATGAAACTCAACAGTTCAAAAACTGAAGTCATTTGTTTTTCAACATGTAGAAGCATATGCAAACTGCCAACTTAACCAGTTCGTGCCTTAAATGATCATATAATTCCTTCTGATTCAGGTAAAAATCTTGGTTTCTATTTTGACAACGATCTAAGCATGAAAACTCATATAAACAAATTATTGCAAATGTTATTTGCATCATTGAGGAAGATATGAAGCATTAAAAACTACCTGAATCAAGAGTCACTCAAAACACTTGTATCAGCCTTGATATTGAGTCGCAATGATTATGGAAATATTATACTAATGGGATTACCCAGTTACAAACCCAGAAAATCCAATCCATTACACGACAGCCAGTTTAATATCGGAAGCTAGAAAGTTTGATCACATAACTCTTGTCTTAAAAAATTTACACTGGCTTAGAATTGAAGAAAGAATTCAATACAAGATGATACTACAAGTGCATAAATGTCTCAAAATGAAAAGTCCTTCTTATCTTTCATCGAAATTATCAACTGTGTCTTCATTGCTCGAAAGAAAAAGACTCAGCTCATCGAACACAATGGAGATAGCAAGAGTGAGAGCTAACACTATTTTGGGGAACAGAAGATTTGAAGTTGCTGAACCAATTCTTTGGAACAATTTACAAAATCACCTCAAATCCATAACCTCCAAAACAACTTTTTAAAAGTGCTTAAAAACCCACCTCATGATTAAGTCTTATAATCTTAAAACATAATTTTGATTTTTTTTCTCAAGTATTTTTTTTTCAGAAAATCAAATTAATGGGAAGAAAAAAGGGGTAAATGAAAGGAATGACTGGGTGTGCCTGGATTGAAGGATAAAGCGTGAGGGGCTGGAAAGAATGAAAATCTACTGTATTAGGACTGGCTCTTTTCTCTTCTTTTGTTTGTCTGTTTTTTTGTTTGTTAGTTTGTGGTCGCGGAAAAGGCAATCATTTACGTTTACAAGGAAATTTGGATCACTTTTTCAATAATGCTCAATTTTTTAAAATGTTTGGGCATTAGTACAAATTTCATTTAAATTTCGTAAACAAAAGTTGTTTTAAATATATTTTTAATTAGTTTTAGTGGCTGTTACGCCCAGAGACACATAAGGCAGTAATAAATAGAGTTTCACGCATTTCTTTTTTGAAGCAGCTTGTTGATGGTGTGCTTCATCTCTTTAAGCTCTGCTCCTACTGTCCAACGTCGTGTTGTTTTTGAATGGCCTCGTTTTCCTATTCTTTTTAGCATCCAATGAAGAGCTATTTTGATAATGGTACCTTCTTCTCAAAACATGACCAATCCATCGTCACCGTTTTGTCATGATGATGGTGACAATGGTAACGAAGATCATTTTTCGAGATGGTATCAGGCCAGTAGATTCTCAGAATGCTTCGCAAACTTCGTGTATAAAAGTCTGACAGTTTATTGATAGCTTGCTCTGTCCCTCTCTAACACTCAGATCCATACAGAAGCACAGGCAGAATACAGATCTTGTACAGCTTGATCTTGGTGTTGACAGTGTACTGAGAAGACTTCCCTAGAGTCCTCATGCTCCTGAAAGCGTTTCTTGCTTTGTTGAACCTAGTTTTATAATTCTTCTCAGCACCACCATCTATACTCAACTTGTTTGTTTGTTTGTTTGTTTGTTTGTTTGTTTGTTTGTTTGTTTGTTTGTTTGTTTGTTTGTTTGTTTGTTTGTTTGTTTGTTTGTTTGTTTGTTTGTTTGTTTGTTTGTTTGTTTGTTTGTTTGTTTGTTTGTTTGTTTGTTTGTTTGTCAACTGAAGCCTTCGTTCTAGCAGTGATAAAATTTCTGCTAAGCTTTTCAAAGCTAGGTTTACTTTTGTAACTTCACATATTCATCAGCAACACTTAGCTGTATATAACGTTTGTGGATCTCACCAAGCCATTTGATCTGGTTGATCAAGAACCTCTACGCAGTTCTCTGAAAATCTGGCAGTGCTCCAATCTTTCTTGCACTGATCCCCTCATATTACAATGGCATGCAAACCACAGTGCAATCCGATGGTCAGATCTCTGAACCTTTTCTCATTAAAAAAGCGTTACACTTGTTGCAACTCAGTTTAGCGTGTGTATTTCGTATTTTTTCCGATAAGTTTTTATCAGTTTTCAAGACAACAAAAAAGGTGTTTCCATGCTTACACGGCATGATGGTAACTTATTAAACCTTGCACTTTTTTGGACCCAAAGCGAATTGCTTCATGCCGATTTGGAAACAGCCAAAAAAGATGGTTTCTAACCATAAGCTTGAAGTATAACGTACCAAGTAGAACAAAATTAACAGGTGAAATTCACCAAACCCAGGATTATATTTATACCCATATTCTAAAACAGAAATACATCTAAAACATCTCTAACTCAAAAAAACTTCCGTCAACTACTTATGAAAGCAACCTCCATAAATTTTTGAAATGAACCCATATTCAATTTCTCAAAAAGGCTTTTCAATTCCAACACTCTCCACTATCTTTTTAGCAGAACAAATCTTTACCAAATAAACAAGAACATCAATAAAAGAAAGCAAGTACCATTAAGTCGGTTACGATTTAGCTTAATAAGAGAAGTCTTTCGATGCTTTAAAAAAAATTTAAGTCGGAGTATTTTAGTAGTTATATTTTATCGAATGAACTTTTAGATTACGCACTATTTAAGGAAAAATTGAATGCTTAATTTGAGATATATTTCATTGAAAACTATCTTTTATATCGATAAATAAACTGTTTTATATAATTCAAAGTTTTGAAATGGGTGATGAAATAATAAAACAAGAACTCAAAGACAAAACAGAACCTTATGAAGAAACCGAAGAAGATAGAAGAATAATAGAAGAGGTTTTTAATAATAAATTGAACATAAAAGAAAGGAAAAAAATTAAAACAGACGAAGAAAGTTTTTATAGTTGTTCTGACGACGAGATGGGTGTTTTAAATAAAACAGATATTAAAACTAGTGATGTTATAATTGATGAAGAAACGCTAAAATTAGCTGAAAAGAATTTATCAGAGATTGAAAAAAAAGTTTTTTAAAATTTTTTTTCAATCATAATTTTAATTGAAAACATTTTATTTAGGAAAGAATCATAAAAGCTGTGGAAAAAAAAGAAGAAGGTAATGCTTTATTTAAAAGTTCAAAATGGGAAGAAGCAGAATTAATATACACAGAAGCTTTGCAATTTTGTCTGTTATCAGATCATCAATTGAGATCAGTTCTTTTCTCTAATCGAGCTGCTGCTTCCATTAAACTTGTCAGTTTCAAGTTTTGTGTACTTTGAAGCTGCAAATATTTTTTACACCTAACATTCAAATTATTAATCTGATCTGTTTAAAAAGTTTTTTTTATAATGCTAGCTCAACTAAAAAACAACATTTTATTCAAATTATGAGTTTTGATTTTATTTTATTTAACATGAATTTTTAAAAGGAGAAAAATGAGCAAGCAATTAAAGACTTGAACAAATCACTTTCACTCAATGACACTTTTGTCAGGGCCAGGTTCATACCATCATACCACATAGCATACACCTCCTCAATGACCCAATGTATATTCATTCAGACTGAGGAGGGCAGACTTACATGAAAAGATGGATAATTTGGAAGAGGCTCTAGAGGATTATAAGAAAGTGCTTGAAGTTGATCCTTTCTCACAACTTGCCAGAGCTGCCTGCATGGTTTTAAGCTTTTTTAATATTAAAAAAAAATTTTTAATTTGGTTTTTTTTATTTAAGTTACTCAAATAAAGAAAATGAACTAATTAAATAATAACTCACAGAGACTTCCAGAAAAAATCAAAATAAAAACAGAAAAGATGAAAGAGGAAGTGTTTGGTTGGTTGAAATAGTTTTCCTATTTTGTTAATGATAATTTTTCCAATAATATAGGAAAACTAAAGGAGTTGGGAAATATGGTACTGAAGCCTTTTGGCCTGTCCACAGAGAATTTCCAAGTGCAGCAAAACCCAGATACAGGCTCATATTCCATCAACATGAAAAGCTGAACAATCTTTAGAATCATTCAAATTACTTTCAATTTAAAACTCTAATACTTAACAGAAATTTATTCCAAATTTTTTTTCACAGCTTTCAATAAAGAAAAATTTTTTACCTATAAATAATTATTCTATTACATTAAAAATTTACCTATTATTGATTAAACAAATTAAATAAAATAAGATTTGAAAGCCACGTCGTGTTAAGAAAATCGATATATAGAGATTAAGATAGGCTTCACTTTCTGTCCTGACAACCAAGTTGCTGACAAAAACTCCGTGAAAATGCTCATCAATTTTTTCAAATTTTTCACAATTATTTTATTTATAGAAACAGCTTGTGCCAACCAGGTTATTTTATTTTGATCATAAAATTTTTCAGGTTTATTGTTTAGAATACTTCATTTCAGGTTTCAGACAAAGTCAAAAAGCTTATTAGGTAATGATTATTATGATATAACATTGAAAAAAATGTCTAAAAAACACCGTTATCAGTTTAAGTGACAAGAACGGCGTGGCTGCCATAACCGACAGCAATTACAAGTCATTGGTGTTTGGAAAAAAAAAGAATTACACTCTGCTTCTTTTTTTCACGATAAGCGAAGAGGAATGTCAATTTTGTGGGTCAGTAAATATAACATTTTAAATTTGAAAATTTACTTTTTAAAAAAATTTATCATTCAAGGATAGTTTCAAATGCTTTTCATGAGGTAGCTATAAATTGGAGAAAATCGAAGAATTATGATAGCAGTTTATTTTTTGGAATGGCCAAATACAGAGAGGGGGCTGATCGTGTCTTCCAGCATGTACTTATCATACTTTTCATTCTTCATTTTTTGAATATGACAAAATTTGTGAACACTAATAGTTTTTAGTATAAAGTAAAAAGCTTTTTGCCAAAAGTGAAACATTTTATAATGTTAGCTCCACTAAAAAACTTTAGCTCAAAAAATCATTATTTTTTCAGTAGTTTAATGTGTGTACATATATTTTGATAAATTGCAGTTTGCTATTCAGTCAGTTCCTCAAACATTTTTGTTCATGCCTGATGGCTCTTCACAACTTGTGCCCATTGAAAAGTTGGCTTCTTTTTGTGGTCTAATGCTTTCAAATTAATAAATGATTCAAAAATTGAAGCTTCATCACATAATGAATATATGTTTTGCTTAGGTATGGGAGAGAAGCTGAAGGATTTGCTAAATTTGTTGAGATGAATACAAAAATAAAAGTAAAAGCAACAAATATAATGCTAATAAATCTCATAAAGAACCTTTTCACCAAAACAGATCAAAATAGTTGTGCCAATTAACTATATCCCAATTGCTCTATTAGCTGGTATTGTTTTCCTTTTCTTCCTCTTAATCAGGTCATACAACTGATAGATTTGATGTTGAAATTTTTGTATTACCACTTCAAAAAACCATACACCACCTCCACAAGCCACACACCACCTCAACACATCACACACCATTTCAACATCACATACCACCTCAATACATCACAACACCTCAACACATCACCTCCACATATCACACCACACACCACCTCAAAACATCACACAACACCTCAACACAGCACACACCATCTCAGCACATCACACAACACCTCAAAAAACCACATACAGACTGGGATTGATAAGTTTTGAATTGATAAGTTATGCATTGAGCAATACATTGAGTGTGTTGACAATAATCTTCATCATAGCCATGACCTCAGGCTTCATGTGGAACCACATGAGAGGGGCCAGTTTGTGGCACCAGCACAATGGAAAATATGTGAGATGTGATAATTATAACGCATGCTAATTTTTAATATCTAGATAAGTTTTCAAAACTTTATTTTCAATTTTTTGATTTCATCTCAGCAATACATTGATTCTTGGCATGACAGTCAATTGGTGTCTGAGAGTGTCATTATCCTTTCCATCAGTTAGTATGTGTGTAACCTGCATTACAGATTCTGTCCTATGTAATATAATTATGATATATTCTCACATGGTTTTGTCCACACAGATCTGATGGTCACAGGGGGGCTGGTGATGATGACGAAGGCGAAGGAAGGTTCATGGATCAAACGTGAGTTTATTTCATTGATTAATGCTCAATACCAAACACCACTCTCATTTAAGGATTCTCGTGTGCCTGTGTGGGTATGGTCATCACAATTGGCTTCTGCTATACCCTCAGAAATATCTTCGCCTCCAAGTACAGAGGCTACCCTGAGTCCTTGATTGTTTTCTGAGGGTTGCTTGTTCTTAAAGAACTTCATCATTTATAGTGCACACATTAGTTAAGACAATATTTTCGCTTATTGTCATTATAAATTAGTTTTCTGAAGCTTGTTGTCATTATGAATTTATTTGGACCTTGCCATTGGTTTATATAGCATGTGTTTTTGTGGTTCAACAGAATCCTAATGACAACTAACTCAATCCTACATGTCAATTTGTGCCTTTTTTGACACTATATCTAATTGTAATTAAATATTTTCAATTGTAATGTGTTTCAATGAAGCTACTAAATAACTTTATTTTTAATGAAAAATAATACAAATGGTGGGTGACAATGAATAAATTACAGATGAGTGAACTTAAATGAAAGTGATCAGTGTCTGAAGTAATAATCAATGGCTGTGGAAAAAGCTGCGAATCCAAGAGCTCCAAAAAAGCCTGCCTTGAGACCAGCTGCAAACATTAAATCAAGGTAACATATTGAGTAAGCAATGAAATTTAAGTGGCTAACCTCTGAGGCCAAGAACTCCTCCGACAATGGCCCCTGATGCTGTGCCATTGATCAACTCTGTCTTGCCTCGGTACTGTTCAAAATTGATAACTCTTGGAGCTGAAACATTTAAAAAGTTAGCCAACTTACAGTTTCTATAGCGCATTCTGTACCAGCAAACATGAAGCCAATGACAGCAAAGTTTTTGGCATATGACACAGTTCGAATTTTCATTTCTTTCCATACTAATTTAACTGTTGGAGTTTCAGTTCCAGTGATGTTGGGGTCAATTCCTGCTGTAAATAAACCAAATGCTCCTCCCATCAGACCACCTAAAACAAAGATTTTTCAAATATAGTGAATAATATTATAAACTGATGAATTTTTAATAAAATGGATTACCCAGAGTGAAACTCATAATGGCCTTAAAAGGACAACTATCAAAAACTTTCTGCACTCTCATCTCTTCTGCAGTTGTTGGAGGCAAGGGCATACCCATTTGAGGTAAACCAGTACTGAATCTATCAATTAATATGTTTATGATGACTTGAAAAATTAAAAAAAACTCTAAATGACCTTTTTTTATTTTCTCCTATCATACGATCTATCAACTGAAAGTAGGTGAAGTCTTGACTCATGAAGGGGCTATCAAATGTTAAAGCTTTGCGAAGCAGTATCGGTTCTTCTTGCTTTGAGCTTTGAGAACCCATCTATCACAAATTCAAATTTTTAATTATAGATTACAATGTGAACTTTTAAACTTATATTTTTGTTTTATCGCTTGTTTTGTAAAAATTAAAAGTGAATGAACTACGTTTTAAATGGCTAGCGCGAGTCTTGAGGTTTTAGAATCAAGTTATCAGTTTTTTTGATTAAAATCTAAATTTTTTTTATTAATTCAGGCACAAGAACAATTGGAATACACATTAGAAGCTGATTCTGAGTTCAGGTTCGAAGTTGGACCAGAAACAACTGACGTTTCGTTCAGAGTACGAATAATTGTAATTTTATGTTATTTTATCAAACTTAATGTTAATTGTGAATATTAATTGTAAATTTTAATTGTGAATGTTAATTGTAAATAGTTAGTAATAGTTGCAAATATGCAAAAATTCATTTTAGTTGATTTCTGGAACAGCAGAAGTGTTTGGAGCTGAATTAGTGAAGGAAAAATCGTATTCTCTGCATCCTCGTCTCAAAGCTGCTGTTTTCACTCGAAAAGGATGTGTATTGCAAGTAACAGGTAAACCAGATGTTTGGTACAAGGGCACAAACACAACCATGGTGTTGTATGAAAATCTACACCGAGCCCTGGAGCAGATGAGAAACAAGGCCCAAAAGTCCTTCAACAGGGGACCTAGGGTGACCATTTTTACTTTCGATATTCCCAATAAATTTATGACTCGAGTATTTTAAATAAAAGTTATATTAATATTAAATTTTTTGTTGCTATAAAAAAATTTATTTTAATATTCTATTGGTAAGATATTTTTTTAATCAAAGTTAAATGTGAAAAATATTTATATAGGTATTGGTAGCAGGTCCAATGGAGGTTGGTAAAAGCACACTGTGTAAGATCCTGTGCAACTATGCAGTGCGGAGTGGTTGGAAGCCCATACTTGTCGACCTGGATGTAGCTCAGGTGAACCCCAAACTAGATATATAAAGGCTTTGCTCATACAAAATTTTCATTCCACAGAATGACATAGCCATTCCTGGAACCATAGGTACTTGCAACATTGAAATGTTTGATGCCTAAATTTACTTTGCAACAAATGTTATCACAACTATAGGAGCAATGGTGGTTGATAGGCCAACTGACTTTGAAGATGGCTTCTATTCAATAGAGAATCCTCTAGTCTTCCACTTTGGCCATGTCTACTCACCTCACAACAACACTCTGTACAATGAATTAGTTACATGCCTAGCTGAGGAAGTCAACACTCGATCAGAAGTTGACAACTATGGTGAGAATATAAACCTTGACTGCTTGCACTTGAGGTGCATCTCAGCACTCCTTGTGGTGTCACCTTATGAAGATGCATGTGTGGGGTGCCATTCTTTTAACTTTCCATTTCTATTACAATGATTATGTATATTTAAAAGTGAACTTCAGTGGAGTGATGATAAACATGGGAGCGTGGGTGAGGGAACATTCCTACAAGAGTCTTTTGCATGCTGCATCAGCTTTTGAAAGTTGTCCTCTTTTTGTTATAAATATGTAGATAAGTAGCTAGATCAATATAAAAGAAGGTGATAGATAATTAAACTATACTGATGTGCAGTTGAGGTGTTGGTGATAGTGGATCAGGAATTCCTGGTAGACCAGTTGAAGAAGGATGTGCCAAGCTTTGTGAGAGTTGTACCCCTGCCTAAGAGTGGAGGAGTTGGTAATCTTTTTTGCTTATCCAATCAAATTTTTCTTCTCATTTCAGTTATGTAAGTTGACTGCACTACATTTACTGCATGCATTTTAAGACTGCTTCTTTGTTTTAACCTAGATAGTAGTAGACTCTGGTAGCAGGTATCAAAAAACGGGTATTCCGTTATTGTTTTTCATTTAGCTTAGCTGATAATCATTCATTTATTTTGACAATGGCAAAGCAAACTGTCTAAGTGTGGAAACGAAGAATCTAAATTTTTATAATTTAAAATTTTATATTAGTTTGTGGTGGCAGTCTATAAAAATTTGTTTCAAAAAATGAATTATTTCATAATTACTTCATAAAACTATCAATAATCTAGGCTGACTGCTGTCAACCCCAGTTACTGGGACAGTTGTGCAGCAGTATAATCCTATAAGTATTTTGCTTTACATGCCCCAGTAACTACGGGAACAGCAGTCAGCCTAGATTATTGATACTATTATTTATTATAGTCAGCATCTTTCCTTTTTCCAAGGGGTCACTGACTTCTTTCCACGACCCAACCCTCTCTCTTCATTTCACCCTGTCATAGGCATCTTTGAGACCTACTCCAAGTCTTTGACAAAGTTTTTCCATCATATCTTTCCAAGCTAACCTTGGCCTTCCCCTTTCTCTACTGTCTTCCACCTCAAACCTCCACGCCTGCTTAACACAATCCTCATCCCCTTTCCTTACAACATGCCCCAGCCATCTCAAACTTCCTTGTCTTACCATTTCAACAATCGTATTATCCAACCCCAATCTAACCATCAATTCTTTTGTACTTACACCATCAGCTAGCTGCACACCACACATCATTCGAAGCATCCGTTTTTCTGTTCTTCTCAAAACACTCTTTTCAACGGATCTTACCACCCAAGTTTCTGAGCCACATGTCATGACAAGCCTCCCACATGTCTTATAAATTTGTTCTTTGATATTCCATATGTGTTTTTTACCACATAACATAGAAGACATACTGTTGAATGCCTTCCATTCCAGCCCTATCTTGCGTGTAACAGCTAGCTGACTTTCTCTTCCACCATTCATATTATCACCCCGAAAATAAAATTATTTACTTTGTCCAACTCATTCAGACAACCATTTAAAACATTACTACATTCCTCATTTGAACTATTCATACAAACCCTGCGTTCAAAATTTCCATTCATCTTACAAGACACTCTTTACACTAGCACACCGCGCATGAACCCACTTCTTACATTTCTTGAATCTCACACAGTTTACCTTAGCCCTCTTCCCACACACATCACATGGATCGATCTTAGCCAAAAAACCAACCCCACTACCACCACCACTCTCCATGACTTTTGTTTCACCAAGATTAACCTTCAATCCTTTCCCTTCAAAAGCTTCTTTTCAATGGATGAATTGTGCTTCCAGTTCTTTTATAGTATTTGCCATCAAGACCAAGTCATCTGCATAAAGCAGTTCATATAATGCACCTTTTCTTCCGTCTTCAGACAATACATTTAGCGCTATTGGAAAAAAAACGGCGAAAGAACCGATCCTTGATGGACACCTACACCAACATCAAATTCTTCCGAGGGTCCACCTCCAACCTAAACTCGCGTTTTGCTTCTTTATACATAGACATTACTGTCTGAACCAAACTTACCAAGATCAACCTCTCTCTCAGCGCCCATTCAATCACCTTTCTTGGCACCCGATCAAAAGCCTTCTCCAAATCAACAAAAAAGATAAAAAGCTTCCTATTCTTCTCAAGGTAGCTTTCCTGCATTCTCCTAGGGATAAAAATAGCGTCCACTGTGCTTCTGCCAGGCATAAAACTGAATCGGCCCTGTACATGACGTTAAAAGACACCTGTCCAGGGCATGACATTAAAAGGCACTGACGCCATATTGTTTAGGCCTGCTAGTTGGTGGAACTGCTACCCTTTCAGGGTACAAATCTAAACAACCCTTTTCTGTCGTCCAGTAAACCTTTGGACTTACTAATTTTATCTTGTTTCAGGATAAATTTTTCAAAAGACCCCACATAGACTGTTCTATCAGTCTGCTCTCATCAGACTAGGTTTCTAGGACAAGTTCCTAATATGCAAATAAAACAACTTAGGACCAACACTAACAGCCTGATGATGAAAATAGGATACATTCGTAACTTAAACGGCGGAACATGAGGGTAATAAAAAAAACAAAATTGCATTTGATCAACTTTTTATACCCTTCTTAACCTCTTCTCCAACAACCTTTCCACCACTTACATACCATGTTCTAAAAGCTTTACACCTCGATAGCTCTCACAGTTCATCACGCTACTTTTCTTCTTATAAATGGGAACAACTGTACTCGTCCTCCAGTCATAAGGAATATCCTTTCCATCGAGGATTTCATTTGCTATTTGCATTATAACTTGCTTCCCACGTGGAAAAGCAGCTAGGTGGGCTTTGACAATTCTATATGGTCCACTGGCCTTGCCATTTTTCATGATCTTTAGTGATCTCTCTTCTTCGTTCATAGCAAATGGTTCCATGGGATCTTCAACCACTTCTTCATTCACCATTCCATGGATTCTCTTCATTCATGATGGCATTCATGTGCTCTTCCTAATATTTTCTTCGACCATCTTCGGCAAATACAATCCTCCCATTTTTGTCTCTAATGCAGTTGTTACCTGCTAAATCACTTGCTTCCTTCTTCATCATTCTTATTCTTTGGAATATGACATTTCTGTCATTCCGTATCTCCTCCATCTCTTTCACCGCCTTTTTCTTCATTGCCTCAGCAACAGCTCTCTTGGCTTTCCTTTTATCAGAGAAATAGCGGGATTTATTTTCCGGCAATGAGAGTTGTTTCATCTTTAAAATTTTTTCCTCTTTTCTGTTATCGCTTTCTGCACATCCTGAATCCACCACCAAGTTACACCGTGCTGAGGCCTTTCTCTACTCACTTCACAAACTTCTTCAGCAGCTTTTAGAGCAGAAATTTAATATTTCAGCCATGCATTTCGTTCATCGTTTTTTTGATACAAAACTTCCAACTTTTCATTGAGGACTTCATTGATGACATATAATGATGATGAAGGTGGTTGAGAAGAGTCAAGAGGTGAGAGAGGAGGAGAGGGACATGAGGTGGGTGGGTGGAGGGGGTGTAGGGTGGGTGAGGTGATGTAGAGTGGGTTGAGAGGTGTGGGATAAGTGGATGTAAGGTAATAGGTTTGTTATTTCGGTGTTTGATTGAGAGCTGATAAGTGGATAGAATAAAGATTTAATAAAATTGATATATTTTTATTAGAATCTCTAGTATTTTGATTCCACTATATTGTTTATCATATTGATAATTGGTATGAATATTTTCAAAAGTACAATAATAATAAATAAAATATTTTATTCTCAATTATATCTCTTATTAAATTTTCTTTATTTTGAGATTTGTTTTTTTTTACTATTCAACCCTCACTGAACACTTTTGGCCTTCATCTCGATCCCCATGTATGATGTTCAAACATCGTCATCACACACCTGACACCCATATATGCTTGTATCGTCACTAGTCCATACACAGAGTACGCAGTTATTTCTATGGCGTCAACAACGACCTGCATCCACAAGCAATCGAGCTCAGACTGGCTGACGTGCAAGTCTTCAAGATCGGAGGTCGTGCACCTTTCCAACATACCTCTGTTTTTAAATAACCCTTATAACCATGAAATCCAATCTAATGATGATGATGATGCTGGTGATGCAGATAATGATGAGGCACCACAATACACAGGCCCCAAACTTCCTGAGTCGATGCTGCCCAAGGGACAGAAGGCACAGAACAACCACACCACCCTCGTTCCTATCACCATTGGTCAGTCAGTGCTTCCCTCAACATTCATGATTTCAATATAGACACCAAAATAACATTACTCACATGCACACAGGCCAGCAGCACGTGAATCATGTGATGTCTTTGAGTCTGGCTTCCTCTGCCCAAGACGACATCGTGCACACCAACGTGGCAGGTCACGTGGTCATGTGAGTCTCATTGTGTTTCTTACATGCATTCTTGCGTAATAGCATCTATGAATTATACAAACATTTGCGAAACTAAAAAATGATGTGTGATGCACGCAGACTGCGGGTGGATGAGCAGAAGGGCAAGATGCTGTTGTTGTCTGCAGTACCTCGTCCCTTTGTCTGGAACATTCTTCTCTTCATGCCCCACGTTACCTTCGTCGAGAGATGATCTTGTACATTCGCATCTTTTTGTATTAATAAATTATGTTTGATGTTTTTTTTAATTAACGTTCCTTAACACTGCTATAAAAACCATCAAATATTCACGCTCAAGAGCGATTTCAAGACAATTTTGTTTATTTTTTTACAATAGTGATGAAAATCTCCAATGACCCCTGCAAAACGTGGCACTACTGCACTTGTCCATACACATTCGTGTCCGAGGTGATGCCATATTTTGATAGTCACAAGCTAGCCTCAAGACTAAAGCTGAATCCTATTTCTGGAATACCTCAATTTACCAGCTCAAATTCTTTTCTTACACTCTCATTTTTTCAAAAAGGCTGGACTAATTTTTTCATATCAGTGCTTCTAAACCATACCAAAGGTGCTTTGTAAGTTATTTTGATTAGATTAGAGAAGGCTGTATAAGATTGGCGTGTGTGTGAAGACCCATGAATGCCATCAACTCGGACTGAAATGTTTACATTCAAAAAGGGGGAGATAAAAAAACTCTCGACAACAACGCCTCGATGGCAGTTGCAAAAACCGTCTGCACACGTGCAAGTCGTCTGCTTTTTAATTTTCTAGACGCATTTTTACAACAAAAAAGTAAAATGTTGTCAAACTTTTTGCCCGTTCACTGGCTACTCCTTCACTTCACTGAATACCTCTTCACTCCACTGGATACCTCTTTACTCCACTGGATACTTCTTCACCTCGCTCTTACTTCAAAATCTGTAATCTCATTTTTAAAATCTCTCACTCTCATTCACCTTCCTATCTCTCTTACCTCGTATTACCTTCTGAACAAACTGGCTCTTCATTATTTTCTCTCTTATTCCCAAGCTAAAAAAAGCAGAAAATCTTTGAATGATGCTTAAGAAACGTTTTATAAGTTAATTACTTGAAGTTATATCGAATGTTGTCACTCAAATCATTGAATCACTCATCGGTGCAATATTTTCCATATATCTACCACTTGTGTTTTAGCTGTGAATGTTTCAGTACTCAGCTTAAATCTAGGTATGTTAAGATGAAGAACACAGTGCCCCAGTTTGAACTCAGTGGCATTATAGACACTCGAAAAATTATTTAATTTGAAAATTGAGCTAACTTTTTATTGAAGAACAAAATAGCGAGGTATACTCCAATTGATAATGATCGAATTGCGAAAAGCTTTAAGTTGTTCAGTTGATAAAAATTATATGTTTCAGTTTGTTTACTTACTAAGCTTATCCACTTATTCCTCACCTAACTTATTATCGGAACAACCATGTTACTGTAATTTAAATAATTGTACACACCATAAATTATTCTAACCACGAACTATATCAAGTGTGGCGTTAAGGGACCTCAGTGCTTGTATCAATAGTATAATCGAAAAAATTCGAATTTCTATTTTTATATTTTAATAATTTTCAATAGTGAGTTATATGTACTATGTGAGAGTTCTAAACTTTTCAAAGATCAAAACTATCAAATTTTACATGAGTAATTACAAGTTTTATTAGAAATTTGTCGAAAAACCAATTGATAGTCAAATTTGAAGTGCTTATGGTATAAATGGTGCGGGCAATAGTAAGACACAGTGCGGAGATAATTGTTTTTTTTCTTATTAACATAGTTTACTGAACCGATTTTCTTTAAAACAATAAAGATACTCAATTTTTGTTTCTCAATAGTAAAATTTGTTTTTTAAAAGCTGAAATAACTGAATTTCGATTCGCACATCCGTTAAATCACTGCCCAACCGATGAAACCGGTCAAACAAAACTTGACTCGCAAAGCAATTATTCCTCAGAGACCTCAGTTGCAAGAATCTCGTAGCAACTGTAACAACAACGCCAACAAGTCATCATCGAACACTATTGCAGGTCTTTATGACCTTGGAGACACCATAGGAAAAGGCCATTATGCAACTGTTAAAGTGGCACATCACGTCTTTACAGGAGAAAAAGTAGCTGTTAAAGTTATTGACAAAACGAAATTAGATGATATTTCCAAAGCTCATTTGTTCCAGGAGGTGCGTTGCATGAAACTAGTGCAACACACAAATGTGGTTAAGCTTTACCAAGTAATTGACACTCAATCTAAACTCTATCTCATTCTAGAATATGCTGATGGTGGAGATTTATTTGACTACATAATGAAGCACTCAGAAGGTTTGAACGAAAATCTTGCTCGAGACTACTTCCAACAAATCCTGCATGCCATTGACTTCTGCCACAAACTCCATGTGGTGCATCGAGATCTCAAACCCGAAAATGTTGTCTTTTTCAAAAACCAAAAGACTGTCAAACTAACAGACTTTGGATTCAGTAACAAGTTTGTGCCAGGCAACAAACTTGATACATCATGTGGATCTCTAGCTTACTCTGCACCTGAGATTCTTCTGGGTGTTTCATACGATGCTCCTGCTGTTGGTCAGTCAATTACTTTGATTCATCTGTTACTATTTCATTGTATTCATATATAGCTTTCAAAGCCAAAGTAACACATACATAGTCAAATTTAGTGTTCATTTACATTTTTAATTAAAAAAAATAATATATGAACTAAAAATGAATACATCAGACATCTGGAGTTTGGGAGTGGTGTTGTACATGTTGGTTTGTGGGCAACCACCTTTCCAGGAGGCCAATGACTCAGAGACCTTGACCATGATCATGGACTGTAAATACACTGTCCCTGACTATGTCTCTCCCCCTTGCAAACAGTAATATTTCTTTGATCATTCATGTATCATTTAGTTTAGAAATCTTCCTATTCTAGTGAGAGTATTTATAAGTTTCATATCAGAAACAAAACAATATGAAAGGGTTGAAATATTGGTTTCAATGTATGCACCTCATGAAGACTGGGTTACTTTTCTAATGCTTTAAAATGGATTCCTAAAAAATATTGAGCAAGTGAAGAAAGAAAGTTCTCAAGCCTGTGGTAGGAGAAGTAAGCTGAAGGTACCATGTGAGATGTGTGCTTCTCACATGGTGCGTGTTGGAGAGCTATGAGTATGTGATGATCAGATGCAAAATGCATTGATTTCTGATGCCTTGCACCTTTGTGAAGTCATAGAATGATGAAATAAAAATATTTCTTATGGATCTTAAAGGCATTCATCTTTTTAATGTGGATTCTTTTTGCTGTTTCATTTCTCTCATGATATCATGTGCCGATTGATTACAGATACTTTTAATGAAGCATCATATCTATATTTAGATTAAATGATTTTTAAAAAATATTCATCTTCTACTAGGCCTAATAATGTTATCAAACATTTTGATTGGCATTTTTAGCAGGCCATGATATGTTGTGCGCCTCTTTTGGAAACATGCTCATTTAGAAGATCGAACGCCCACAAGGGCTCAAAAGCACTCATTTCCAAGCCATGAACAGTAGTTTGAGATCTAGCACATTAATTTTGCCCTCCATATTCATTAATTTATTTCAGTTTAAATGAAGTCCAATACATCATGGCTGATTTTCAGCACACCACCATCACAGCTTGATCAGTCAGATGTTGGTAAAGGAGCCAACTCAGCGAGCCACATTAGAAGACATCAAGAGGCATGAGTGGTTGTTGCCTTTGAAAGAATCCAGTGCAAACATCTCCCCCGAGCTTCCTCTGGTATGCAAGCAGGCTCTCACCATGGATGACCACAATGAAGTGGTTGATAAAATGGTTGCTGGAGGATTTGCCAACCTCGCTGAGATCACAGAGTCAGTTTTTTAATCTTCAATTCAAAGTTTCATTTCTAAAACGCTGGTTTCCTGTCAGGTCGCTCAACAACCAAGCATATGACCATATCACAGCCACATATTATCTCCTCGCTGAACGACTTCTCAGAAAAAAATTGGCCAATCCTATTGCATCTGTCTCACCCCATCTCTCCCCTGAGAACCCCATCCTTTTCCCTCTTGCCCTCTCTCCCAGGTTTCAAGCATGTTTTAATTGAATAAATTGATAATAAATGTAATTATTGTTTGAATTTCCATTTCAGGTGTACCTCACCCATCAACTCATCAGCTAGTGTCAACAACACCATCATAGAGGATGCCACTTCATTTGAACACACACCCATTGAATGCTTGATTTCTCCTCCAGGCCGCATGACTCCATCCCCTTCCAACACCATCCTCACCAATGAACCATCAGACATCCAAAAGATCAGGCAACAACTCACACAGCTACAACCACCATCTCCTCGAAAAACAACCACCAACTCTACCCCCACCTTGTGTCCTTACAGTCTTGTAGGACTTCCTCCTGTCATTCCTGGCAGACCCATTTGCAATGTCCACAGTTCACCTCAGTTGTTGAATGAGATTTGTGAGGAAGAAGACGAGTCTGAAAATGAGGAGCCAGTGAGGTTGGAAGCAAGTACCAGACGGAGGGACAAACGGCATCGACTGCAGGTGGGTCATGCTGGAGCATGCTCATCTGAAGATGTGAGTGACTCGGAAGAATCTAGAAAGAATCGAGTTTACTGTGGGGAAAAAAAGGATGAGAAGAAGGATGGAAAGGAAAGCAATAGAAAGGGTGAAAGTAGGAGGGTGTATGCTCGTTGTGGTGTTGATGTGAGCAGAAGAGATTCAAGTGAGCACTCAAGTGACACAGATGGTGGGAGTTGTTTTGTGGGAAGGATGAAACAATCCACTTACTGCTACTCTCAACAACCCTCTCTCAACACCAACAAAAACAATCGATCTGGAAACAGTCACAATGGTAGTTATGGTTCAAGGAGGCACACCACATATAGGCATGCCAGTTGTCCTGACAACACTGAAGAGTATCGAGGTTGTTGTCACGTGGGCAAGAGGGGTCATACAAACCCCCTTCGAGCTGCCCTCCTCAAACTCAACGTTCCTCTGAGGAAAGAGGAAACTGATGATGATCTTGAATGCTCCCACAAACACTTTTTTGAAATTAAGGGAAGTAAATTGTTTTCAGTTCTTGAAGAAAATTCCCCTCCTCCATTACCATTTCATCACTCCTCAAGTCCTCCAAAAACAATTGGCTTAGCCTCACATCTGCCTCCCACTCGCAAGTCTTCTTCTCTCATCAACATTTGTTCTTATGTCTGCAATGAAGCACAAGAAGAAGAGGAAGATGATGGATCCATGGGCAGTTATTGTCACCATTGTTACCTGGGTGGTCATTATGGCACACCCATGCACTCTTCTTTTTCATCTTCATCATCATCATCATTGTCGTGTTTACACTCTCTTTTCCGATCTCTTGACCTCAACCAGCCACACAAGTTGTATCAGAGCAACCTTATCAACCTGTGTGCCATACCCTCCCTTCAAATGCAGCCCTCCTGCGGCTGAGCCTATTGTGCTACAGACCATTAACCTTGTATCTTGCTTGGTTAACAATTTTAAAACGTTTGTAAATTAATGAAATTTATGACAATTTTTATGACTTAACTACATCATTATTGCTATGCTCCAAGGTTCTTGCTGGAGGTTAGTTAATTGTACAATATTATCTGAGTAGAAAATGTCAAATAAATATATTTAGGTATTTAAGTTAGAAAGTCTAATTAGGTGAGATTTGAGCTTAAATTCATTCCAATATTGAACAAAACATGTTTTGAAGTGGTATGCTTAAAAGTAAAGGCAACATCAGTGTTGCAGATTGAAAAATTATTAAATCAACTCCACATCCTCATACCATTTCAAAATTCTCATGAAGCTTGCATGCATTGTACCACTCTCGTATGTCATCTTCAAACCCTTTCAATTTTCATGACAGCTTTAAAAGCATTGTTTCTGGCTTTTTAATTATGCCTTGCGCTAGCTCTTATTTGGCCATTAACGTGCATCCAACCATGATGCAACCTTGTGAACAGGGCAGAACCTACCAAAGATGTTATTTACATATTTGGCTAGTCTGGCATTTGACAATCTGTCGTTGACAGGGCACCCAGATACTACTACTTAGTACCATCATCATACCACCTTGTCCAATTTGATTTTTTAAGCTTGTACACCATTATAAATGAACTTTTAATTCATGTTGGATTGCTTCGACCATGAAATACATCTCAGAATGATTTACAGTTATCTAGTTTGTACTGAATATTCATCAAATACCCTTGAATATTTTAATATAGTAAATAAAATGAAAAATCTTTAATATAAACTCAAATTTGTCACAAAAGAGATAAATTATGCAAAAGATGAAAATTTTTTGAAAATCACAATTTCAAGAGGGAGTTGAGAAGCATGAGAATGACCACAGCCACATACACCCCATCCCATCCATAAATATACCATGAAGACAACAACAGAAGTCCTCCCACCACACCAGATATCACTATCTTGTTATGATAATACAACAGAAAGAGTTTGAAATGGTTGAGGTTGCGAAGGTGCTTCTGCTGTTGCCTCTCTAGTCATACCTCATGCGAGTACACTGGTCGATGGAAAGGGATTACAGATTTTTTGTTGACATCACGGGGAAGGGCTTTGCGCATGTCTGTGTGTCATGGCGTTCAATTAAGATTCTAAATGAACTGTTTGAATGTAATATAGAAAAAATGAAGTCAAAATGAATGAATGTGAAGCAGCACTGCTCGGAGCTTGCACATGCTGCATTGGCAAGCATGAATCATCAGATGGCAGCCAAATATGCCCTTATACAATGATCACTGGACAATATAATGAAGATTCAAATGATGAGTCACCATGCGCATCTTCATTGTCAAATTCTCCTGAATAATATCCCAGCACATTTCGATACACAGTGTAGCCTGTGTGGTGGTGTGTGTCAATATGATGCTTCAAAGCTGGCAGATGAGACAAAGGTACCGAGTTGTGAGTACATGTGGATAGCTGAAGAGTTGGACACCCTCACATACAGATCAACAAACCAACAATCCTTGCTGCAATCAAGTTATTTAATCATGGTAACCATTTGAATTTTGAATATTTTTAATATAAAATTTGATTTTGGAAGTGTGGTTACAGATTTATTTTATAATAATCTTTTTTAACCAAAGTAAATACTGCAAATTATTTGAACACTAAAAGTAATTTTATTAAGTATAAAGCTTTTGAATGTTAACGTACTTGATAACGTTACTTTGTTAACCAAAAGCTTTGTACTTAATAAAATTACTTTTAGTGTTCAAATAATTTGCAGATTTATTTTAATTTTGGTAAAATTGAATTTATTGTCAATGAGTCGGATACCAATCAAGCAATAAAACCATGAAAAAATTTTTTTTTAATTTTATAAACTATAAAAAATGTTATGAACTCGGCCACATAGCTCAGTTGGTAGAGCATTAGACTGGCTATCTAAAGTAACTGTGTTCAATCTTGTGCGAGCCAAAAATTATATACACAAGGAGTAGAGCTCTGTGAAACATCTATTGAACTAATGAAACCTCAATATGGGGTGACTAAAAGTCGATCTAAAAAATGAAGTTTAGCAGAATTAAGATTGACTATAGCAAAAAACAAACCTCTCCGAAACCTTCTCCAAGTTGTTCATCAGCTTGCACCCAATGCCCAGCCTTCTGAACTCTGGGGCCACTGACAATGCAGTCACATGACCATGCCAATTCTCACCATGCCCTTCTGCCTTGCCCATTACTTCACAACACATTTATTCAATTACAGCTTGAATGATATTTTTTACATTATGAAATATTAATAACTGAAATATTTAAAACAATGAATTTATAAAAATACATTACTAAACTATAAGCCATGATTGTATCATCTGGTGATAAAGCTGTATTGAAATATTCTGAGCTCTCCACATAATATTGCATATAAAATGATATGCCATACTGAAATTAATTTAGTTACTATGTACTTACAAAGATACAATTTAAAAAAGTGTATTTGATGCTTTTTATGAAAAGCTACACAAACAAAATTAAATTTAAACTTACAGTCTCTGTGAGAGGATCAAAATTACTGAGAAATGAATAAAATTATCAAAATGTATCCATGTAATTTATTAATTCTGTAAATACTTACACGTTATTGTATTTAAAAAGATCAGTGCAAACAAAAGGACGAACTGAAGTCATCCTGGGTATGAAAATTTCAGCAAAAAATAAAAATTGAAACAAAATCGGTGATATAGTAATTGCCGAAATGAAGTGATTTTGACGAAAATAGATTGTAGTTTTAAAACTAGTTTCAGCAAATAAATAAGTTCAAAATTTGAAAAATAAGACTTAAAAAAATAAATTTTCGTGAAAAAAAAATAAATTGAAAAAAAAATTAATGCATTGTAGTATTTGAATGAAAAAAATTTTTCGTGTTCAGTAATTTAAATAAATATTTTAATATTTATAAAAACCACGCAAATCGGAGTGAGGGGTCAAATAAGCTGATTTTATCATTGGAGGCAGTATCTTTTCTTATAAAAAAAAACTTCACCAGCCCAGATAATACACAGTAAATCTAACTTTGTGCTATTTTTTGGCCCAAAACGAGATCTTACTTGGTACCTTTTGATAATTATCTTGGAGCTCTACTTACTAAGCCATTTTCTTTTTTTTCTGCATTTATCTATTGTGAGGTAGTTGCAATAACTAAATCATACTCATTAACAAACTGCAGTTTAAAAAGAGAGTCTTTCTCAAGTCTAGACCATGCCTAAAATCTTTATTTTCATAACCACTCACTAATAAAATACACAAAACTTGGCAACAAAAATTTTTTTATTGTTTCTTAAAATCATCTGAAGCCCCAAATATTCAAATGACTTTCAGCATCTTGGAAGAAGTTAAAAAATTTACGTTTTTTGGTGTTATTAATTTTTATTATAAATCTGCACGCCTGGTCTCCCATACTCTTAAGTTTTCTCATATCTCTTATCGATCTTCGCTGGCTACCTCATTACTTTTGCTCTTTTTTTCAAAATCTGTTTTCTGATGCATAAAATCTCTCATTCTACTTCATCTTTCTATCTTTCTAACCTTTTAATACTTTCTAAGCGTGCTGGTCAACGGTCTTCTACCCGCTCTCAGCTTTTCATTATCTCTCTCTCTCATTCTTACGCTAAACTGCTTTTTCTGGTCCACTTCTCTAGAACTCTCTTCCTCCGAATCTTAAATCTTTTCCCTATCCTATTTTTTTGAAAACTTAAGAACCTACTTCTATAAGCAGTGAATGACAGAGCGCCTTTGAACGATGCGTAAGAGGTGCTATATAAGTTTTCTACATTATTATCAATGTTATTAAGAAACATGAGCAAAACATAAAACCGGATAAAAAGCAAAAAAAATATTCGGTATTTTCAAAGAAATAACCACAAAAAATTGCTAGTGTGACAAAAACTTACCTATAGTTCTTCCCATTATGAGCTACTTGAGCACAATATGGTCTCCTATCCTCTCACTCATCTCACTGAACAAACTCTTATCCATTCAAAACACAGCGATCCACACAATCACAGGCTGCACAAAAGACATTACCACACTATCTTTCCTCGTTACTCACTCACTACACTCAAAAAACAACCCCAATGCAAGATCCAAAAAATCAACAACATTCAGTAATAACAACAAATACACCAAACGTTTCCCTCCCAACAACACCAAGGACTCACCTTCTCGTGGTGCCGGGTGTGCACTCCAATAAGAGTGTCGAAGAGGTTCTAAACCATGTCAGCTTCCAACCACAAAGCATTTCGAGAATTCATGCATCATTTTTCACTGCTCACCAAAAGTCACAAATAACTCGAAGCTACAAGTTTCTTTCGGTACTCGCAGGAGTAAAAGAGAAATGGAGGGTTTTGCTGGAATGAAGAAAAAAGTAAACAAAAAAATGGTTGAAAAAATTGAAAAAAAAAGATTGTGAAATCAACAAACAAACAAAAAAACAAACAAACAAACAAACAAACAAAAAAACAAACAAACAAACAAACAAAAAAACAAACAAAGAAACAAACAAACAAATATTAAATTCCGGTTAAGTTTATCATATTTTGGTAAGTTTATACTTTAAAAAATAAATAAATGCCATAACGGTTTAAAAGTCTGCATTAAGCTTTTATTATAATAAGACTTGTATATCCAGTATGTCAACTTGATATATTCGACTACTAGAAACTTTATAATCATAACAAATATGATTATGAAATATTATGTTGATTTTATGATATTTAACATTTTATGGCAATTATTTTTAGATGTATTTTCAAAACTTTTTCCCATGATGAACTTTTAAAAAGCTCTGCCTCTTCATTGGTTATTGTCTAAGCGCGCGTCTTTGAAATTTAAATCGCATAGCTGAAATTCTTACTACTTATTAATAATGACTTCAAACGATACGGAAAATATTACATTGTGCCTTGATGGACAAGGAGATTCGTCGGATAATACCTCGTTTAGTTTGATATGCAAAGACTTATGTTCAGATTTCGAGGACAGTCTCAAGCTACAGGCAGGCCACCTCAACGTATACCTACGCATCAAGCCACAACAAGATAAGGAAAACAAAGTTCGTTTTGTTGTATGTGATAAAAGGCTTAAAAATTATGTTTGAAGTTTTCAACGTGTTTACATTGATGAACTAATATATTATATTGACATTTTCTACTAGCTTTTATAAATTACCTCCATTCAGAGCTACCTGGAGGTGGAAAGTGATAGTTCTGTAGTTGTACACCCGGTGCAGGAGATTCCCCCAGTGATCAACAGCATCAGGACCAGGTCTCAGAACACATTCCAGAGCTACTTGCAGAAAAACATGCAGCCTCAAGCCCCTCTCAGATACACTTTTACCAAGGTGACCATTGCCAGATTTGGAGTGTTTTATGGTCATATATATACAAAATAAATACTTGAAGGTGTTTAAAGAGGGCACAACACAGGAAAAGTTTTTCAGGGAATCAGCACTTGACACCATTTCAGACTTCCTGCATGGACAAAATGCCCTTCTCTTTGTGTATGGAGTCACTAACTCCGGAAAGACATACACCATGCAAGGTACGTGTATTAGTGGAAAGGTTGCCCTTCCATGCTTCTTTTGTATTCACACAAACAAAATCAATCACATTTTGAGACTTAGTTTTTATTATCAGAATTGAACAAGGATATAACATAATGATAATTATAATGTCATGCCTTCTAAAAAGGAACCTCATCTCAAATGGGGGTGATCCCGAGAGCTTTTGACACCATCTTCAACTCACTGGATGGTCATGTGTATCCGAGGATGAACTTCAAACCATCCCGATTTTCCAATGTTGTCTCACTTAATCCAGTGAGTGTGTCATATTTAGTTTTAAGATGATTGTGGCGATGATTTAAAGGTGAACAAGCTATGGGTTTATGATGGTTTGTGAATATAGTTGTAAATATATTCAAAATTTTGTATTGGTGGTTAAATGATGTGGTAAAAAATGGTTTAGTGTTGAATGCTGGGGAGAAGAAGGGTTTAGTTTGGCATGGTGTGGAATTGTTTTTCAATGGAGCATGTCTTATGAAGGTGGAGGAGAAAAATGAAGAAGCAGTGAAGGAAGCCATCTTGAGTCAGTTCTCATCCAGAGTATGTATTTCACTCTTATCCACACTGCATCTTCTCACAATGCACACACATGACCACACCATACATCTACTCACAATGCACACACATGACCACACCATACATCTACTCACAATGCATACACATGACCACACCATACATTTACTCACAATGCACACACATGACCACACCATACATCTACTCACAATGCACACAGAATTCCTCTTTGGCCTCGTTCAACTTCTCCCGAGACCCTAGCTCTACTGGTTATTATAATTATCGATCATTCTCTGCATTCTTATCCATCATTCTCTGCATTCTTATCCATTATTCTTTGCATTCTTATCCATCATTCTCTGCATTCTTATCCATTATTCTTTGCATTCTTATCCACAATACTTCATGCATTCATTTGTCGGATAAGTCTAATCGGTAACACTGTAGACAGACTATGCTATATCAAATTTTTAGGGTATTTAAAGTTAAACTGCATCTCAGTTCTTGAAGTTCAAATGCCTTTTTTGCTATAACCTAGATAGCTGTGGACTCTGGTAACAGGTATGGTCGAACTGGTTTTGAGGTACCTTTTTCATTTGGCTTGACAGATAATATTTGTTTAAAATGGTAAGGTGAACTGCCTAAATGTGGGACTGGTGCATCTTGAGTTTCGAAAGTTTTTTGCTCAAACCAGCAGGCTACAAAAATTTTGTTTCTAAAATAAAATAGTCATTTTCAATCATGATGTAAGTGCCATGTATTAGTAGGGTCATAAGATCACTTGTAAGATCAATAGTATCAGAAATTCTTGAAGTTGTTCACAAGAAATAGATGCTTCAGGTAAAAGAAATTTAGATTTTAAAATTGACTGAATCTGGCCACTCTCAGTATAGCGGATTTAAAATCTCATTATCAGCTGCTAACTACAGTTATGCCACAGCATTGTATTTTCATAAACACAATAATATACAAAATATAATATAGGGAATACAAAATAACAAATATCTGAGATAGGCACCCATAATGACGTAGTAGGAACCCACGATGACGTAGTAGGAGCCAATGATGATATTGTTAACACCACCAGCCTTGACAGAAGATGACTTTGACACAGACATGCGTGTGCGAGACTCTTCCAAGGTTCCACTCAGCTCTTCTCCCAATGTCTGCTACAGTGTCTGGGTGAGTTTTGTGGAGATCTACAATGAGCAAGTGTATGACCTTCTTGTGTCACCCAACCTTGGTGAAACGAGGATCTCCAGAATGCTGTCGAGGGAAGAGAGGAAGAATTTGAAGATGAAGGGAGGAGGAGCAAAAGATATGAGACTGCCCAGAAAACAAGTGACAGCCAATGAGAGGACGTCGTTGCCGCTGAAGGAAGATGTGCATGGCAAGACATACATTACCGGTGGGTGCATCCTCTTTTCATCTATTTATACGTTTCTATTGTTGTTATGGATTTAATAAGTTGCTTCATATGAAACCACATAAAGGACTAAGGGAGGTGAAGGTTGATTCTGCAGATGAGGCGCTGCAGTTGTTGGCATTGGGACGCAAGAACCTCCGCATTGCCTACACAAAACTCAATGAAACCTCCTCCAGGAGGTGAGAATATCACGAGCAGTGCTCTTTACGTTGTTCTATGTAACTTCTTTCATCATTTTGTCTACTTTATACAATTTAAATGTTTGATCCACCCACACCTTCACCCAATCTTCCACAACAACCACAGTCACTGCATCTTCACCCTCAAGCTGATGACCCTGCTCGATTGTGACTCCTCCATCAGACACACCAAGTTCAACGTGTACGTATCTTATGACTCACCTCCACATCGTTCAAATGACATTTCCTATATGCAAATGAAGATGTTAATATCACTGACACAACATCACCAGCCTCTCCATGTGTGACCTTGCTGGCATTGAGAGGTGCCAGAAGACATCGAGCATTGGAGAACGCATCAAGGTTACCTATCCCTCATATATTTCATGAGTTGAATTTGATTTGTAATGGCACGCAGGAGTCAGGCAACATCAACAATTCCATGCTCACTCTGAGTCGATGCTTGCAAGCCATCAAGAACAACCAGAACAATCCTTCTAGGTGTCAAAAACTATCATTTTCATGGATCACTAGTTTTGATTGCCATCATTAAAAGTGCCTTTTTATGAAATAATCAACTGAATGAACCTTGTGCCACAAAGGGAGAGGCAGATTCTACCACCATATAGAGACAGCAAACTCACCAGGATCTTCAGAAATTTTCTGGCATCCAAAGGTTCAGTATCATCATTTGTTGTTACATCATTGACTCAGCCCACCACCGCAACAGGCAAAGCAAAGATGTTGATAATGGTGAGTCAAGACAAGCAGATGTACCCCGAGAATCTCAATGCCATCAAGTTTTCCGCTCTGGCCAAGAAGGTGTTCTTCACTCATTTCCATTCAAACATTTCAGAACACATTGGGCCTATTGTAGGTCATAGCTGAGTATAACTTTGAGAAATGGGTGGTGCTGAGGGTTGCTTGTGGGGGTATGTGCTTCGATACAGATTGTTGAGTATGTATGGATAGCCAACTCTGTGATGGGTTTGGTGAGAATCTTGGCGTACATAAGAGAATTGTATTGAGCCGTCTACTTCATATTCATGTTTTTGAGGCTATATCTAAAGAGGTTAGAGCAGATGCTTTTTGGGAAATTTTGTAGGCTGATGACCTGCTTTTGCTCTCAGAAGCATCAGACGATTGTATATCTAGTTTTAATTCAATCCAAAAGTAAAAGATTGAGAATGAACCCCAAAAAGTTCATGCTGCTTGGTGCTGATAATTTGTCGCATTCTGGAGAAGCTCCTTGTGGTGTATGTGGCAAAGTTTTGGCGTTAACGCAATTTTTGCTCTATATGCTTTTTTTGGGTTCACAAGAAATACTTACTCTGTGTATTTAAAAATGCAAGTTTAAAAATAAATATGAGAACTCAACATCATTCTAAAGCCATACTACAGTTCCATGTGATACTGCAGATAGTCATAGTGGCAGCTCCTGCCCCCGAAATGCAAGCCCCGGACAAGCAGGTTGAGAAGGGGCTCAAGCCAAGGAGACAAGTGCACGACCCTGTGAGGAGAGGCACTGTAAACTGGGCCACTGATGGTTACTTTTTGAACTTTTCTCAAGCTCATTCCATTTCTTATCAATTCCCTTCTTTGCCATTCAGAACAATTGGAAAAGTGGAATGAGAAAAACAAGTCAAGTATAGATGAGGAGGAGGAAGAAGAGGAGGATGAGGGTGAGGCCACACTGAATGGGGATATTGATCTGGAAGGCATGAATGAGCAGTTCTTGAAGGTGGGAGCAGTTTTCATTACGAATAAGCCATGTGTGTGTGTGTGTGCTGAGCCACATGAATGGTATTGTTGCTTCTATTGTTTATAATGGCATATGACATTAACAGATGTGCAAGTATGCTAAGGAGTTGGAGGGCAGGTTGAAGGAGGAAAAAAGAAGGAACAAGGAAGACAGGAATCGCCTGGTGAACCAGCACTGGGAGGAGATGAGAAAGCAGGAAGAGTTTTACAAGTAACACTTGTTTAGCGCCCTTTTGAATTTTTTACAGCTGCATATGTGTCGATATGTAAGAAATTGTAGTGGCTTATAGTGAATTAGACTGTGATGATGCAGGGAGATGGTGCAGAACCAGATGGAGTTGTTTGAGAATGCGGAGGAAGAGAAGATAAAGAACATCAACAGAGCCCACAAAGCAGCCTTGCTCAACAGTGTGTCCTCCAACCAGGCACTTAATGTTGCTTTATTGAGATTATGCCACATTGTTGATGATATAACTGTTGCTTGAAGGAGGTCGAGGAGCTGAAAGAAGAGCTGAGAGACATGGAGGGGGAGATGGAGAAGAAGAATGCCGAATTGATGCAATATAAACAAAACTGCGACCTCTTTGCATCACAACAACGTCAACTTCTCGAGCAGCAAAGTGAGGAGAGGTAGGTATCTTGGGGGAGTGGGGGGACATTCATATGCTACTGTGTGTTCTTCTTGATACTTGCAGGTTCAAAGCCACAATGGAAACGATGGAGCTCAAATCCAAGTTGAAAGAGGCTTATGCTGAGGTTATTCTTCCATCGAAGTTACATTTTTCTCGATGTGTGTATAAAACGAAATGATTGTGAACAGTTATAAAAATTGACAGATCGAAAAGTTGAAATCCATGACTCAAGAACCGAAATCTACCAACAATGCTTCATCATCCCATCATAACTCCCCAATCAACCACACCACATCTTCACCTCACACCTCACTATCCTACCAGACTTCATTATACAACCAAACCTCGTCAACCAACCAAACCTCACCATCCAACACCTCACTAACTGACCATACCTCAAAGTTTAACCACATCTCACCAACTAATCATACCCCAAAATCCAACCACATCTCACCAACTAATCATACCTCAAAATCCAACAACATCTCATCAACTAAACAACCCTTACCTTCAAATTTCACCTCACCAAATGCCACACTGCCTCTTGTTGACAAAACGAATGATCTTGCCAAAGAAGATTTGTTCATAAAACCTCAGCTGAGATCGACGAGGCGACAAAAAAGCCAGGATGAGAACAAGGATCGGAGGTCGGTGAGTGAGGAGAGCTCGAAGAAGAGAAAGAGAAGACCTCTTCTTAGCCACAAAGAGTCTACCTTCACTGCCCAGGTGTGTCATTCTATCCTTCATTATTTTTCAAACATTTATCCACGTAAAAGTTAATTATATTCATTACTGAACAAATGTTGCAGACGGAGGAGAAGTTGAAGGCACGAACATCCAACCCCTTACGCTCATGCTACTATTTTTGACCACCCAGTCCTACTGAATGTTGTTTCATTATCGTACACTAATCTACATATGACATTACCAATTCTCCCCAATAAAGGGAACAATTTGTTTTCGGAGTTTTTTTTTTAATTTATGGAAAATATAAGTTTTATTCTAAAGTCTTTTTTGAAGAAAATCGAGATAAACCGTTGGACAATTTTTGTCTGGCAATCATGGCTAGGTCAACACGCACCGTTTCCACGTTGTTATTCTTTAGCAAATAAAAACAGCTTCAAATTTTTGTGTATTTGAAGCGCCATGCATTCGTTAAACAATCGAGATTCAAATGCATCTTTTGACGCTCTGTAGCATCTTGGTGGAGATTGTGACGTCATGGGGTGAAAATGAATGCGGAAGTTTCCTGAAGAATATGGACAAGGAAGGTAGACACGCTTGTGTTCAAAGCAATCTTGAGTTTATCTTCAGCAACTCCACTTTCGTCGGCCATTTTCGTTTTCATTCCCTCCTTGATGTCATATCTTCAAGTATTTTTAAGCCTTTCAAAAAAAGTTTTTATTTTACAAAAACAAAAGCTTCATTTTTCTAGAACACCAATAAAGAGAAAGCGACTGAAATGTGCCCACCTCACCTTGTACTTGGCATGCTCGTCCCTCTGCCTAGGGACTCCTTCTTGCATGGCATTCAGCGTGTAGTGCCATCTGCTTGCTACCCTCCCATCTCTTGCTGCAGTCAAAAACCAGTGCTACTCATATGAGGTTTTTTATCTTTCATAATCTTAGTCAATCTTACGAAGTGCATTAAAATAGAATTTTAAAAGTGTTTTAAATGGAATAAATATGAGGTACGTTTGCAACTGTTCACCATGAAAGCTACACACCACCACAGCTGACAGGGCAGCCACTGATGCACTTGAGCTTAGGTAAATCTTTTCAATTTGATATGCTCAACCTCTGAGTCTATGCGGGCATGAGCTTATGAAAGAGGTTGGGTTGAATATGATTGACAGCCCCGCATTAATTTGACTGCTTCTCATAGCAAAAACAACCGTGTTTTACCGTATGATACTAATGGTTTATGATAAAATTAAATTGGTCGCAATATTTTAAAAATTCTACAAATTGTTCAAAATCTGCTTCAATCCTATTGGTCAGTGAAAAAAACGTTTTGTTTTATAAGGCAAGCGTGAAGTGCTAGTGACTTGAAGGACTCCACGGCTTACGGTGTAACATTGAGAAACTGAACAAAAAAGTTTAATAAACTTGAAAGATCAGTTTAAAACTCAGATCATTTTGATGAAGACACAGAAAAGGATTATATTGTGGCTAGTGACTGTTACAGAGAAGAGCATTTGTGTTGTGGTCAGCTTGGTGTTCAACTTGGCTTCATGCATTTGAGTCTCTTCGCTGTCTGGTGCCATGTTGGTCATAGAAAACATTTTTTCTACTTTGAAGTTTGTTTAAAAGTTATTTCATCTCAATTCTTTTTTTTTCAAAACCTGGACAATTCATCGCCATTGTCTCTTCATAATAATGGTAGCCATGTCTTTCTGGTGACAAAGAGAATCATTGTATCGGTTCAAAAGATTCTTAGAAGACTTTTTAAACTTTGTGTCAAGGAAGCTGGCAGTTTATTGATATCTTGCTCTGTCACCCTTCAACACTCGAATCTATACAGAAGCACAGGCAGAATACAGATCTTGTACAGCTTGATCTTGGAGTTGACAGTGTACTGAGAAGACTTCCATATAGTCGTCATGCTTCTAAAAGCATTTCTTGCTTTGTTGAACCTACTTTTAATATTCTTCTCAGCACCACCATCTATACTCAAAATGTAAGCAACTTATCTGTACTACAAAGATCCTGTTTGTCAAACTGCACTGGGTTTAGTGATGGCATGATTTCAGTATTCTTCTGGTTGATCTTGAGTCCAACCTGCTGCCCTATGGAAACAGTTTGTCCGTTTCATTCTGCATGTGACGATGTGTGTGAGAGATTAGTGCTAGATAACTTCAAAATCGAAGTTATTTAATGTAAAAAAAGAAATCCACCTGATTCCTTTAGTTTCAGCTTCTGTAGTCCAGGTCATTACCCAATCAATGGTGAGGTTGAGAAGCAATGCTGAGATCACACAGCCCTGTCTTGACCTTGAGCCATATGTCATCACTAATATGGTGATCTACTCATTCTCAACTTTTCATTATCTCTCTCTCACTCCTATACTAAATCTGCTTTTTCTTTTTCTGGTCCACTTCTCTGGAACTCTCTTCCTCCTAATCTTAAATCTTTTTCTTATCCTATTTTTCTTAGAAATTTGAAAACATATTTTTTCAAGCAGTTCATAGCAGAGCGCTTCTGAACGACGCATAAAAGGCGCTTTAAAAATAACTAATTATTATTATTCCAGACTTCATTTAATGATCTATATCCACCACCATTAATATCTCTAAGTATCAAAGTATCATTTGCTTTGAAATACTGCAACTAAAGTTACTACAAAAACTTTGAATTAGTTGAACAAAGTGCAGAGGAATTCTATATGATCTCACTCTACTGGTCAGTCTTTCAAAGGAGTTTCGTTGCCAATGCAGCTCTATCCTTAAAAACGAATCTCACCGCTTTAAAGAGCCAAGACAAAGTTGCTCAAAAAATACTCTGATGTTTTTCTCATGTTTCAGTGGCTCCTTCCAATACTTCCCATACTTTCTTTCCAGGGCCATTACTCCCATCAAATAAAATCAATGACGAGTATGATTATAATGGCATCAACTTCAGAAGTTTCTAGACCACTGAGTATTATGAACTTTGAACGCAATTTATTTTAATGTAAGTTTTCTTAGATATGACAACTTAAAAAAAATTATGCAAGTATAACTAAATAAAAAAAACAGTTAACCAAGATTAGATGAAAAAAACGGTTTGTTGTTTGAAACAAAAGCAATCATAATAATACTTATATAAATGAAATTTCTTCCCGATGGACTGCCACTTTGTCGTGGTCGAGAGGCTTGAGCACCTCAGTAGCCCCGAGAACTATGCCGGTGGGAGCGTAAGCTTCTGGCAGGGCCACCCAAGCCGGACAGGTCAAAGGGTAGAGGTCGGACTAAGTGCAGTTTACTGGCTCTTCCGGTTGAGAGTTTGAACTAGGCTAACAACCCGGCTCTGCAAAAAAAAAATCTGTTACAGAAACTACAAAAAACTCTGAAAACTGCTTGGTCCAGGAAGGGTTCTCTCTAGCAGAGCCTATGACGCAAACTGGTGAAAGCCCTCGAGAAGCCAGTGCGCTGACCACTCTTCTGACGACAAAGGCCAAAACCAGGATAGGAACATGGAACATCAGAACTCTACACGAGACAGGCAAGACAGCTCAAGTTTGTCGAGAAATGAAAAGGTACAACTTGAAGATTCTAGGCCTAAGTGAGACAAGATGAACAGGATCAGAAAAAACGCAACTACTGAGCGGAGACACCAGCATCCACTCCGGACAGAAAGAAGGCCAACCTCACACACAAGGAATAGCATTGCTGATGACACCCGAAGCAACACAAGCACTGCTGTCCTGGGAGCCTATGTTACCAAGGATCCTTACAGCACGCTTCAATTCAAAGGGCAGAAAAGTTACCATAAATTAGTACTATGCCCTTACCAATGTAGCAGCCATCGAAGAGAAAGATGAGTTTTACCAACAAATCCAATCCGCTATAGACAAGAAATCCGAAAGAGACATGAAAGTTCTCATGGGTGACACTAATGCCAAGGTTGGTGCTGATAACACAAACAGCGAACACATTATAGGCAGACACGGCATTGGAGTGCAGAATGAAAATGGAGAACTTTTTGTAGAGTTCTGCACCCTCAATGACCTGGTCATAGAAGGCACCTTGTTTCCCCATAAGACCATCCATAAAACCACGTGGACTTCCCCCGACGGCAGAACTGAAAACCAGATCAACCACATCACTATCAGTCGCAAGTGGAGACGAAGCCTGCATGATGTCAGGGTGAAGCGTGGCGCAGACGCAGCATCAAATCACCACCTGGTTGGGGCAGTACTCAAAATCAAGTTGAAGGCTTACGAAGACCAAGCGGATAGACCATCGCACAAGTACAACGTGCACAGCTTGAAAGTGAAATTGGAGGCAGAAAAGTTTAAGATTGAACTGAGGAGCAGGTTCAGTGTGCTTTCCCAACTCCCAGAGGTCCCAGTTAAAAAACATTGGCACAGCCTTTGAAAGATCTAGACAACAACTTGCAAAACAGTTCTGGGCAAGAAAACCAGGAAGCACAAAGAGTGGCTTTCGACAGACACCTGGACACTCATCCGTAAGAAGAGGCACCTAAAAGACCAGATCAACAGCACGCAAGACCAAGCTGAGAAACACAAATTACAAGCACATTACTGGAAGAAAAACCAACAGGTGAAACAAAGTGCGAGACATGACAAAAGAACGTACATCGAAGAACTGACTGCAGAAGCTGAGAGTGCTGCAGGCCAGCGGAACATGAAGCGCCTGTATGAGATCACCACGACACTCTTCATCAAAAACAGCAATCCAAGTCGGCCTGTAAAGATCAAAGACGGAAACATTATCCTTGGCGAAGAACAGCAGAGAGCACTGTGGGCGGAATATTTCAAAGAAACGCTCAACCGACCATTACCATCTGTCCCACCTGTCATTCCGCCACCTAATAAGCTCCTCGACATCAACACCAACCTTCCGAGCAAGACTGAGAGTGTCAAGGCTATCAAGTCCCTCAAGTCAGGAAAGGTAGCCGGTCTAGATGGAATTCCATCTAAAGCTCTAAAGGCCGACATCCAGACCTCAACTGAAATGCTACATCCTCTTCTATGCAAGACCTGGGAACAAGAACGAGTGCCAGATGACTGGAAAAGAGGACACTTCGTGAAACTGCCAAAGAAAGGGGACTTTTCATTTTGCAACAACTGGCGAGGAATCATGCTGTTGTCTATTCCCGGCAAAATACTGAGCAGAATAATCCTCGAGAGACTAAAAAGCGCCTTGTACAAAACACTTCGAGATGAACAAGCAGGCTTCCGACAAGATCGCTCATGCACGGACCACATTGCAATCATGCGCATCATCGAGCAGTCCCTCGAGTGGCAGACCCCCCTGTACGCAGTCTTCGTCGACTTTCAGAAAGCTTTTGACAGTGTTGACCGAAATGTCATCTGGAGACTGATGCGCCACTACGGCTTTCCACGAAAGTCTATAAACATCATCCAGCAAATTTACGAAGACGCTACCTGTCAAGTGATACACGACGGAAAACTAACGGAACCTTTCAGCGTGCAAACTGGCGTCCGTCAGAGCTGTTTACTCTCACCAATCATTTTCCTGATGGTGGTTGATTGGGTCACGAAGCAGTCCACAGCAGCTCAGAAAACAGGCATCTAGTGGACCTTCAACAAACAGCTGAAAGACCTAAACTTCGCAGATGACATAAGCTTTTTTTCCCACAAGCAGAAAGATGCGCAAAAGAAAATATGTCGTGTGGCAGAAGAAGCTGAAAAAACGACGCCAAATCAATACTGGGAAAACAAAAGTCATGAGAGTCAACAACAAAAACCAAGATCCGGTGAAACTACATCACGAGGAAATTAAGGAGGTTGACAAGTTTGTCTCCTTGGGCAGTGTTATCAGCAAAGATGGGGGAACAGACCAAGACATCAAGAGCCGCATCAACAAAGCTAGACACGTTTTCAACACCTTCGACAAAGCTGGAGATCGAAAGCTCTCTCAATCCGCGATAAGATCAGGATTTTCAACACTAATGTAAAATCTGTTCTATTCTATGGCTCAGAGACGTGGCGAGTGACAAATACCCTCACCCTCAAGCTGCAGACATTCACGAACCGATGCCTAAGAAACATCCTGAACATCAGATGGCCAGAAGTTGTCACACTGGAGACGGAAAAAAAAAGCGGAAATGAGGATGGATAGGTCATACACTACGCAAGCCTACAGCCAACATCGTTAGACAGGCCCTGGACTGGAACCCACAGAGGAAGAGAAAAGTTGGCCAACCTAAGCAGACCTGGCGGAGAAGCATCGAGGCAGAAGCGAAGGCTACCGGAATGACTTGGGCCGAGCTGAAGAGGACCAGCCAGAACCGAGTACGTTGGAGGAGTGTTTTTGCAGCCCTATGCTCCCAAGGATGCAAGAGGAAAAACTATAAATGAAATTTAGAAAACTGAGTTGATTTTATGAATGTATAAAAATAATTAAATCTGTGATAATAAACAAAAAATATATATAGATGAAACTTCAAATAAAATATTTTGAGCAATCAAATGTTAATTTTAGACAAAATTTGAACAACTTCATTGTCTTCATCTTTTTCCTTCAATGGGACTTCCACATCATCACAATTGGAACCAGAAATTGCTTATCTTTTTCTTTATTGTTACATTCTTTGATATTAATTAAATGATAATATTTTTTTTAATCTTTTATAGAATTTTCATCCAAGTAATGCCACCCTTTATTACTCCCAAAAAACCATCAAGTGTTTATCTTTTTAATTTTTGTTGTTGCATAAGATGAAATTGTTGATGTTCACAATTTATCTTCTTTCTATGTAAAGCAAAAAATCCGGAATCCTCCCAAAAAAAGTAGTTCTTGTGTGTTATTGTACTAAGTTATCGAATTTTGAAATAAAATTGCGAAATTATTTTAAATAATAATATTTTGACATTTTAAACTGAATTATGTAGTTTTTAAGTATAAAAATCGACTATTTGAGCCACCATTATAACTTCGACAGGCCACCTTCGGTTGGCGCCATTGGCGTACCATTAATAATCCAGATAAGCGAATTCCATTTTTAATTTTTTTTCTGGTTGGAAACTTGAAAATGTTATAATGTTGAAGCCACAAACCTGCAGGTGCTGGAAGATTCAGGAGTGATGTTGAGGCAGGAGCTTGCTACCATTCGGCACGTGAAAGCTTGAATTGGTGACGTGTAGTATCGTGCGGTTTTAATTTTTGAAACAAAGATAATTTTAAATACATTTATTATGACATCAAAGCTAAAATGAGGTCCCAAATCATTAGTATATAGTAGCACAGTTTCACAATAACTTCACCAATGCATCATGAAGTTGAACTTTTAGTTTCCATGTAACAATAAATGTATTTAAAAATTTCTTTTTTTTGAAAATAAAAAATTCAAAAAAATTATTCTAGGGTTATAATAATTTTCAAACCAAATATTAACGGGCAGGATAATATTGGAAATAGGCAGACCGGTGCAGCTGTACTCTGTGAAGCTACTTCTCAACAACCTCTACAGGGTGGGTCTCCATCAACATGACTGCCAATCATTTGATGCACTAATTGATTTCAAGACGTCAGTGAGGTGGGTCTCAAAATCTCAGTGATCAACTCTTCGGAGAGTGCAGGCATCTTGTGTGCTGAAAACAGTGAGAAGCAGAAGCATGCAGAGTAGATGCAGCTGACATGCACCTGCAAGATGCCCCCCTCTCTGTATGTCTTCGTATACAGCCTTGGAGAGCAGGCCCAAGAGCGGTATTTGTCACAGTGTCAGATAAAACTTTATGAAATCGCCTCCCCCTGACCTCCCGTTCTTCGATTCATTCATTGTTTTCATTCAAATTTGAATACTGAGAAACATTAAATTTTGGCACTTTATTTAAAAAAAAAGTTTCAAATGAATCACGATTGTTTTTTGTAGAAGAATGATTGGTGGAGGGTGACCAGGATGCCGTTGAGAAGAAGAAATTTGATGATGTAGGAGGAAAGCAGGTGGAATGGAATATACAGGGCTGATGGGAAAAAACATGGTTCAAAACAATTCAGCTTATAATCAATAAATATTGAAAAACTTTGAAACAATTATTGAAGTGTTAAGAAGATTTTAAGGTTTAGGAAGCCTCGAAGTTGATTCTTTTATATTTATATTAGTTATGTAGTTTAAATGTTGACCTATGAACTCGACGAGGAAGGTCTTCACGTGGTTCAGAAGGGGCTTCTGCTGCCTGCGAATCATTTCAACTTTCTTTTATCTTTAAATATTACATTATATATGCACATACACTCCATATACATGAGTGAATTTATTGTTATATATTTAAATGCCTGCAACTTATATATATTTCCATCAATGAGAGAACATAGACACAAAAATGGTGGCAGCAAACTAACAGAAGGTCGAAGTAGAGGGGGTAATTGATGGTGGCACTGAGGTTGAAGTTGGAGGCGTTTGTGTTCTCTGAAGAGATCACCACCTCCGGGACAAACCTTGTCCTCACTTGGAAGTATTTATGCCACCTTCACAGCTTACTAACAAATCTCATATATATTCATATCAACATTTCATCGCCCCTACTACAAAAACCCAGTGCCAACAATATTTCCACAAAAGATAACCAACAAACAACACGCCAATCCATTTGTGACATCATCAGATCCTCTTGCAGTCAAGCGATCTCCCTCGAAGGCATTGATGAGCCAGCCTACTGTGACCGGTTGCTCCTGCATGCCACTCTATTGCTCCTTCAGTTGTTGCTCAAACACCACACTCCTAACATTAAACTTGATTACACTACACCCCACCTCGTCACACCACACCACGTCACACCACACCTCGTTGCACCACACCACCTCACACCACACCTCGTCACACCACACCACACCACGTCACACCACATCACGTCACATCATATCAAATTACATTACATCCCAAAAAACCACATTAAATCTCTTTCCTCCACACTCACCCCATCACACAACACCACATCACGTCAAACTCACCAGGCCTCAAATTATTAGCCTTCAACATTTTTGGCACATCATATGCTTCAGAGAATGTCGCATCTTTTTCCCGCTTTAAAATTAATTTTTAAAAATTCATTCAAATTGTATTCGTAGTTATTATTGTTTAATCAAAACTCATTAAGTCATTGAGCAAAAATAAGTTTAGGCGTAGAATCAAAAGCATTTTACATTGAGAGAATAGTCAAGAAAGTTGATGGGTTTTTGTTGCACAAGTTGCAAGCTGCCGATCCACTCGACAACTTCAACACTAGGAGGCCCTGAAAAGTGGAGAACTGCCATGCTCGAAAGTCTGAATCTGGCATGCCCCTGTGGTGGCAATTACTCTTTTGCTATGCAAAATATGCACAATAACAACAACCTTGAACTTGATTTCATAGAAGACCAACAGATCGACTTGTCTAAAAGAGTAGTTAAAGGAAGGTAGGATTAAAGACAAATACATCCTGTCCTGCCTGCCATCGCTCTCCTCATCCTCCTGCTCCACCTTCATTTAATTTGCAAATTTAATCATACTTGTATTCACTTCAATCAATCGTGTATGACTCACAGTAGCGTGCCAGGAAGTTTCAAGTTGAATGTTTGAGTGGGTGTTTTCAATGGTGCTCCACAAAAGCTTTTTCTCTTCTGTTTCTACCTCACAAACTAACTCATATGTGAAATTTATCGATGGAATTTTTTGTTCTCTTTCTAGCTGCTTCAAAAAAGCTGTTGGAGTTTGGGTATTTGAAACATTATCAAAGTATCATAAGATATTCTGACATCTTTGACAACTCACTTCCATCAATTATCACCACAAGCAATGGCGGCACAAAAGCTACAAGTCTAATGAAAAAAACAATAAAAGTGGTTGGAGTGAAAAAGTATGCTCTGTAGGTTTTGCTTAGAAAGCAATTGTAAAGGTTAACAATAGCCATTTTAAAGAACCTGTCTCTATGGTGATGTCATTGAATATGTTGTTTGTATATTTTATTAACTTCCCTTTTTGTTGTTAAATTAATCTTTAATTTTATTTAAAAAAACAAATTTTTTGATCAATAAAAAGAATTGTGTAGTCCAATATTTTGACTCTTTGGTGATGACGAATGACATCTTGCTTGTAAAAATCCTTTTTTAAACGTCATATTTTCCTGTCGAACAAGATTTCATTTGTATCATTATTCAAGAATGAATTTTTAATATATGGGTGAAACTCCACCACCGTTAGAAGTTATCCGCAAAATCAAATCTTCTTCACCGATGGCTTTATTAAGAAAAATTTCTGCGGTGTTTTTTAATTTCATTCAAATAAAATCAATAAATATCATTATATTTTTAATTTTTACCTTACCATATTTAGTGACGAAATTCCAACAAATGCAGACGTACCAGCATTGGTTGGACAGGTGTGTGCCGTACACCACAGGAAGGTGGGTTTTCTGGGTCTCTTTTCTCGTAATCTACATCATCAGAGCCATTCTTCTCGAGGTTTCTTTGTTTTTTCAGGCTTTTCTCTTGAAGTTTTTTGGAACTAAAATTTAAAATGTTTAAAATTTCATTTAAAAAAATAAAAATAAGGATAAAACAAATTGTTTATATAAGTCTATTTATGGGATGCAGGGCTGGTACATAATAACATATGCACTGGGCATCTACCTCTTGAACATCTTCATTGCCTTCCTCACTCCCAAGATTGATCCTGCCAGTCGATTTGAGTTTGAAGGTCTTTCAAAAAAACATTCTCATACACTAAATTTCAAAATTGTGGAAAGCATTTTATATAATTTATATAATTGTAAATCAATATTTACCTACTATGTATGTCCTAATTTGGCATGATCATTAGTGGTATGACAAAATGGTGCAGGTGATGATTCAGGAGAGTTGCCGACCAAGGCCAATGAGGAGTTCCGACCCTTTATCAGGAGGCTGCCCGAGTTCAAATTCTGGTATCCCTCTTGTCATCACAACATTGACTGAATATTTGTTGTATATTAAAATCATTTAGATACTAGATTATTTGAAAACTTTATGATAAAGATTGACACTTGATAATGTAAGATACTCTTATGAAAAGTGTATTAAGTTTCTCAATAAACTTTAGTGTTTGTTTCTATTATATTATGATGAAGACTTGGTATAAGCTTTAAAAAATGTTAGACCAAAATTATTTCATAGTTTCTGCATCATCTTTATGTGCTAGGCCCATGCATGCATCATCATATCAACCTTCAATAAATTTTCTAAGGCACATATATAGTTTGTCTTATTAGGAGGGTGCTGATAAGGATCCATTTAGTGATATCAATCCATCTTCAACCCAACAGGTACAGTGCCACAAAGGCAGTGACAGTGGCATTCGTTTGCACCTTCTTCGACTTTCTCAACATCCCTGTCTTTTGGCCCATCCTGGTCATCTACTTCATCCTTCTCTTCATCCTCACTATGAAGAGACAAATCCTTGTCAGTTTGTCTTGTAGTTTGTGTTATTATGCTGTTTGACTCTTAAGGTGTGTGAGTTGTTGGAGTTTTTGCCTGTGGGGGGGGGGGGAAGGGGAAATAAAGTTTACCAATGACTTACATCTCCAACTCTACAAGGAGGTTATCCACTTGGTGAATTTATCATTCTCGCTATCTGCCACTACCGCAACTCTTACAGCATTCATCATCACACATCACAGCCTGTTTCTACAGATTAAACCTGATTGAGTCAAATCAGTCCTTGACGTTATCATGGTGATGGCCAACAAACACAAAGTATTTATTTTAAAAAAAGATGCAAAGCTTTTCGTAAGACCTGTGATTACTTTATCAAGTGATGATAAAAGTTCAAAAAATGTCATGCTATTATCGCACTCATATGATAGTAACAAGTATAAATAGGATAACATTTTTTGAACTTTTATTATCACTTGATATTTTAAGCTAGTCTTACGATAAGCTTCGTGTCTTTTTAAAAATAAATACTTTGTGTTTGTTGACCTCACAACTTGATTTAAGATACTATACTTCATGGTGAGGATTGTTCTTTTGGTATTGCTGGGTAGTTAAGGTGGATGGTGGCGCCACATTAATGTGCATGATGATGATACGTAATTTGAACACCACAGCACATGATCAAGTACAAATATTTGCCGTTTTCGGTGGGCAAAGTGAGGTACAAGGGCAAGGAGGAGAGCAACAATAACAACAACAACCAGACCCCCCAGAACTTTTGACACCCTTTTGATTATGATCATTTGAAATAAATTTATTTTAAATTAAGTAAATTTGTTAAAAGTTTTATCAATTTTTTTCCATTATTTTATTGGAAATTTTTAATTTTTTTCGTTCTTCGCTTTCAAACTTCGTCTAACAAAATAATATTTGTTAACCACCTTAGGTGCCAGTGGTTGTATAGTAGTTGAGATTGCTTTGACTTCCCTTTCATTACACCTTTAGTTCATTATCACTATATTTATCAGTTGTATTGATACAAGAATGTACGTGAAGATTATTTTTTAGTCACGTCCATACGGTTATGGCGGTTTGTTGAACAAATAAACAAGCACCTGCCATGATTGGGAGGCGTGATCGATCGAAAAAAGCATACAACTTGTACTTGTGGATCGACGTTGCTGTGCACAGTTGTACGAGAAAGGGAGTTTGTGTACGATGTAAAATTGCTGAAACTTTCAAAAATAATGCATTCAGTAGGCATGAGGCATTCAATTGTGTTGTTTTTGTGCTTATTTGTCTCAAATGATGCCCAACGTAGAGATTCTATTTCTTTCGGTGAGTTTATGCGCAAGTTTGAATAACTAATGAAGTATCAAATTTGAATGAAATGATATTAGAGAGAGAAGTAAACATTTAATTATAACTACGTGTCGTGAGCACAATGTTGGGCAACACTGCAGGCGTGCTGTCGGAAAGGAGAAACTCGACGGAAATGAAGGCTTTCGAGTACGGCTTGAATCAGGCTCTAGGGGGCAGGAGTTTGCGCTTCAATGTGCTATGGAGGCCTGCTGACCACCACAACGCCTACATCACTGCTGTCAATGGTAACTTCATGCCCAATGTGATTTAAAAAGGTTGAATCATAATGTTTTTGCATTCGTGACCTCACGACAGTTTGCCAGTTGCTGAAGGAAGGAGTGATGGCCATTTACAGCCTGCACACCACTTCAACCCTCAACGTGCTGCAGTCTCTCAGCTCTTCTTTCCGAGTGCCATTTCTCACATCGTCTTCAGCTGTACCCTCCACCAAACAACCCTTCCACTTCTATACCAGGCCTTTTTACATCAAGGCACTCTACCACCTCATCAGGCACTACCAATGGGACGAGATCTTCTACTTCTACGACTCTAAAGATGGTCACTACATCTTCCACCATTTCGACACCTCCTCATCATCGCAAACACACCACAGGACTCCAGCGGCTGCAGCAGTTGTTAGACGTGGTGACGTCACAGGGATACAAACTCAAGTGCCACTTGTTTAAGGTTCTACAACTTTGAGACGTTTGGCGCTACTTGAAATTTAAAAACTTCTAATCGAATCAGTGCTTGTAGTTTTTCTTGAAAATGCAAATAAATTATGTTGTGATTAAAAGACATCAGATGATATCTTTTCAAAACACACAAAATTGAATTTCAAAAGTGAAACAGTTTTACTGTTGCGATGTTCAGATGTGAATTTAATAACTTGAATCAAGGTGCATGACGCGGAGAGCTTTCACCAAGTGCTCGAGAGGCTAGACTCACAACAGACTGTCAACAAGAAGTTGCTGCTCGACCTGCCCATTGCGGAGTGTCAAAAAGTGATCCAGAAGGAGGTCAACTTCAACATGCTCTTTGCTTGAGTTTGAAAATAATCAAAAAATTGACAATTTTTCAGTTTGACAAAACTTCTTCGCAAGGGATCAAACACTCATTCATGCTTATAAGGCTGGTTAGTCATCATCATCGTCATCGTCATCATCATCATCATCATCATCATCATCATCATCATCATCATCATCATCATCATCATCATCATCATGTTTGATGATGATGTTGGTGATGCAGGGAATGGTGGAGATGAAGACGAAAGTGTTCAAAGTAGGAGGACTAAACGTCACAGGCCTCAGTCTCAAGGAGTTCATAAACAAGGTTTGAAGGTGCAGTTGCATTCGTTGTTTGACGTATAAACTTGTTGTTGCAGTCTCCGAAGTCTCGTCACAGAAGCATCAGAAGCAGAGACCCTGCCTCCATACCGGTGAGTTGTGTGCTTCTCATATCGCTGCCTGCTTAATGAATGTTTGAACATGCAAGATCGAGGAAGCGTTGATGGCAGAAGCTGGATACCTGGCTGGAATGGCAAGCTTGAACTTCTACAAGCGCAAAAGCAACAGCGAGTTCTACTCGAACCTCGATTGCAACAACGACAATCCTCAACATTGGGGCAACGGAAGGGAGTTCGCTAATCTTCTTCGACAGGTGGCGCTCTCGTGTTCATCATTCATTTGCTCTTTAAATAATTCAGTACTGTGAGATCTCCAAAAACACATTCAACAGGAAGTGCAAGGACATTTGACAGGGTGGGTGAAGTTTGACAGTGGTGGGCTGAGGCAGCACTACAAGATGGATGTGATGGAGGTCAGTCTGAACAGGGGACTCGCCAAGGTATCGTCTATGTGTTTCCATCCATTTCATGTGTTTATATCTATCTCTCGTGTTTCTATTGCATCTTATGTGTTTTTATTCCATCTTTCAAATTATGGTGTCTTCATTTTTGTTGCAGTATCCAACATTGAATTATTTCTTATTATTAAACATACGACACTGGGTCATCTGCGGCATACATGTAGATAGGTACCTGGGACTCGGAGGATGGGCTGATGATCCAACAACCCACCATGATTCGACAAAAGGGAAACAACACCATTGCCAACAAAACCAGGATTGTCACCTCCATCTTCGTACGAACCTTTCCACAACAATACAATATGATTATTGAATGAATATTTTGGTGAACTTTATGAACTCACGACCACCTACACCCATCCAGTCAGCACCCCACTTAATGTTGGTGAAGGAAGAGGGACTTGAAGGAAATGCCAGATACGAGGGATACTGTGCTGATCTTGCACAGCGCATGTCTGAAATCATCGGCTTCGACTACCTTATCAAACCTGTCAACGACAAAAAATATGGCGACAACAAGACAGGGAAGTGGGACGGCATGGTCGGAGAACTTCTCACCGGGGTGCCACTTTTTCATATTTCACAGCGAATCGTTTGCTTGTCATGTTTTTAACGCTTTCATATCGCTTCATTGACGTTTTTGAAACATTATTAAATAATAACAATTTTTTTCATTTCCCTCCGAAGCTAGCCGACCTGGCCATCGCACCCCTCACCATCACAGCTAACAGGGAGAGTGTCATCGACTTTTCCAAGCCTTTTATGAAACTAGGCATATCTATCATGATAAAGAAACCTGACAAGAAAGGACCCAGTGTCTTCTCCTTTCTCAATCCCTTGTCGTATGAAGTATGGATGTGCGTCATTTTTGCCTACATCGGGGTCTCCGTCGTGCTCTTCCTTGTTTCCAGGTCTCATCACAAATCCACTCAACAGCTAATCAAATGATCTCTAATCAACTGGTGTAGAGTGAGGTTTGTACTACAACAGGTTCAGTCCTTTTGAGTGGCACATGGAAGAGAGTCAGGAGGGTATGGTGAACAACTTCACCATCTTCAACAGCCTTTGGTTCTCTCTGGGAGCCTTTATGCAGCAGGGAGTCGACATTGAACCAAGGTGATGGTAGTGATGATGATGATGAGAATGATAATGATGAGGATGATAATGATGATGAGGATGATAATGATGATGAGGATGATAATGATGATGAGGATGATAATGATGATGAGGATGATAATGATGATGAGGATGATGATGAGGATGATAATGATGATGAGGATGATAATGATGATGAGGATGATGATGAGGATGATAATGATGATGAGGATGATAATGATGATGAGGATGATAATGATGATGAGAATGACGATGGTGATGATGATGATGCAGATCGATGTCTGGCCGCATAGTGGGTTCAGTATGGTGGTTCTTCACCCTCATCCTCATCTCTTCATACACCGCCAACCTGGCAGCATTCCTCACCTCGGGTGCGTTTGGAGTCTTAAGAAAAATTACAATTATGGTTAAAGTTGATGTAATTAGAAACTAGAGTGATAAAGTTGAATTTACTTTTGGATGATCATCGAGTGTCATCATCAGGAGCATACAGTTACCAGGCATGCTAAATTGGCAAGACCAATAAGCCTCAATAATATTAAAACAAACAAATTAGCATGGAAATAAATAATTGAAAGCAAACACTTTTATTAACTGAGCATCATAAGCTTCGTGTTTAGTTTATTGAGTGTGGTTTGATTTTAAAAATAAACAAACATAAATTTGAGACAAACAGAAAATCTGATGACTATTTTCTTGTTTTCTCATCAAATCCTCATCTGATTCTCCAATGATACAGAGAGGATGCAGTCTCCCATAGAGTCTGCAGAAGACTTGGCCAAGCAGACCGAAATCAAGTACGGCACTCTGGCAGGGGGCTCTACTCAAGACTTCTTCAGAGTGCGTCCCCCTTTCCAATAATAAAAAAATTTAAAAAAAAATGAAATTTCAACGCATAGAAGTCGACGATTCCCACTTTTGAGAGGATGTGGGCGTTCATGTCGTCGAGCGAACCCTGGGTGTTTGTCGAGTCGACAGATAAAGGGGTGGACCAGGTGCGCAAAAAAAATGGCAAGTATGCATTCCTCACTGAGTCTACCCAGAATGAGTACACCAACCAGCGTGCCCCTTGTGACACTATGAAGGTGGGCAGTAACCTGGATGCCAAGGGGTACGGCATCGGAACTCCCATGGGATCGGATCTGAGGTCACATTCATTCAAACTATATGGAGTTTGATGCTCAGTGTGATAATGTTGGAAAATAACAAACGCTGCATTCACACACAGGGACCGCATAACGCTGGCTGTGCTGGAGATGACTGAGACTGGAGAGCTGGACAACTTGGAGAAGAAATGGTGGTATAAGAAGGGTCAATGCTCCCAAGACGGAGAGGTCAAAAAGGTCACTGCAAAAAATTACTTAAACAAAATATTTCCAAAATTTTTTTATGATTGGAAAACTCTTCTTGTGACATTAATGCATGTTTCTAATATATTTTACATCAAGAATAACTCCAGTTTTCACTATTTCAATATTACCCCAAACCTCACCAGCAAGAGACGACAAGTTCGTTGAAGTTGTCGAACGTGGCAGGCATCTTTTTCATTTTGATTGCAGGACTGACTCTCAGTCTGGTGATTGCTGCAGTAGAGTACCTGCACAAGAATAAAATTGACACCATCCGCAAGAAGGTCTCTTCGCATTGCACTTTTCAACATTACTTCAAGATATCAGTGTTATTCAATTCAGCAATGTTAGATAGAAACAGATACATGTAACCCATTCACTTTGATCAACCTTTCCGTTAATCTTTTTGCCCTCCCTTTTCACCCTCTCACTTTCCCTTTATCCCTCTCATCCACAGTCATCCATGAGCAAGGACCTCAGTTCCAACGGCAGATTGTCACTCATCGACACGTCAGAAGAGGAAGTTATACACCCGGAAGTGGCAGCAGTGAGTGGTTGATGATGGGTTGTTTATGGTTGGCAATGGAAGGTGTCTTAGAAGCACCCTTCCTTCTTCAGCTGGTGCATACCATATGCATTATAATGTTGTTTGAGCTCTTGGTGTGAAAGTTTAGGTGATTTCAAAAACAAACTATGAATGAATTTATTTTTGTTTCAACAACAAATTAAACTTTTGTTTTCAACACTACCACTTTGAATTTCAGCAGTTCTTGTATCCTGCCAGACAGCCAGACAGGTTTGCAGACTGCAACTTACACACTCAAGTCTGAAGGAGTTCAACTTGTTGTCGTTGTTGAACTATTGTCAATCAACTTTAAATATTTGTGAGAATTCGATCGAAAAGTAGAGCAGCTGAATGGAGATGTTGAGAGTTAATTTAGAGTGTTCGTTCCGCCATATTTGTCGTCTTCTCAATCGTTATTCGATCCTCATTTTTGTGAAGTTATACTTATGGATTTTCACATACACACGTACACAAACTTGCTCTTTGTTTGGCCATTTGCCCGATCGGTGATGCTAATGACTAAGGGGCATTAAAGTTCAAGGGAATCGATGTGCGTGCTTTTAATTAATAATTTCACTTTTTATTTTATAATTTCAATTTGAAGCGATTTAAACACAATAAATAAAAAACTGGGTTGTGAAGAATAAACTAGAAAAGAAAACAACAACACAAACATAAAAGAAATTGAGAATAAATTAACGAACAAAAAAATAAGTTATTGGCTTTTGATAAAAGGGCAGGTGTTTTTGAAAAGGAGGAAGACTGGCTGGAAGATGGTCTGGTGCATCTGATGGTTGTAATATATCAACATCAAAAATGTTCATGTCAACATCATCAATGTTCATGTCAACATCAACTTGCTTCATATCAACTTCAACTTGGTCTATATCAACACCAAAATGCAAAAGATTTCTTACAGCCCAGTGGTGGTTGTGAGGAGAAAGCGAATGTGAGTGGTTGTCGATGTTGCACTGGGCTTCCATGGAGTCTGCAAGGATGGGGGTGGGGTATGAAACATTTGTGTCTTCCTTTTTTTTTACTCACATCAAACTAATACGAAAAAATATGTTTATTTACCTTGGAAAAGAATTCTTTTGACGGGGCTTCCGCAGTCTTGATTGTCGTAAAGAGAAGTGGGTGTGGTGTGAGCGTGGATGTATGGGGGTGTGGTTTGAAGGTGTGGGTAAGGAGGTGTATTGTGAGGGTGGATGTATGGGGGGGTGGTGTTAGGGTGAATGAATGGGGGGGCGGTGTGAGGGTGGATGTATGGGGGGGTGGTGTGAGGGTGTGGGTATGGAGAGATGCTTTGATAGTTGGGGTATAAAAGTGTGTTTTGGTGTTGGTGAGGGCATGGGGGTGTGTTTTGTTGGTGGAAGTTTAGTGGATAGTTTTGTTGGAGTGTGGGGGTGGGAGGAGAAAGAATGTAAGGATCTCTGGTGTCAGTCTTGGCCTTCGAAATGCAAAAACGGTAAAAAGGCGGAATTTTTTTTTGAACGCCCTGTAGAAGGTTTTGAAGGAAGTTAAATGATAGAAAGGGTTGGGAGAAAAGGTCAGACCATGAGAAAACGGAGAGCGTTGTCAGCATGGAGCACTGTTGTGAAGCGGACGAAACACACTGGCTGTCGTCAAGTTATGGAGTTTTGTGTATAAAATTGAAAACGAAGAAGAATATAAAATTTGCGAATATGAAGTGAAATCTTACCGAGACGTTGGTTTGTTTTGTTGCTTGCATCAAGAAGCAGCCGTCAAACCCCTTTAAAATAATGCAACTTTTTAAAACAACATTCAATTGAGACAGCATGCATACTTGCAGGGAAGAGAAGAGAACGTGCAGCTCCTGTTGCTTAACCCCGGAAGAGAGGTTTGCCACAAAGAGAGTCCTTACCTGCCACCATGAGCCAAAAACAAAGTGTTTAACTCATTATAACATCTGCAATAATTAACATGCGCACAAACGACACATCTTATGCGCTTCAAAAATGCTTAAAAGCTCTTAGGAAACATTGAGAGTTGAAACTGCTTGGAAAACTAATACGCATGAGGAGACACTGTTTGCAAGTTAAATTTGGAATGCACGCAGCTTTCGGTGAAGGTACCAAGCACGTGACGATGTGAGTCGACAAAAGAGTGTGCGTGCCATTATTTAAAACTGAACAATGACTCCTCGTTCGGAACAAAAAATTTGGAAATAAATTGACAAAATACATGTGATGTCTGAAAGTCGAGCTCATCTTTAAAGCACTCCCTTTATAAAAAGTCGAAAAAATAAAATTTTAGTCTCAAGTTATATAAATTGGCTTTTTTATCACAAATACTTTGTTTTTCGTATTTTGCAAGTTGTAAGTCGGCTGGGTGGGAAATTTTGGTTGATAGAGGAAGGCGGGTTGTGTGGGGCAGGTGGGGGAAGTGGATTCTGTTGGAGAGGGGGGTGGTGTGGGAGAAGTTGAAGAAAAGGAAGAAGTGGAAGAAGGAGAAGAAGGGAAAAAAGAATAAGAAGTAGAGGGAGAAGAGAACAAGGTGGAAGTGTTATGAGTGGGGGAAGAAGCCATTTCAAACTGTGAGCTTGTATTTCCTACGTGGAAAAAAATATTAATTTGTAAAGTATGCAGAAATATTCCTCTGTAAAGCGGTAAACTATTAATTGATAGAGTAGCAAACATATTCAAAATGGCGATAAATAACTTTGAACAAAGCAGAGAGCCTCACATACCTCCTCTGAAGATCATTTGCTCCTCTATTCGTTTCACAAAATAATACAAGGCACTTGAGTTTCTTTTCTTACCATTTTATTTTTCGTACTTTTTTATTTCAATTTGAGTAATTGAATGTTAAATACAAAAGACTGTGACATTTTATACCAGAAATAATTGGCCTTCGAATTAGCCATACATAATTGCCTCAGTAGACACAATTTTAAGATAAAACTTTAATCTTATTAAAATCCTTTTACATTGTAAACTTTCGATGGTTTTTCGTTTAAAACCACTGAAGGTATTTGACAATAAATATCTCAATATTTGACAGGATTAATCACGTGTTATTGAAGACGTTTGGCAAGTCACAAAGAAGGTAGATAATGGAAGAAAAATGGATGCATTTTGTGAAAAATAAGAAAAAATCTAATTTTTACATCATGGGAGTTGACTTTGTATGTGGGAGAAGCCACAAACCCTTAGAAATCTGGTATAAAAACACATAGTGAGCAAACATGGCATATATCGTGCACACGCACGCAGTCCTATTTAAACATGAAGCGTGTTTATGGCGTGGAATGTTAAGTTTTTTGCGCCTCTTCATTGATGTTTAACGTTTATTTTTAGAAAGTTTCTCAATGGGGATAATAACTTGCTCTCTTTTTTGATTGCGTCATACTGCGCCACAATGACCTTTCAACCTAATTTGATCATCAACAAACATTCGAGCTAAGGTGAGTAATCCAACCCAATATAATTGTCGCATTGTGTTCAAGTCCTCTTCAGAGCTTAATTCTTCTGAAGAACTTTGGTATTAACGATGCATCCTTGAGTAAATATTAGTTTTAGTGTGCTCATATGATAACGTGTATGCGAGTTTTGTTTGACTGATGCAAAATAAACTTCAAAAATGAAGAAACGAAAAAATCGATGAAACTTTAAGTTATTAAACTTCGACAGAATTTTCGAGAAGAACTTAGTACGTGATTGCTTTTTTTTCAATTTCGCCTGATCCCTCAAATCTCTTTTTCAAGTGGTTTCAAAACAAAGCAACGCAACTGTGAAAACAACTTTGAAAAGCTACATAAAACCAGCGCACATGGTCGTCAAAGCATTAGAAACATCAGTTTATGAAATTTTTGGAAAGAATAATGTTTATTTTAAATTGGAATGTATGATATATATGAGGCTTCAACAAGCATTGATTCATGGCGTCTGATTTTGTTGATTAAAGAGGTGTTGAAGTATTTGAGGATGATTGTGTTGTTGTATTGAAAAGGGTTTGGTTGTTGGGGTGATGTTGGGATTTTGGTGTGGAGATGTTGTATGTGTGATGGGAATGTGGTGAGGTTAATGTTGTTGAGGTTTTGTTGATGTGGCGGTGTTGGTGGAGTGTTGTTGTTGTTGATGTTTTTAAGGTGTTGTTGATGTGGTGAAGTGGTTGTTTATTTTGTGGTGAGGTTTTGATGATGAAATTGATATAGTTTTCACCAACTCATAGACCCAGAATAAACGATCGTTAAACTTTAATTAAAAAATCGAAGCATGCATTTGATTGGTGAGGTAGTTTGAATTTGTTTGAATATCTCACACCCGGGCAGTATTCCACAAAGCACATAATTGGGTTGATATCACATTGAATATTTCCCAAGGGTTATGCTTGTTTTCAGTTGTTGTGTCTGAAACATTGCTCTACAAAGCAACATATTGGCATGGAAGATTAAAAAATTTCGAATTTTCAAAATGCCACAAAGGGGATTTGAAAGACCTGTTTCACTTGGTTGTTTTGCTTAAAAATCAGTTGAAAAAAATTGAAGCGATATATCTTCAAAAAAAATAAGAATGCTCACTTTATCAAGTCGCCCTGATATACAATGTCTTGTTAAACGCTGAATACAGCTCAAAACATCTTCGCAAGCGAACCTCGACAAATTTTCGACCAATTGAATATTCTATCATTCTTCATAACTTCCATCTTATCACTTTCAACTTCTCAGATTGCTGCCTCAAAAAAGATGTCAAACTTGATGCGTGTGAAACTAATCAGTTGGCAGATGTCAAGGGGTGAAGGTGGATGTCAAAAAACGTCCAAGCCCTCGAAACCTGACCACTATTCTGCTCGCACCCCATCCCCCACACCAAAAGATTCTCCTGCCAGCCTGGAAAACTTATCTGTGTGTGAACAGAGGGAAATGTGCGTGAGTGTGACTCTGAAGGAGACTGAAACCACGGCGAGTCTGTGTCACCATCACCATCATCATCATCACCGCCATCGTAATCATCATCATCATCACCACCACCTCCACTACCACCACCACCATCATCATCATCATCATTATTTTCACGTAAATAAAACTCATAAAAATGAAAATAAATATGAATAATATCAAATGATTATAAATTGGCATAAACCTAAGCAGACCCATCTTTCTCAATTATCTAGTCTGCATGGGGCATCGCAAACTACTCCACTTTCACCACCAACTAAATCATTTTATATTTTAAAGACATTCCACATATCTCTAATCAATTAATTATTTTCAAATTTCAAATGCCACAAACTCATGCCCATTTGCATGTTTTGCACCTCAACACTGGAATGCCTCTCCCCTCAACATTGGGGTGCCTCTCTCCTCATCACTGAGGTGCCTCTTTCTTCAACACTGGGGTGCCTTTCTCCTCAACACTGGGGTGCCACTTTCTACTTGCATTTAAATGCGTCATGACCCTTGATGCATTTTTTGACGTCATTAACATGCCTCTGACGCCAGTCTCTTTCTCATACTCCCCAAACTTACCTCACTGCTTTTAATCAGCCTTTTTCTCCAACTGGGAACGTTGGTGGGGTTTGAGGGGCGTTTGAGTTGGGTTCAGAATGTGCGTCGTTTTCAAGATATATCATGACAAATTATTTATGGCTTAGAGTATGAAACTTGGAGTTGGTTCTTAAATATATTTTTTTAAATTGATCACCTGGGAAAATGAAATTTAAAAAGTAAAAACTTTTTTATAAAAAGTTGAAATTGCAAAATTTACGCATCGTAGTGCTGAGTAGAAACTCAAAACTGCAGGCATTATGATATCGATTTGATGCTCACCGACTCATCAGCAGCTATTAAAACAGCATTGCAAAGTCGAAAAGTTTTGATTTTCAGACCTCGAAAAGATATCCGATTTGCATGATAGAAAATTTTAAAAATCTTATTTCGGCTTTGATAGATTATTCTGCACTAAACTCGTAGAAATATCAATTTTTGAAGAACATCGAACGATTTAAAAAATCTCAACAAGTTTCACAATATTTTATTTCCTCAATCTGTTGAGTGTTGAGCATGGCCATTTTAGAGCCACTTCGTCAATCATCAACACACACTGTCATCTTTCTATAACATTACTGCTCGCCCCATCATCCGATTAAAAAGACACAAAAAAATATAAAAAATTAAGCAGACGATGAAGTGGCGTTAGTGCAACGAAAAAAAACCATAAGTCCAGAATGGGGAGAGTCTTTTGAGGTGCATGCCTACCCAGGTGCTTTTAAGTGTTGTGTTGGTTGATGTAGAGGGTTGTGCCATTTGATGTTAGGTGTTGTGTTGTGAGAAATTTTATGTTGTACAAAAAATTGCTAATGCTCATTCTGCTATCAACCACCCATTCACCACCCATCCACCACCAATCCACCTCTCATCCACCTCTCATCAACCTCCATCCACCCTTCATCAACCCTCATCCACCACCCATCCATTAAAGAAGAGTAACTAGATTAGAACAATAAGCTGAATGCGTACATTGTCTTCACTGTTTATAAATATCAAATATTACTTTCATCTGATTGAAAAACTACTTTTTGTATATTTATTAACACAATTTCAAACACTTTCACATGTTCAATAAAGAGGCTATCACACCACACAACACTACACCCCATCACACCACACCTCACCTCATCTCACCACACCACACTACACCACATTACCACACCTCACCACATCACATCACAACACATCAAACCACACCACACCACATTACCACACCTCACCTCATTCCACCACACCACACTACACCACATTACCACACCTCACCACATCACATCACATCACAACACATCAAACCACACCACATTACCACACCTCACCACACCGCACCACTTTACAGGTAGAGTGATATTTGTGATGTTGAAACAAAAAGAAGATGGCAAGGAAGTGGGAGAGGGTTGGGTGAAGTTGAGTACACTGAAGAATGCTCACAATGGAGATGACTTCGTGCAATATTGGGTAGGTTATGTTGGGTGTAAAAGTTGTGGTGAGGAGGGGGGCTGTGGTGAGAAGGGGGCTGTAGTGAGGAGGGAGGTTGGGATTAAATGAGCTTTTTCAAAAGAAAGTTTTGGATGATGAAATGATGGAGTACCAAGTTTCATCACAGCAACACCATTCTTCCTTTCTACTTCAGCTTGAGAGTCTTTGAAGGAATTGTGGTTGAGTCTCATAACGCAAAGCTGTAGTGCAAGCTATAGAGATGATGACCTTTTGTTGCACCTTTCTTTGAGGCCTCTTCCATGCATTTTTCATAAATTCCTAAAGTCTCTAAAAGCTTGATGCAATCAAGCACATATGCCAAAAGTTGATTGACAAGTCATTTCAATGTGCTTTGTGCATTCATAGACTTGAGACGTTTGTGCATAGTTTTATCATATTTTGTTTTGTCCTCGATGTAGTTTGCCTGCATTTCACTAATAATTCTTCTAGCCAGATTACTGCCAAGATCAACATAGCTTGCTTTGTTGCGTTATTCTTGATCGACATACTTTTGAGGTGCTTGCATCACTGGGGCAATGGTGGCAGAGTGCATCTAACTTTGGAACTTTTTGAAATTGTTTACATTTTTTAAACATAAAAACACCGAGTCATTTTGAAATATTCATTTTGTTTTGTTGTGTTTGTTTCAATTTTTAAAATCAAACATAAAGAAACTCTTTTTCATTTCAAATTTGGAGTGACCTTCAAAAGTCCTTGAACCTTTTGATAATTTTCATCAGAATTGTAAGCTCAGTATGTGAGAAACCTATATTGGAGTAAACTCAATATACGTCAAACAATCCTTGTATCTTAGAAGATCAATGGAGGTTACATGACGGATTGATGTTTTCTGCCTTCAAGCAACCCTTTAGGTTACTCGCCTCACTTTGTTGCAACACTTATTCCTTGAAGGACTTCATAAGACTGTTTCATCAGTCTGCTCTCATCAGGCTACGTTTTCAAGTTGTTACCAACATCCAATGCCCAGCACTTAACGACCTGATGATGAAAGTAAAGAGTGCTCCTGACCTACACGGAGGAACATGGGGGTTACTTATTAGAATGATAAGGATAGAATAGGAAACAACATTAATAACAATGATATATATTACTCTTATTGTTATTGCAGATTGACTTGAGTCCGTCAGGCAGAGTGCTGCTACAATACCGAGTTTTGAACAGTGGTACGTTTGTCTTGTGTGTGTGCTGAGATACCTAATGATAAAACGTTGAAGATTTAAAAGATAGAAAATTTTTAAAAGCAATCTTAATTTTTGGTGCATTATGGGGTGGAATGTGTCATGGTGAAAAATGCCTCGTGGCGAGGAATGCATCGTGGTGTGGAATGCATCATGTTGTGGAATGCATCGTGATGAGAAATTCATCGTGGTGAAGAATGCATCGTGGTGTAAAATGCATCGTTGTGAGGAATGCATCGTGGTGTAAAATGCATCAAGGTGTGGAATGCATCATGGTGTGGAATGTATCGTGGTATGAAATGCATCATGATGTGGAATGCATCGTGGTGAGGAATGCATCGTGGTGTAAAATTCATCATTGTGAAGAATGCATTGTTGTGAGAAATGCATCGTGGTGTGGAATGCATCATGGTGTGGAATGCATCGATGTGAGAAATGCATCATGAAATTCATGTGTTTGATGTTGCTTGGAGGAGAACATAAAACAAATAAGACCTAATCATTTTTATGAAGTTGTATAGAAGATTGAGAACGAGTGCACACTATGCCTTTGTGAATATGTGCGAATAAGGGTGCTTTGAGAGACGTGGGATGTTGTGATGAGATGAAATGCATTCATTATGTTAAACCATCTTTATCATCAGTATTTAATATTGAAGCAGAAGAAAAGAATGATGAAAGAAAGGGGAATATGGTGAAAAGAAGAGGTGCCATGAAGCACCAAAAAATACATGAGGTTGTGGGTGATAGGGTGGAGTGGGTGTGGAGTGATGTACGTGTGGTGTGGTGTGATGTGGTGGGGTGGGGTAGGATGATGTGGTGAGTAGATTGAAATATGTAGTTGGGCTTGTTTTAGTATGAAATTTTGTAGAATTTTGTAGTTCCAATGTTAAATTTGTTGTTTGTAATATAGCATAATAGTGTTTTCTTATTGGAAGTAAACCTTCATAATTTATTTCTTCATTAATCTTCTCAACAAAACATTGAAGCAGCATTCTTCTTCTTTGTCTGAGTTCTCAGACACCAACTCAATTTGTTGCTACAATGAAAATCAGATTAACTTTTTGACCCCTCAAAGGTCAAATGTCACAAGTTCATCGCCACTTTTTTCAAGCAACCCACTTTCTGCTCCTTCTGCAACGAATTTCTATGGTTTGGTCGTCATTCCATGTTCCACCCCTCATATTCCACCCCTCATATTCAATCCTTCATCTTCCATCCCTCATGTTCCATTCTTCATATTCCATCCCTCATCTTCTTTTCCATATTTTAAATCATACTCGACTCATTCACATCTAACCCATACCACCTTGCCCGTTTTATCAAGATTACATCACAAAAAATGAACTTTTTTTTTAGACATAACCTTTTTAAACGCATAATAATGATTTTTTAAATTTATATTATCGACCTCCCAAATCTTCCTCCTCGAATGATAACAGGGGACTCAACAAACAAGGATACAAATGCCAAGGTAACATTCATCGGACAAAAATTCTTGAATTCTATTTGAACAAAAATATTTGTAACCAACCGAAGCTTGCAACTGTGCAGTGCATAAAAAATGCCATGCATCTGTGCTTGCCAAGTGCACAGGAAGCGCCAAGAACAGCAGGGAAACTGAGGTGGGTCGAGTTTTAGTTGCATGCAGGTGTTTTGATAAATGTTGCGTGCAAAACATTTCGTATTTTAAATGCTCAATGCTGATTAAAAAGCATGAGTGAAAAATGATATTTTAACTGCAGTACCTCAAAAAGCGATTCAAGATCAACGTGCCACATATGTTCAACCTTTATAACTACCTGTCTCCCACCTTCTGTGACCACTGTGGCAAGCTGCTTTATGGACTTTTCAGACAGGGTCTCAAATGCGATGGTGCTTTCCGCTTTTTTGCCTTAATTTTTTAATTCGTTGAGAGATTTAAACTTTCGCAAACAACCTATGGTTAATTTAATGGTTTCAATCTCAATTCATTGAGCTCAATGTTTGCAGCATGTGGTGTGAACTGCCACAGAAAGTGTGAGAAGTTCATGGCGAGTCTATGTGGGGTGAACCAGCGCATCATGGCAGAAAGACTCAATGAAATCCGTCTCTTGACTGTCGATACGGTGTCTGTGTGTGATGGTTTGATGAATCTTATAATAAACAAAAAACCTTTTTGAAGAAAAGCAGATTAGTTTGTGAGTTGATTGAATGAGACATCTCTGCCAGCTTCTTGCGTTATTTATGGCCATTTGATTGCTTCTTGCTGGATTCCACAAATTGTCTTTTATTAAAAAAAAATGTTATGATAAGTTTTTGGACATTTTGATGTGTTTCCAGTAATTAATTTATCGAAGCTTTTACAGCAAGATAGGAGATTTATCAATACATTTGTTTAAAAGCAAAAAAGCTAAAATTGGCTAACGTTTTATGATATGGCTTAAGCCATCGGAAATTATAATTTTTTTCCTTTAAACCAATGCATGGAAAATCTCTCAACGTAATGTTTCGAAAAATTTCATGGTGTTATGACGTCATTCCCAATCTTGTAAGTAGTTATTCTTTTGAAGGATGAGTCATGGAGCAAGTTACGAATGACAACCTCACTGCAGGCAAGCAAGAGTTGCAAGCCTAAGGAGGAAGTCACCACGCCCCAGCCTCCCGGCAAGATGTACTCTGAGGGAGACTTCAAATGGTTGTGTGTGCTGGGCAGAGGCAGTTTTGGAAAGGTTGGAAACTTCACAATGCCGCGTATATGTTAATTTCCTAAAAAAACTTTAGTTTAATTTGAAGTTCAAAACAATTGCCATGAAAATTAAAGTTCAAAAAAATGAATGTTGAAAATCAAGTTCTCAGCTAAAATATATTCAAGAATAAAATCATTAGGCTGCATGCATTTAAAGGATCTTAATGCTTCAAGCAACCATGCGTGTGGTAAGCAACACCAATCAAAAATGGCGGGTCGTTTTTTGACGTCATAATTAACAGATAAAAGAGAAATAAACTTTAGTATTATCGTTAAAACCAGGTATTCTTGGCAAAATTCAAAAAAGAAGAACCCGAGTTATACGCTGCGATAAAGGTGGGGTGGTGATGGAGTTTGGGGTCATGGGGTGTGGTAGTGATGGGGTGTGGTGGTGATGGGGTGTGGTGGTGATGGGGTGTGGTGGTATGATGTAGTCCTGTAGTCGAATGAATGTGATATGATGGGCTTTGAATTAATTGTTTGAAATTTTTTTGATGTATCAAATTTTCTTTATAAACATGCAACTTGAAACTCGCCATAACCACGCATGCGCAACAAACTTTCCATCCGTACATCCAACATTGAACATCACTTTCATTTTCACTGACGTCATCATGCTATGATGTCATCAGCCAATCTATTTTCAATTTTAAGTTTTCCCTGCAAGTCATAATCTTATCTCTGTCAAAATCGCCTATTTTTCGATTCATTTTTATGTATTAACACAATATATCAACATCACCACAATCATCATCATCATCATCACCACCACCACCATCATCATCATCATCACCACCACCACCACCACCATCATCATCATCATCATCAGGTGTTGAGAAAAGATGTGATATTACAAGATGATGACGTTGAAGGAGCAATGGTGGAACGCAGGGTGCTGGAGATCGCATGCAACCACCCCTTCCTGGTTCACCTCTACTGCTCCTTCGAAAGCTCTGTTAGTGTCATTTGATGAAGTAGCATTGGGGTTTTTTTCAATGATCAGTGTTGATTTCAATGTTTTGTATCATTCATCTGTTGTTACCATCTCCCAAAACAACATCCCTAAACCCCATCCCTTCATCAAACCACACCATATCAAACCACCGTACCATCCCACCTTTTCTCACACCCTACCACGTCACACCAAACCACACCACATAACGTCAACTCACCACATCTCACCACGTAACGTCAACTCACACCACATCTCACCACAAAATCACACCCCATCACACCCCTTTCTCATTTTACACCACCACTCCACACCAAACCATTCCAGACTCTTCTATACCATCCTTCCTCCCATCACGCCATTCTACACCAAACCATTCCAGATTCTTCTATACCACCCTTCTTCCCATCACACCACCCTACACCACACCCTCCCACCGCACCACATCACAGGGCCACTTATTTTTCGTAATGGAGCTGGTGGCAGGAGGAGACCTGATGCATCATATACAACAGTCCGGAAAGTTTCAGGTGAGTCGTTGATACACTGCTTCAGACTAATAATAATCCTTATACAAGATTTTCAATTATAAATTGAGAAGCTAAATGAAAACTCAAACTGCGCCATTGCCA